>CAIGQZ010001313.1:15340255-15356616 GCA_903798205.1 Danio tinwini
CACACACACACACACACACACACACACACACACACACACACACACACACACACACACACACACTATTGTCCCCAGACTGAACCATCATCAGTATATTGCGTCAGAGTCTGTGCAAACACATGTCGGTCAAAATGAAGCTCCAGCGCTGATAAAGCTGACTGACATCAATAGGTCTCCTAGCAACAGCCTAATCTGCTAGACTAACGCTGATGCACGAGCGAGGTAACCTCGCCGTGACTTTACAAACACTCAACAGTGCAAATGATGAACATGAACGTTATATAATGTGCTTTTTTAAAAGTCTACATTAAAGCCAGATAAATCTGCAAAAAGAACCTCTCAACCGACTGTTAGTTGAAGGCTGTGAATAAAAAAGTATATAAAAAAAATAAAATTTTAAAATAAGTGTTAGTAAAAACGATACATGTTCAGTGTAAAGAAGCATGTTTGAAAATTCCATGCTTTTATTTGTAAGTTGAGTGTATTCACAGAGACTTAAATTGTTTGTTAATGTACAGACGACAAGAATGCAATAGATATGTTATTTATTTTTTTCTTACCATGTTTGTGGGTGCTGTGAGCGCATGAGACAACGCTGATGTTGTCTCGTGCAGGCGGCTGGAATGGATTTCAACCTGTGGCCAGAGCGTGAGTTTACGACTCCTACTATGGTAAAGGAAAGGCTTATGAATATTAACTACGTTGCGTGATTGGACGCTCACCGGGGAACGTCACCACGCGCGTTTAATATTAATACATGGGGCCTGTTTCTCCTGCCCTTGCAGAAGCCTGAGCGAAATAGAAGTCTGTGAACTGAAGAGCCCAATGATACTGTTGGGTGACTTAACACAGTAAGATAATAATTAAACCAAGAACAAACTTTAGCAGTTGAACTTATCGAGCATTCATGCAGATCGTCAGGTGACAAAAACTGTGATTTTTAACTTAGTCTTATAACATTACTGCCTTTAAAATCTGTTTACAGTTTTCCGCATGGAAACTTATTAATTAGTCTATTATTCTTATCATTTTAGAAAACATCCTCATAAGAACGAAAGGATATTTTAATGTAAATTTACTATAACAGCACTTATATACCCTATTTGAGTAATTGAAAAAATGTATTGTTATAGAAATCTACAGATAAAATAAGTTGATAATTTCTGATACAACAAATAAATGTATATTTTGAGTTGTTTATTTACATTAGAAAAAAACTAACAAAAAAGGTCCTTATTGTGACATAGTTTGCCCAGAAAATTATGCCATTTTGTCACTCCTGTCATGTTCTGGACATTTATGATTATTTCTTTATTTTTAACACATAAGACAATATTTTGAAGAATGCTGGAAACGTGTAACCATTGACATCCATAGGAGAAGCAACTAGCCTACTATGGAAGTCAGATTTCCTTATTTTCTTCTGTTTTAATTAAATTGAATTTTTAGATGAATTATCCCTTTAAGTGAAATAATTAACCCAGGGTCAAATACACTTGTAAATCTACATTTATCTATCCTTTAGAAGAGCAATTAGATGCAGAATTTGAAGTGCTAGGGATGTACTCACTTTTATACACACTGTAATAAAAGATCATCACAATTAAATAATATAATTAATATAAAAAGAGTACAAACATGATACGCACTTGCTTTCACTTTTGCTTGCTTGCATTTTTCCTCTGTGGTTTTGTTTTCTTCTCTTTGCTTTCTCTCATGTTTAATCCTTTAAACACTAAAAACTTGTTTTAATTATGTGTTTTTATAATTTATGCCATTTATGAGTAGGAGGTATCATCTTCAAATGCACTTGCATGCAGATTTTATTTGTGTCTAACATTCCTTTGACTGCTCCCAGGCAACTAACTTTCATATCTTTGGTCAATCTTCTTGTAGTGTCTTATGTAATAAAATGTCCAACACATCTCAAAGATCACTGCAATCACATGTACAGTGATCTTTGAGCTCTCTTATTTTCATTTGCACAAAAAGAGGGAAAAAGTAATACAGAAGATTTGGAATTAACAATGAAGGCAGTCAATATCTTCAATATTCTCTTGTTAACAGGAAATTTACTCCCAGCAGGGCTCTGTGAGAATCATCATGAAGGTAAGTCGTTTCATAAGTGTGATAAAAAGTTGTTAAATTTTGTTTTCATAAGATTGTTAGAATACTGTGATTTCAGTTCTTCTGTCCTTTTTCAGTTTACAAGCTGAAAATGGATGAGGCATTGATAAAATTCCATAATGAACTTCCGTACAACATTAGTGTTTACTACACCTCGGATTACTGTTATAAGGTATTTCAAAATTGCTTATTCTCTCCTTAGTGACTTATGTGTAAAAAGAGAGACACAAATATGAAATTTTTCTATTTAAAATACAGAATGTGCTTACAGTATATGCATTAAATGTTTGTAGGTGTCTGCCTGAATGGTCAAAATTTCTTATATTATGTAATATTTCTTATATTAAATGAACATTAATTAAATGCTAATAAATTAATCAAGTCTGTCTGTTTCTTCTGCAGTGCCTTTACCAGCCTCTTGCCACTCTTGGAATTGGGCAGAGCAATATTTCTGTGATTGTACGCACACAGTTCACATTGACTCTACAAATCACATCAGTAGTTGGAACTGCCAATCTTTGCAGGTAAGAATCACCCTGAACTGAGGTTTGGGACTAGGATTTGTTATTGTTTTTGAAAAAAAATTGTGCCGGGGAAAAATTTATCACGATTAATCACATCCATAATAAAAGTTTGTTTTGACATAACATGTGTGTGTGATGTGTATATTAATTTTGTATATATAAATACACACATACAGTTGACATCAGAAGTATTAGCCCCCCTTTGAATTTTCTTTTCTTTTTTTTTTTCCCAATTATGTTTAACAGAGCAAGAAATTTTTCACAGTATGTCTGATAATATTTTTTCTTCTGGAGAAAGTCTTATTTGTTTTATTTTGGCTAGAATAAAAGCAGTTTTTAATTTTTTAAAAACCATTTTAAGGTTAAAATTATTAGCCCCTTTAAGCTATGTATTTTTTCGATAGTCTACAGAACAAACCATCGTTATACAATAACTTGCCTAATTACCCTAACCTGCCTAGTTAACCTAATTAACCTAGTTAAGCCTTTAAATGTCACTTTAAGCTGTCTAGAAGTGTCTTGAAAAATATCTAGTCAAATATTATTTACTGTCATCGTGGCAAAGATAAAATAAATCAGTTATTAGAAATTAGTTATTAAAACTATTATGCTTAAAAATGTGTGGAAAAAATCTACACTCCATTAAATAGAAATTGGGAAAAAAATAAACCGGTGGGGGGGGGGGACTAATAATTCAGGAGGGCTAATAATTCTGAGTTTAACTGTACATGCATACGTTTGGGAAAATGTTTAAATTTAGATATGTATATGATACTAGTTACATATAAATGTAAATATCTGTAACAAAATTGTTTCGTATAGTTTTGTTTCTATGTACAGTATGTGTGCACTCCAAAAAAATGTTGAGTTAAAAATATGTGGTGCTTTGTTGGGTTATTTTTAACCCAACTATTTTAACTGAGTGTGTATCACACATACATAATAAATATATATAATACACATACATAGATTATGTCAAAACAAACTTTTATTTTGGATGGGATTAATCACGATTAACCTTTGCTTATTTAAAATATGTATAATTTATTCATTTGAATCAAAGCAGAATTTTCAGGATTATTACTCCAGTCTTTAGTGTTGGGGCAGCCATGGCTTAATGCTTTGTGACTGACATGATTGTAGTTGAGAAAAGTGAATATCCAACACCCTCAATACCATGGCTGAAGTGATTCCCTTGAACAAGGCACCAAACCTCCAACTGCTCTTGGGTGTGTGTTCACGGATAAAAGCATCTGCTTTAATGTAAATGCATTATGTAAAAGTAAATACTTCAAAAATACAAATCTAAATGTAGAGTAACCTGATACTTTTGAAATCATTATTTATCAATTGTTAATAATAGTCCTTATATGATTAATGTAGAAAACATAGTTATTTTGTTTTGTTTGAGTTGTTTGAGTTTTTTTTTTGCTTCATATTTTTGTTGAAACCATGAATGTTTTATTATTGTTAGCATCACAATTGTTTCTTTGTCATACAAAAGGATGAATAAATCTGGAGTAATGGCTGCTGAAAAAAACATTTTAAAATCCCAACTTGAATGAAGTTATTCACATAGAATTGCCATAGTTATTTTAAATAGACATAATATTATACAACATTGCTTTTTTTTTTTTTGATGTGTAAAAACAATTTTGGAGCACAAAAGTACTTCTTTCAAAACTATAACAAAACCTTAATGTTTCCAAACATTTAACCAGTAGTGTCCACCTCAACTTGTGATTTATTCATTCATTCATTTTCATTTCGGCTTAGTCCCTTTATTAATCTGGGGTCGCCACAGTGGAATGAACCGCCAACTTATCCAGCATATGTTTTATATCCAGCTGCAACCCATCACTGGGAAACATCCATACACACCTATTTACACACATACACTAAGGACAATTTAGCTTACCCAATTCACCTATACCACATGTTTTTGGACTTGTGGGGGAAACCGGAGCACCCGGAGGAAACTCATGTGAACACGGAGAGAACATGCAGTGCACACAGAAATGCTAACAGGCTCGAACCAGCGACCTTCTTGCTGTGAGGTGATCGTGCTACCCACTGCACCACCAGGACGCCCACTTGTGATTTAGTTAAATAAATTTATTTTAAGTTATTCTTTTTATACTAAGGTGTATTCAATAACCTTGTTTATAAATCAGGTACAGAAAGTCTTTAACTAAATATATAGCTCTAAAGCAGCCATTTGCATTTGCCGTCAGTGAGACTATTTATGAGCATGTATTTGAATGTGACCTGGCTTTAGTGCTGGCCTTTGGAGAATACCTCACTGTGCATCGATCCTACTGCATTTTGGGGTTAACAAGCTGACACTGAAATAATGATGAAAAAGACCATTAAGACATCAAAGCGCCGCAGAGCATCTCACAAAACCCCAGCTGGGATGTTGGACAGAGGAAACCATAGCCATATTTACAAACAGTCATCAAGATTTGGGCTGTTTTTAAATGGATTGTCGAGGGGTGTCTGATTTCCTAAGTCACAGTCTCCCAATCCCTGTGGCTGAGGTCTAGTCCTGGTCTTCTTTAAGATCAATACAGAGGTCCCTTTTCAGACCGAGCCTTTATCGATTCACTTTCTCCACCAAAGAACGTGCTGGCCACTATGTCATTCCCAGGACGATCAATAAAGGCTTATATAGCCCATTTTGGGGGATGAAAAAAAGGTGAAATGGGTTCAAAAGTTGGAGTTTTGCCTGTCAGCCTCTAGATGGCTCCCTTCATCCTCTCATTGTTTACGTTCACCCTCCGTGCTTTCTCAAAAGAAACGTTTATAAAACACGACTACAAAATACTAAATTACTTGTGATAAACTATATAAATCAACTTTATATGGTGTAAATACAAGGTGATAGTTGATTTTTGGACTACTTTGAATAAACAGTCAGTCCTGTGCATTAGCAAACAATTGATGGCTAACAGGAAAACAACAAATTCATAAATCTACAAATTCTGGTGATGATTTCTAACAGATGCTGTAAACAACATTTTAAATAACAAGACGTTTTTTTTATCAAAGCATTAAAAATTCAATAACCATCATGATCATAAGGATGTGATGGATGGATCAGTGTTTTATTACATGTTGATGACATTATTTCTTCTCCCTAGTCTGAGTCAGACATTTGAAGAAGCTGGCCATTATTCTCTGTGGATGAGGAAGCAGGGCTTGCTAAAGGATGTAACCTGTTCTCTCACTGTGGACAGGAGCCCGAATAACGCATACCTGCGTAAGTATATTGAATTAAACATGAAATAAGTCGCCAAAACATACATTGTGTTCCAAAGTTCAGCAGGCAAGAGTCTTTTTCATATCCCTGGAGTCAGATGAGACCGTATTGATCCAATGAACTGCTTGTTTCTTGAAAAAAAAAGCTCAAAGAAAAGCTTTTCTGCCTTGTTTGTTTTGGAAGATGCCCCGGGAGGGGAGCATTGTGGGAAATACATTAGAGGAGCGTGAAGGATTAAAGCATAATGGGGTTTTGAAAGCACCACGCTCCATAATGTGCAGTCTACTTTGCAATAGTGCAGATTATGTTGTAGATCAGACTTTTAAAGGCAAGTAGCCATTATCTGCTAGATATATGGCCAGTGTGACTAAACCTCGGCTATATGATGAGCTTCCATTAGCCGGACTGGATGGTGATTACACTCCAGCTCCAAAGGGCTTTTACATTTTAAGTGATGGTGCTGGTGATCAGCAGATGTTAAGACGAAACGATGAGGGGACAGTGGGAAAAAAGCTGACTGTTTTTAATTGAATTGCTATGTCCAGAATGATCATGTTGGGGATTTGTTATTCTAGACTATTATTTTAGGCCTGTCTTGGTATGGAAATTTAAACTCTGACCTCAGCCTTGGGTCTTTTATGAAAGCAAGGAGTAAATTATGGAGACATTCAGTAATTGGTCTGCTTAAACTCAATTCACTTTCAATCTAAACTGAGCAAATTAGAGTAGCCTAGAGGTTGCTGATTCTCAACGTAAGCAATTAGTGTTTTACTGTATAATTAGACTAGGATCATTTACTGAGGATTATTAGACAGCGATGATCAGCATTAACTGTATTGTTTCAGTACAATTACAGTTGCAATCAGAATTATTCAACCCCCTGATTTATTAGCCCCCCTGTTTATTTTTTTCCCCAATTTCTGTTTAACGGAGAGAAATTTGTTTCAACACATTTTTAAACATAATAGTTTTAATAACTTATCTCTAATAACTGATTTATTTTATCTTTGCCATGATGACAGTAAATAATATTTTACTAGATATTTTTCAAGACACTTCTATACAGCTTAAAGTGACATTTAAAGGCTTAACTAGGTTAATTAGGTTAACTAGGCAGGTTAGGGTAATTAGGCAAGTTATTGTATAATGATGGTTTGTTCTGTACTATGGAAAAAATATATAGCTTAAAGAAAAGAAACTACATACAATAAAGAATAAATAAATATTTAATAAACAAGTATTTAACCATTTTTTATTTTTAATAAATGCCGCCTTGACGAACAGAATAATTTTCTTTAAAAAAAAAACATAAAAATAACTGACCTCAAACTTTGACTGGTAGTGTACATGTGAAATGTTATTATATTTTAAATAATCAAATGCTTGCTTTAAAACTTAGTAGTTGTAAAGAATTGCATCAAACTGTCAAGATTTTTTGAATACATATGAGAAGTATTTTCTGGCTACACTGTGATCCTTAAAAAGAGAAGTTTAGCATGTCATCAAATAATCCTTCCTCTAAATATGCCTGACAAGTGTTCTTGGTATAAAAACTTTTGTTACACTAAATCACACTTTAATTGGTGTCTTCTGTAAATGAAAGTAAAAAATGTAAGGTAAACTTGTATAGCTTTGATGCTTGGATTGGAAACTCCTGGATTAAAATGCTTTAAATTAATGATTTTTTTTTAAAAATACAGCATTGTGCAAAAGTCTGAGGCCAGTAGTAATTTCACCAAAAAAAGGTTTAAAGTCGGTTATTTCTGTATTTATATTTGTAGCATTTTAGTTGGAAATATCAGTTTATGTTTCCAAACATTAATTATGTAACATTTAAAAATATTAATTATATAAATATTAAATAACAGGTCACCTGAGCCACAGCTGCGTTCAAAATGGCATAATGTTTTCAAAGTGCATTACGAAGGGAGCGCAACTGTCAATATGAAGATCGCAAAAACTGAACTTTAAAAATACTTTGAAAGAAAATTGCATGTAAGAAAGACGACTTTAATGTTTTTTCTTCAATCATTTCAAGTTTAAATGTTGGAACATTCGAAAGGAATAGGGAATCGGGGCATAACTAACAAAAGAACACAGCCAGGAACTATGCTTCTAACTACAGCTCTAAAGGTGTAGTTGTAAATGTACAAGTTTGCGATGCAATTTGCAAATGTTTGTTGGAACGATGGATTTGGGAAACGCCAAATCAACGAACTATGTTTGTAACGACGCAACTTGTGACCTTAGTTGGCTAACCATGGTTTTCGGAAATGCACCCCTGATCTGATAATCATCCAGTCTGTCTGGAATGACATAAAGAAACAGCACAAACTGAGACAAACAATCCAGAAGAACTTTGGTAACATTTCTAAGATGCTTCAAAAAATCCTACCTGCAAAGCTACCTGAAAAATTATGGGCAAGTGTATCAAGTGTTTTAAATGCAAAGAGTTGTCATACCAGATGTTGATTTGATTTAGTAATTATAAAAGTTAATTGATACATAAAATGCATTTATGCATTGTTTTTGAAAGCATCCTCATTTTACAGAAATTTACTTAAGTACCTAAAACAAAAATAATGTTTGAAAATGTAAATCAATATTTCAAACTGACATGCTACAAACTAAATAAATAATAGACTTAAACATTTTTTTGGTGAAAATATTAGTGTAAAATGTATATTTTTTTGTTCTAGCTGGCAACCAATCAAGCTGTCCTCCCTCTTAATGTAAAGTACATACGAGGCATGATGACTAATTAGACGTATTTAACAGTACACTACTCTTAAGTCGGCAGAGTTCTGGACATACATGCTGCGTTTATTTATCTCAGGGCCAGTTTATCCAGCCTCCTGAACTCAGTCGTCACTATAGTATCATCACAGCTTCACTGTTTCCCCTCATGTCATCAAGTGTGTTCACACTTTGATCAAATGCTTCTCTCTGTGTTTGTTTTTCCACAAAAGGCCTCCGCTGTCCCATCAAACAGCGATGGCTTGAGATCACCGGGTGCAACATGTCCATTTGATTACCCGCAATATTCTGCATGAGGCTGTTGTTCATGTTTTGATTATAAAAGATGATAAACGGTGGGCTTCCAATTTAAGCCTTATGTAAGCGTTATGTAACAATGCTTAACTCAATTTATTTTTTATGGAAAGTGAAAAAGTATATAAAACTTTCGTGGTCTCACTTTCAGCAAGGGTTTTGAACTTTCTCATACCCCCAAAATGAGATGAAAACTACAATAGAATTTACTGCAAATAAATGATGTGCATATTAAAAAGTTATCTGTGATATTATACAGATAATATGTTTCTAAAATTAAACTACTAGCTTTTATGTTGTTATCACAGTAAAGCCAAAGCAACCTGCATGTGCACATTTTTTCCCTCATTAAACTGTGTATTAGTGTTTTATTTCTTGTAGCATAAATATCCCATGGTTTCCAAACATTAAAAAAATATAAAAAATAATAATATACAGTTTATTTATTTTTTCAACTTTTTTATTGATTTTAATAACAGTAAATGCAAAATAACATGGTAACATTACCCAGTGAACAATACAAACATTTACATTTAGTCATTTAGCAGACGCTTTTGTCCAAAGCAACTTACAATTCAATTCGATTCAATTCAAGTCAAGTCAAGCTTTACATTCCGCTACGTGTGGACATACAGAGGAACGAAATGTCATATCTTGCAGGACAATGGTGCTACATAAATTAATCATAAATACAACCACATCACTAAACATAAGAGCTATTTTAAAAAACCTATGCATAAATTACATATAAGATACTTAACTATACACATAAGACAGGCTGTACAAGTACTTTTACTGAACAATGTTGTGCAGGATATTTAAGGAGCAAAAGGAGGTATTTAAGGTTTAATATTGTGCAAAAGAGTTATTTAAGGTCAACACATGCAGTGCAACATGATTGTTGTACATTTAGAGTAAGTATCGTTTTCCTTATTGAGAAAATAGTTCTTGTAAAAAGGAGTTTAGATAAAGTGGCAGGTGCATAAGAGAGAAGAGTGATTCTACAGGTTGTTTGTCAAGCCCACTCACCTGTATGAAGCACAATTTGAAAAGCACAATGTTTTCAAGAGACATGGAGTGATTTAAAGAGTTTCAATAGTGCAAATGTGCAACCTGGTACAAGAGTCAGAGAGATGAGAGGGTGTCTTCTCTACTGATGGTTTGTGAAGCCCATTCAACTGTATGCATGGGTGGGAAGGGGGCAGGGGGGAGATTTCAGAGGGGTGTAAATTGACTGGAGTTGAAGGTTAAATGATTAGCCCTCCATACTGTAAACCCTGCTGTTGTCATTATTAAAGATATTAAGTTAATATAACTTGACATTACTTAAAATACCAACGTTTAGCATCAAAATTTAAACAGTTGTGTTTAACTTACTCATTAGGCAGCAACAAGATTTTAATTCATATTTTAAGTTTAATTATTTAAACAATTCACTATGTCTTATGAATGATTGGTTGCTCTTGAAATTCTGCCTTGACAACCATGCTGATTGGTCGAAGTGAAGTTTATTTATAAACTAATTTTGAGAGGATCTTGTGCTTATGATTGCTTGCAGCCGGCCCCGCATTATTCAATTTATGATTCACCAATCAGACGATTCCTAAGCCATTATAAATACCCTAGGTTCCATATTACAGCCATCTTCGTTTTGAAGAATCCCCCCTTCCACCCCTACTCCTCCTCATTTCCTAGATGGGTGGTACGGTGGCCCAGGGGTTAGCACTGTTGCCTCACAGCAAGAACATCACTGGTTCTAGTCTTTACCAAGCCAGCCAACGTTTCTGTGTGGAGTTTACACATTCTCCCCATGCTCACGTGGGTTTTCCCCGGGTTCCCCAGTTTCCTCCCACCGTCCAAAAACATGCAACTTAAGTTAATTGACTAATCTAAATTGGCAGCATAGACATGCTCCTAGTAAGAAGTTATTTCTTATAAGCAATCACTATCTGTTCATTAGCTACTACAACAGGGGAGTTCTCGAGATCTACCTGAGCTCAAACTCCCCTCTCGCCTTGCAAAGGGGAGGGAGCCCCGGGCTCGAGGATCTTTTGAGCTCAGGGCTCTTTCCCGGGACAGCATGCCTAACAAGCTTTATAATCAATCGTCAGCTAAGTGTGAACTCAGCTAACTCAGCATATAAGTATGTTATATGACACAAGGTGGTCATTTTGCTTGTGATGCTCGATTTTGTTGAAGCGCAGCAGGACAGAGGCACTACCTGAACCCATTGACAAAAGAGAAAAGTTGAATTATTCATTCATTCATTCATTTTCTTGTCGGCTTAGTCCCTTTATTAATTCGGGGTCGCCACAGCGGAATGAACCACCAACTTATCCAGCACGATTTTACGCAGCGGATGCCCTTCCAGCCAAAAACCATCCCTGGAAAACATCCACACTGAACACTACGGTTTTACCTGTACCGCATGTCTTTGGACTCTGGGGGAAACCAGAGCAAACCCACAACAGAACATGCAAACTCCACACAGAAACGCCAACTGACCCAGCCCAGCCGAGGTTCGAACCTGCGACCCAGTGACGTTCTTGCTGTGAGGCGACAGCACTACCTACTGCGCCACTGTGTTGTCTGTGTACTCATATACATTTTTCCTAATTGATATACACGCAGGGGTGACACAGTGGCGCTGTGGGTACCGCTGTCGCCTCACAGCAAGAAGGTCGCTGGTTCAAGTCCCAGCTGGGTCAGTTGGCATTTCTGTGTGGAGTTTGCATGTTCTTCCTATGGGTTTCCTTCAGGTGCTCCGGTTTCCCCGACAAGTCCAAAGACATGCGCTATAGGTGAATTGGGTAAGCTTAATTGTCCGTAGCGCATGTGTGTATGTCCTGGTCCTCCTGGTTGGTGGTTAAGCATTGGGTTATCAACTCGCCTCGTAAAAATTTGATGTTACAAAACACCAACATGGTGTGGCTAAATATCAACTTCAATATAAATGGCCCTGGGAATAAGTAAATAGGTAAATAATATAAAAAATATATAAAAGTTTAATCTATTAGCCATTTTGAGTTACCAGCACTTAATCATTTAAGTTAATTCAATGTAGAGACTACATTTGAGCTGCTGATTTCTTGTTACTCAAATAAACTGAGGGAATCACTTTCCTTAAATCATTTGAGTAGTCCCAACTTATTAGGGTTTACAGTGCAGTAAAGTTGTCATTTTCAAATATTTCCCAAGTTATGTTTAACAGAGCAAGGAAATTGTTCACAGTATTTCATATTGTTTTCATTTCTTATTGTTCTTTTACAAATCAGAATTATAATCTTGCAAAATACCTAGTAAAATATGATGTACATCATGGCAAAGAAAGAAGAAATTAGTTATTAGAAATGAGTTATTAATTATGAGTTAAAAACTAATTATGTTTAAATAATGTGTTAAACAGCACGGGAACCATTGAAAATACAATTAAAACTTCACATGAGAGCTAATAAAAAACTGTAAATAATTAAAAATAACAGACAGCACTCAAATGAACTTCACAACACTATATATTATCTTTTAATAGTGTAGAAATGTTGAATTCAATATAATTTTATGCAATATGAAAAAAGTAGATCATCTTCATCTCTTTTCAGTCTGATTTTAGTTTTATCTCACAGTAACTGCTGTATCAATTTTGTATAGCTTCCAGAAACTGGGAATATGACACATCTCCGCTTCCTGTTTTACACCTTCCCCTCAGCAGTCAGTCAGTGTCATGGAGGACAGCCTCTGGCAGCCGATATGATCCGTTCCATCATGCCCTGTGAAAATATTGCCTCAGTGCATGGCCTTATTGGAGACCCAAGGCTAGGGTTTCATAGATTGATTGCACGCCTATAGACTGGTTTCAGATTACATAAAAGGACACTGCTGGATTCTTGAGAGCTCCCTTGTGGCACAGCATGGGTGACAGAAGCTGCTGTTTGGAGCCAAGAAAGCTTGTTTATAATCCTTTACTGAAATGAATTGTTAGGCACAATAATTAAAATGCAGTCGTTGGTTTTGTTCTAATGACGTATGCCCTTTTTTCATACCACAAAGAAGAGAAATTGTAAAAATGTTCTCCTCGTACTTGTCCAGTTGATTAGTGACCAACGTTTAAAAAAAATAAAAGATTCAAAGAAATTATATAACGGTTGCTTGTCACATCTTACATACAATTGAAGTATTGTTGGGGCATTATGATAGCGATTGGTGTAAAACAAACCTACATTTAATGCAGTATTTAAAAAAACTATTTAGACTGTTGACTAATACTTTACACTGTAAAAATATAATTATACATTCATTCATTAATTAATTAATTAATTCATTCATTCATTTTCAACCGCTTTTCCGGGGCCAGGTTATGGGGGCAGCAGTCTTAGTAGAGAACCTCAGACTTCCCTCTCCCCAGACACTTCCTCCAGTTCCATTGCTGGATCCTGAGGCGTTCCCAGGCCAGCTGAGAGACATAGTCCCTCCAGCTTGTCCTGGGTCTTTCCTTAGGCCTCCTCCTGGCAGGACATCCCTGGAACACCTCCCTAGGTAGGCGTCCAGGAGGCATCCAAAACAGATGCCCGAGCCACCTCAGCTGACTTCTCTCGATGTGGAGGAGCAGCAGCTCTACTCCGAGCTCCTCTTGGGTCACAGGGCTCCATATCTATAAGGGTGCGCCCTGCCACCCTGTGAAGGAAACTCATTTCAGCCGTTTGTATATGAGATCTTGTCCTATCAGTCATGACCCAAAGCTCACGACCATAGGTGAGAGTAGGAACGTAAATTGAACAGTAAATCGAGAGCTTTGCCTTTCGGCTCAGCTTCTTCCTTACCAGAAAAGACCAGAACATTGACCGCATTAATGCTGTCGCTACACCAATCGGCCTGTCAAACTCACGTTCCATCCTTCACTCACTCATGAACAAAACCCCAAGATACTTGAAATCCTCCACCTGAGGTAAGGACTTTTCTCCAACCTGGAGATGGCAAACCACCTTTTTCTGGTGGAGCAACATGGCCTTGGACTTGGAGGTGCTGATTCTCATATAATTATATATATATATATATTTTTTATTGAATCAATAAATTATTTTGGTAATTTAAATATTTTTTATTTGAATCAAACAAACTTTTCTAGTCATCTCAATCTAAATGAAATGTAATCAAATCAAATCAAAGTGACTAAAAGTATTTTGTTATTAGTAGCTAAAACAAACCTACACTGTAAAAAAAATCAACCAAAGTACTGCACTTGACTCGATTTAAAAGGCATCTGTTTCACCCCTTTTTCAAGATTTAAGAGAAGTCTTTTGTGTCTCCAGAATGTGTCCAGTTTCAGCTCAAAACACCCACCAGTACGGAAACCGCACTACTACGTCACATTGCGGTGGGCCTCAAAATGGGAGGGATTTGGATCTTATTATAACATCAGGAAATTTAAAAAAGATTTATTGAGAGACTTATTGTCTTTAGATCACCCCAATATGACTGTGGACACACTATACCTACACACAGTTCTGTCCAAACAGCTTACAAAAGATGATTTTCATAAAAGGTGCCCTTTAGGTTGAGTAAACTCAAAATGTCCTGAAGCTGGTTGCCTTAAAATTTTAAACTGAGCCCACATTGTTTTACAGTGTAGCTGAAAGCTGATTAACTTAGTAAATTAAGTTATAGTAATGTAAAAGCATTTGTTGTCATGACTATTTTTCCAATATTTCTTTAAATTGTAGGTAATCAGGGCTGCATGTTGTGTGCTGCTGCTCTTTTCACGCTAACTTGTTAATAAGATCACAAGTACACAAGTTTGATAAATCAACAATAATCAATCTTCTTGAAATCTTCAAAAAGTACTGTATCTATCTAGTTCAGCCTACTGTCGATGCTATTTACTATTGCAATGGACACAGCAGGTAGGTTTATATGGAGGACCAGGAGTGACACTTAAATATAATGTGCAGAATCAATTTCATTTGTGTTTTTAAAAATTTCATTTAATAAAACAAAGCATTTTAAATGTTTAAATAAATAGACAAATTGAAAACATTTCATAAAGTGTTGATCAAACAGTAAAAAGTACATTAATAATAATTTTCTATAGTATTTTTTATAAAGCATTCGATACACTTTTTCCCCCTATATTTTTATTTTACTCTGATTTTATATAAATTAATAGAACATAAATTAAATAGACAGTTTTAAATCAGTCTATCTATTTCTACACTTAAAAATAAGTTTATAAATTTTTATTAAATTATATTTCAAAACACAAATTAAACAACAAATTTAAATGCATCTTAATTTGTCTATGTAAAGGTAATTTCTTTATATATACAGTCAAGCCCGAAATTATTCATACCCCTGGCAAATTCTGACTTAGTTACTTTTGTTCAACCGGCAAGTTGTTTTTTTTTTTATTGGACTGGAAATGACACAGTATAAGAGGCATCATTGTGGGAAAAAAAACAATATTTCTCAGCTTTTATTTACATTTTAACAATAATTTTGGGCTTGTTTGTATATTTTTTATGTTTATATGATTAAATTGCTAAATTGATTCTTCATTTTTTTTTCATCTTTTTTTATTAGAATATGCAAAAAAGGTACACAAATTGGGATCATACAAAAACAGAGAAAATAAAACATAAAAACAACAACGAGAAACAAAAACAACAACAATACAGTCAGGTACTGGCAAGGTGCGTGTATGTTTGCGTTTGTGCGTGTGTGCGTGTGTGCGTGTGTGTGTGTGTGTGTAAAGGTAACATGATTAGGTCAGAGTACATACATAAGGGACAATAACAGTCAATAAATGAAGCAAGTGTCTTAGATATAAAAAAACAAATAGAAAGAAACCAGTCAGTGGTAGAGAGTGACAATGCTAGTAATGTATGACAGTAATGATGACAGTAAAGAGAAAGGACAACAGTAATAACTGACAACAACAATAATAATAATCACAAGTACTACACCAACTGCTACTACAGAAAGTTACTAATATCGCAACTACTATTGCTGCTAACAACAACTACGTCTACTAATACTGATACTACTACAACCTCTAGTACAACTGATACTACTACAACAATGTATCCTACTACTACTGATGCTACTACAGAAATCACTATTACTACAACATCTACATCAACAACATCTACTACTTCTGATACTACTACAACAACATCTACTACTACTACTGATACTACTACAGTAATCACTCCTACAATAACATCTACATCAACAACATCTACTACTTCTCATACTACTACAACAACATCTACTACTACTACTGATACTACTACAGTAATCACTCCTACTATAACATCTACATCAACAACATCTACTACTTCTGATACTACTACACAGACTACTACTACTACTACTACTACTACTACTACTACTACTACTACTAC
>CAIGQZ010001313.1:15382341-15395666 GCA_903798205.1 Danio tinwini
GCAGCTAGAGCTGCACAATAAATCATTTCATGTGTGTCCGCAATAGTCACATTGCAGGATATGCAGTGTTGAATTATGTTTATAGTTGATCAACAATTGGGAATATATGAGATTTGTGAAGTCATTGCAAAGTGTAATCATAACAGAGTGAAAATTTATAAGTTGCGTTTGTTATAAAAGCATTCAGGGTTAAATGAGTTAAAAGCATTCAGGGTCAAAAACATACAACATTTGTAAATTTAATGAAATATAAATCTACTGAATTATTAATACAATTAAGATTATACAGTGTTATTTTACACTTTATTAATTCAATTTCTGTGACTAAATACTGTTTGACTTCGGAAAATCCAAACAGCACTGTTTTTACTTTTTTTTTTGCTTTATTTTGCTTTATTTTCTTCGCTCTGTTGCAATTATTTTTGCATAAAATTTTGGTAAATTTTTTTATACATGATTCACACCCTTACAAAATCAACCCAATCAATCTAAATGAATGATTTCCCCCACAAAAATAGAGCTATTCAAGCCATCTAGGGAAATTCATTCATTCATTCATTTTCTTTTCGACTTAGTCCCTTTAATAATCTGGGGTCGCCACAGCGGAATGAACCGGCAACTTATCCAGCATATATTTTACGCAGCAGATGCCCTTCCAGCTGCAACCCATCACCGGGATACACCCATACACGCTCTTTCACACTCAAACACTACAGACAATTTTAGCCTACCCAATTCACCTATACCATGTCTTTAGACTTGTGGGGGAAACCGGAGCACCCGGAGGAAACCCACGGCAACACTGGGAGAACATGCAAACTCCACACAGAAAAGCCAACTGACTAAGCCGGGACTCGAACCAGCGACCTTCTTACTGTGAAGTGAACGTGCTACCCACTACGCCACCGTGCAGCCCTCTGGTGAAATTGAAAAACAAAATATCGCAATGTCAAATTTTTCCAATATCGTGCAGCCCTCTAAGCAACCATCGTTGCAATATTTCGAATTATATGTTACAAACATGACACATTTTATATATGTAAAATCCAAATATGAACTTGTATGTCATATACTGTATGTAATTTGCATATATTTTTACATATTAAATTTGTATATGGGGGTTGTGCTAGTGTACCAAAACTAGATAAAACATCTTATATTTATATAAGCAGTGTTGTCTTGTTATATGGAAAAGGATTATCTTTATGATTTAGTTTGAGAAAGTTGCATGATTTTGAAG
This sequence comes from Danio tinwini, assembly GCA_903798205.1. Classification (NCBI taxonomy): domain Eukaryota; kingdom Metazoa; phylum Chordata; class Actinopteri; order Cypriniformes; family Danionidae; genus Danio; species Danio tinwini. The sequence continues at coordinate 15,383,582 of CAIGQZ010001313.1, forward strand.
TGCGCCTGTAATTAAAGTCTCGCTGACAGTCAGCACAAGCCCCCTCACTTTGTTCTGACTGAACGCTTCAGCTTGCATTGACTGGATTTATCACAGGACAATTGAAAGCAAGGAATGTCATTACAGTTTCTGTTCTATTCCGGGTGCCAGCCACTGATACAAGATAAAGTGTGACCTGCGTCCCTTATTAACAAAAACTATGAACATCTCGTCACAAATTTTACATATTCAAGTCACCCAATCTTCATTTTACAAAAAAATCCATTAGCCTCTGTCAATGATGAAAGAAAAGAAGACACGATGTGTAATCCGGGGTCTGGCAGCAGCACATTAGGACTGTCAGGGTTAAGCGAGGGCTGGCTGACAGGTCAGTACCTACATTAGCCAAAGCAATATTAGCCGTCTGCCAGGATGGATGTGTAACTGAGTTAACAAAAATATTGTGATACTTTCCAGTGATTCAGCGGCAATCATAATATCTGGGACCGTTGAACAGAGGTGCATTGAGCAAAAACAAGCTTGCCGTTAATGGTCAATTATCATAGATAGGGTTTCATCATGCCAGCTGTGCGGCAGATTTTATGGAACTTTGTGTAATGTAATTACAGCTTTTGCCCCAAACTGCAGAATTTACTCTCTCGCTTTCTGATACCTCAGTCTGTGAATCACTCAGAATGATGTTTAGATGCCTTTTTCCCCAATGCACCTGCATTCAAATGCAACAAAATATATTACAATTCATTGAAAATCATTTGAGTAGCTGATCTATTTAAACATGGCACCAGTTGAGATCATATAGTCAGTCTGTCTCTGCTTGGCTGTTCAAGCCATTATCATCCTTGGAACCTAATAAAAAAAAGACGAACATGGAAACATGTGCGTTAATGTTTTTATGCTACACAGGCTCACTGGAAAGATGTGCTTCGGCCTATATTTTTGTGAAATTACAAAAACGTATTTAAACGTGCATAAATAAAATGAATGCTACAACGCAGTAATACATCCTTCTTACATTAATGATATTTACAGGGACACAATTTTTGGTCAATGAGTTTGGTTATTTTCATGTAGTTTTTTGCACAACACCAAATGAAACCATGAAACTTAACTGTCGGTGATTTGTAATCAAATTAATTTACCTCATCAATCTATCTAACTCCATGTGGACACCTTTACCAGTGTAGTCAGTTTACTTAGTAGTTAACTGTATATGGCATTGTACTTGTGATGAAGAGTGCTTGAGTTTGAGTCAGATGAAGCACAGTTTCTCAAAAGAGAAAACATTTATGTAAAATCAAGGTAAAGCTACGGAATAGCAGCGCAATTTTCTCTTACGTTTGCTTTTGAAAACACTATTGGTTGGGATTAGGTCAATGGTTGGCAAGGTGATCTCTACGGCAAGCCACACCTTCTCGTTAATGTGTACAAGAAGGACATGCATCTGAAATGTACAACAAAATTTAGCCTAAGTAATGTCACAAAAACATAGACAGCGCCCTCTAGTGGATTCGTTGTCTGAAATGTGCAACAGAACGTAAAACGTAGAATTAATCATGTATTTCCAATGCTTTTATGCATGGAGCATTGGATATTTACCAATGCCGTTAGATTTAAGCAAAGTCACACTTTTTTCTCCATCTATCATTTCAAGTTTGTACAAAAAAGATTACTTTTAGGCTGGAACTGTATTCACTCTATTCATTCATACCATAATGTAATTCAGTGTCTACCAGCACTTTTGGAGTCATATGGCTTTCTTGGCTCCAAGTGCTGATGATTATATTTAGTTTATGATTATATTTAGATCATATATTTAGATTAGATTATATTTTTTCCAGCCTCCAGCACCTATAATGCAGCTTGTTTGGCCAGAGGAGAAATGGTCATGCCCAACTGAACCTGGTTTCTCTCAAGAATTTTTTTTCCCTTCACTTTCGTCAATTGGTGAAGTTTTGTTCCTCGCCACTGTTGCCACTGGCTTGCTTGAGTTAGGACTTGTGGAACTGCGCATCAATGGATTTGATCTTCAGTGTTTAGACTTTTAGCAGTGAAATTTAAACCACACTGAAATTAACTAAGCTGAATTTCAACTCCGAAAGCTGGACTGACACCATTATGTTAACATCATGTATGTTATGTTAAGCTGCTTTGACACAATCTACAAACGCTATATAAAAAAAACATGAATTATGATTATTTGTACAGTAGTTTTATATTTTAACAATTTGACAACTTGCTTGGTAGCTCAGCTGGTGCAGTGCTTGTGATGCAGAGCTCTTATGTACAAGTCCTGTGAAAAACAGCTCAAAACAAAAACATAAAAGAAAAGCTGTTTTGGTTTATTTTGGGTTTTAATATTTTTCAAAGACTACCATGATACATGCATGAACCATCATAATAAAACACTGAGAATGTCTTTTTAATGCCTTTGACTGGAAATTTTACTTTGAATTTGCCTTATAAAGAACAACAATGTTACCACAGGCACATTTTTTCACAGATGTGCGTAGTTTACTCACTTTGAGTTACAGTAAACACAGGTAAACACATTTAAAGCTGTATAATGTTTGTAAACCAATCTGTTTTCAAAAATCCCTGTCAGACTTTAAGCCAGATGAATTACAGAGCAGATTTGCAGTAGCAAGCGTGTGTATATGGGCTTTAATTGACAGATACCATTAGTCACTGTACCACTTCCTGTCTCCATGCACAGAGGTGGAGTGTTTCCGCTTTTTATTTGATTTGTTGGATCAATGATCAGTATTATATTGTTTCTTGTGGCCCTTACTATGTGCCACAAAGAGGTTTTCAATTAACTAATGTGCAGATTACCATCAATCTCTGGCTCTAGATCGCGGGCTCACATCAGCCTCCCGCCTGCGTCTCCTCAGATAAGCTTTATTAGTCTCCGGCAGGGCAGATCACACCTCTGAAGTCCGGCAGTACAAGACTTCTCACCTCAGCATAATCATCATTAGTCCACGATATGAACATAAATCTGCTCCTCTGTCATAAACAGCACAACAGTCAACGTGTTTAGACAAAAAGTACATATTTTGATAGAGTTTATTTTATATTTCTTCCAACTTTTGCTGAATGTTCAATGATGAACACAACTGGATACATAATTGTTGTGCAGTTTAATTAAATGTGAGCTGCTTTATATACAAAGTACATTTGATCCATCCTGTATATAATATCTGTATATATACAGTATATATATACAGCTGAAGTCAGAATTTTTAGCCCTCTTGTTATATTTTAATTCTTTTATATTTTTTCTCCAGTTTCTGCTTAATGGAGACCAGATTTTTTGTAGCAAATTTGTAAGCATGATAGTTTAAATAATAACTGTTTTAATAATACATTTCTAATAGCTGTTTTTTTTTCTTTACCATGATGACAGTAGATTTTATTACTAGATATTTTTTAAGATACTAGTATTCTGCTTAAAGTGCCATTTAAAGGCACTTGGTTAAGGATAACTAGGCAAGTTAGGGTAATTAGGCAAACAATTGTATAACAATGGTTTGTTCTGTAGACAATCGAAAATAAAATATTGCTTTAGAGTATTAATGATATTGACCTTTAAAATGTCTTTTTAAAAAATTATACGGCATATGTTCTTGCTGAAATAAAACAAATAAAACTTGATCCAGAAGAAAAATATAGGAAATACTGTGAAAATTTCCTCGCTCTGTTCTGTTGGGAAATGTTTGAAAGAGAGAAAAAAATCACAAGAGGTTTAATAATTTTGACTTCAACTGTATATGCTCTCAGTTATGTATATGGTGTTTTCACTTTTTTTCTGGATTTTCTGGATGTATTAATTATGGGTTTGAGTAAAATGTAAATATTTGTTTTCTTCTATGAAGGTCTGATGGCATATCTTCCAAATAGCAAATAAAAATGTTGTCATTTAGAGCATTATTGTTAAGATAATGATAATCTGTAACTAACTAAATGTTTCTCATTTGTTATGATTAAATAATCAGTGCTTTTCCTCCAAATATTGAACACTATAAGCATGTTTGTAAACATGGCGCTTTTTTATTATATTTTTAATAAATGCTCTAAATGACAAAATGTTGACTTCTTCATCTTAACTTTGGAATAAGTGTCAGGATGACAAACAAGACATTTCACTTAAAGACTTAACTACGCATTGTAAATCGAGAGAAACTGAGAATCTTAAGCAGTCTCTTACTTTTTTCTATTGCTCTATAGAATGCTTAGCATAAATGAGTACACCCCCTTTTAAAAATGAATATTTATAAACAAAACACTTTTATTAAACTATAAAATAGAAAAAGAATACATTTAGTTACAGTATATGCACAAAATACAACATTTCTACTAAATTGTACACTTGACTTCTAGTTGATCATTTGGAAAAGTGGCAGAAGGTAGATTTTTTTCCAATAAATTATCTATTGAACTGCATACCAATCATCACAAATACTGCAGAAGACCAATTGGAACCCACATGAACCCGAGATTCTCACAGAAATCAGTCAAGTTTGGTGAAGGAAAATCTTGGTTTGTGGTTACATATGGGGGTGTGCGATAGATCTGCAGAATGGATGGCAACAACAGCAGCCTGAGGTATCAAGACATTACATTACAAACCACAGGAGAGAGCAAATTCTTCAGCAGGATAGCGTTCCTTCTCATACTTCAGCATCCACATCAAAGTTCCAGAAAGCAAAGAGGGTCAAGATGCTCCAGGATTGGCCAGCCCAGTCATCAGAAATTAACTTTATTGAGCATTTCTGGGGTAGGATGGAGGAGGCATTGAACATGAATCCAAAGAATCTTGATGAACTCTGGAAGTTCTGCAATAATGCTTTCTTTGCCATTCCAGATGACTTAATAAGTTATTTGAGTCATTGCTGAGATGTATGAATGCAGCTGTCCAAGCTCATGGCAGTCATGCACAATATTAATTCTTTTTCCACTGCACCATGACTTTATATTCTATACTGTACATTTATTCTGTTAAGCGACAAGACAAGTCTAAGCAAAGTCAAACCTTACTGTCCTTAAATAATTAAAAATGGCATGATCATATTTTAATTTGGTAAAATAAGTGTACTCTAGAGGCCAACAAGAAGTCAAGTTTTTATTTGTTGTTCCTAAAACTTGGATAGACAACAACATATTTGTCAGGTAGTGTGATATATTTTGTATATTTATCTATATTTCCTCTTTTTAAAATTTGTATTTAATATTTTTCTCCAACCCCTTTAATTTTGGTATTCTAATTTCTGGACTGTGACTAAGTTATTTTGATAGATTACCAGATTTGGGTTTGGAACTGACTAATCTAATATCTAATATTATTGTACAGCATTTTCTTAAAGAAAACATTAATTTAATAGTGATATTTTATGCTGGGCACGATGTGTATACGATTTGCAGCAAAAAAATATTAAATGTCAGTTAAAATGACTTGTAAAGTAAATTTAATCCAACTGCATCCAACATAAAATGAAGTTGTTCTGTGTGTGTGCAAGAAATTCCTTTTAAATCCTTAAGAAATCTTTCCAACCAATGTATTTTACAGCCCTCATGCCAAGAATGATTTAAACTTCAACACGCACAAGCACCCTATTGACCTTCTTGCTGACTCCAAAAAATGCAATCCTATTGAAAATACATTAAAAATGAGTGTGTTTTTCCAACCTGCAGTCTGTAATAGTAATCTAGCACGTTTATATTTGTGTGTGTGTGTGTGTGTGTGTGTGCATGAATATATTAGTATCCTGGTCCTGGCTACGGATACCCGGAGTTCTCCAGCGTCTGGGCTTCACCTATTTTGTTCTGGCACTGATGCAGATTTTCTCTCCCCTCCGAGAGATCCCCTCGAGAGAGGTGGGTTCAGCTCTGTGGCTCACGTTTCCCTCGCATCAGACATCTGTGCAGGAACACACTTGTTCTCAAGTAATGATTCATTGGCGGCAGAGGTTACTGCAAGATGACGTAAATGCTTTAATGTGCCAATTATATTTTGTTTATATTAGTTTATCAAATGCATGCTATGTTTTTGAAAGAAGTCACTTTTGCTCACCAATGATGCATTTATTAGGTCAAAAATAATGTAATGTTGTGAAATATTGGTACTCTTTAGAATGATTTTCGATTTTAATGTCTTTAATTTAAACATTCATTTGAATTTTTAAGAAGTTGAATATGGTGGTTTGGCACTAAATAATAAAGAATCGCATTAATACAAATTTACATATTTATATACACACACACACACACACAGACACACTCACCGGCCACTTTATTAGGTACACTTGTTAACTGTCAACCAATCACATGGCAGCAACTCAGTGCATTTAGGCATGTAGACATGGTCAAGATGATTTGCTGCAGTTCAAATTGAGCATCAGAATGGGGAAGAAAGATGATTTGTTGGTGCCAGAAAGGTTGTTAGTGCCAGATGGGCTGGTCTGAGGATTTCAGAAACTGCTGATCTACTGGGATTTTCATACACAACCATTTTTAGGGTTTATGGGGAATGGTCCAAAAAAGAGAAAATATCCAGTGTGTGGCAGTTCTGTGTACGCAAATGCCTTGTTAATGCCAGAGGTCACAGAGGAGAATGACCAGACTGGTTTGAGCTGATAGAAAGGCAACAGTAACTTAAATAACCACTCGTTACAACCGAGGTATGCAGAAGAGCATCTTTGAATGCACAACATGTTAAACATTGAGGCAGATGGGCTACAGCAGCAGAAGACCACATCGGGTGCCACTCCTGTCAGCTAAGAACAGAAAACTGAGGCTATAACTCACACGGGCTCACTAACATTGGACAATAGAAGAGTGAAAAAACGTTTTCTGGTCTGATGAGTCTCGATTTCTGCTGCGTCATTCAGATAGATTTCACTTCAACAACATAAAAAGCATAGATTGACCCTTACTTGTATCAACAGTTCAGGCTGGTAGTGGTGGTTTAATGTTGTGGGGGAGATTTTCTTGGCACACTTTTGGCCCATTAGTACCAATTTAGCATCGTGCCTACTACGCCACAGCCTACCTGAGTATTGTCGCTGGCCATGTCCATCCCTTTATGACCACAGTACCCATCTTTTGATGGCTACTTCCAACAGGATAACGCGCCTTGTCATAAAGCACGAATCATCTCAGGCTGGTTTCTTAAACATGACAATGAGTTCATTGTACTCAAATGGCCTCCACTGTCATCAAATCTCAATCCAATAGAGCACCTTTGGGATGTGGTGGAACGGGAGATTCACATCATGGATGTGCAGCCGACAAATCTGCAGCAACTGCGTGATGCTATCATGTCAATATGGACCAAAATCTCTTAAGGAATATTTCCAGTACCTTGTTGAGTCTATGCCACGAAGGATTAGGGCAGTTCTGAAGGCAAAAGGGGATTCAACCCGGTACTAGTAAGGTGTACCTAATTAAGTGGCCGTCGAGTGTGTGTGTATATATATATATATATATATATATATATATATATATATATATATATATATATATATTTTTTTTTTTTTTTTTTTAATGAATTTGTGTTTGTTGCAAGCTTGTGTTATAATAATTTTATTTTTTATATTTAATCTTAAAAGAAATAAATAAATGTACAATTATTAATAATTGAGCACAAATCATTTTTGAGTACCAAATCAGCATATTATAATGTTTTTATATTATACTGGAAGGGTCATGGGACACTGATGTGTGAAATAATGCCTCGTCATAAAAAGTTAGCTTTGCCATCACATGGAAAATGTATATTTTAAAATGTATTAAAATTAAAATGTTTTTTTTTATTGCAATAAATGTAAAAACATTTGTACTTTTGAATTAATTCTAACCATGCATGTTTTTCACATGTTCCCTTCAGCATAACTGGTGGAACCCCATCGAGGATGTCATTTTATACTGGCCTGAGTGGCTCTTCATTGTGCTGCTGGAGACCTTGTGGCTTTGCCTCACTTTCCTACTGCCTGTGCCAAACTGCCCCACGTGAGTTCATATCAGCATCAAGCGTTGACCATATAACATTTATGATAAAGATTAACTATCACAGCAAATATTACAAACACAATAATATATCATATAAATCCCATGCATTGAATAATTAATGTGTAATGTGTCCGTCAAACATGATTTAACTGCAGTTCATCCCTTTATTAACATCATAATAATGCCATTTGTATGTCAAGCTAATTCCTTGGGTGACATATTGTATATATGTTGGTAATATTGAATACAAGCATGAATATATTTTGTGTGGCTGTACATTTACATCACAAATGCGCATATATATGCATCACAATATGGTCCTTTGTGTTTGTGAGTCTGCGAATGTGCACCGATGTTATGAGATCTGTGATTTATGAGAGTTTGTCGGCCGCTTCAGAAAGGATAATTAGCCAATCTCAGTCTGTCATGTGCACTAAAAGGAGGCAGGGAGAAAGGATTCATCTTCCTTTCTCTGGCTCTCTCAGTTTTTCTTTCGCATACGCTCAACCTTCCATTTGTGTCCTCTTTCTCCTCTCCTTCAAGTTTTTTTTGTCAGTGTGTCTGGGCCTGCTTGACATTGATGATCACGTGCAGAACCCTGATAACTCGACTTGAATAAAAATGTTTTGACCTCACAGTCGTTGTCCTTGTGTTGCAGATTGATGCAGCATTTTAAATTTTACCTTCAAATGCACTTCCATCTGAAAAATGTTACCAAATGCTAAAATTTCTTGCCCTATCGCCTTGTTTTAGAACAATGTATGTGGTATGAACTGTGCTATAATAGACATTGAGACATGATAGTATAATTGTAGAAAGACTAGTCATCAAACAGACTGGAATAAATGACTACACGTAAAGTTTGTCTATTTTTGAAATATTGTTAGACGTCTATAAGATTTTCCCTGACAAGCCAAATTTAGCAACCCAGGTTCATAGAAAATATGTGCCCAGGCCTACATTTTTGAGAACCAACAAATATGTACTCTGGACTACATTGTGTTGCTGTTTTTGTTTTTACAAATTCATTAGAGGGCTTCGTATACATTTTTGACAAATTCAAATATGATGCTGGGGCACGTTTTCTTACATACATGCCATTTTTTCAAATCCACCAGAGGCCACTATACTTTTCTGCAAATTTGAATGTCCTTTTCGTTTGCGTTTGTGAGAGAAGCTGGTTGCGTTGTTGTCGTGCATTATATACAAGCCCGTAACCAGGGGGGTTTGGGTGGTTCGAATGACCCACCCCTCAATAACAAAGGTCTAGAATTTGTTCCATACATGATTTTTCATACATGATTTGTTCCATACATGATACTTATTTGTCCTATTTTGACTGCTACACAATCACAAATTGTAAAAATAACCCATTGAAAAAGCTTTAAGACCAAGCCAAATCATCTAGTGTCCAAGATTCTGCTGTGCAAGAAAACATACAATTGGATGTAAATGAAGTCATCATTTTACAAGTAACTTTTATTCTAAATCTTGTTTTCTTGAAACAAAAAATGTCAGATAAAATGGTATGAAGAACCAAAAGCGGACCATATTAAAAGTAATTTGAATAAAAAGAGCTTTAGTGCTTAAAATGTCACTGAATTGCAGTGTAAATCTCATAATTAAATAAAAAATGGGGCAAAAAACTGCAAAAAGGTCCACATTTTGAGAAAAAAGAACCACATCTTACACCAGGCTGGCTACAGGCCTGATATATTAGCTTGATATTGACCCACCCACCCCGATCCCCAAACTTAACTGATTGTGTCAAAAGCAAAGTAGAAGAAAAAGCCATCCCAGCTGTGTTCTTCTACCACAACCTCACGCAGATTTTTTTGTATTTTGTTTTACCTGCTTTCTGGAAATGTCCTTCGTTGAATTCGAACTGCGTTCTTCTCCACCTCCCCAACCTCTGGCACCGTTCGTGGTGAGCTACCAAGCAAACCAGTCACGCCAAAAAAAAAGTCTGTTCAGAGATAAGCAGTCAGGAGTACCGCCCTTAGCATTTGTTGTACACACAAAATGCAGCCATATGTACCCGCTAGCATACATTTCTCAGTTCTCAAAAATTTACCCCAGGCCCCATTTTAGCCTTGTTTTAGCCATGATGTCTATTTTTGGACTTTTAAGCAAAAAATTGCTTGGTAGGATTAATTTTTATTTATTTATTTTTTCAAAATATAAAATTTCCTATATAAAAGTAAAATGCATCACAGTTTCCACAGAAAAATTAAAGTAAATAAATAAGATAAAATACTTACATCATTAATGATTGAGCACAAATAATAAGTGATCATAATATAGAGCAGCAAATCAGCATATAAAAATGATTTTGTGACACTGAAGTTCAAAGCAACAATGCTGAAAATTAAATTCTTTTTTATTATATATTTAAATATATAATAAAAATGAGTATTTAAAGTTAATTTCAAAAAGTTAATTCAAAATTTTAATTGTTTATTTTACTAATACACATTGTTAGTTTTAAAGTGAACAGCTAATCTGAAAAAACTAAAAACTGGCAGTCATTCTCTGATTATTCTGAATGTTACAATAGAAAACATTTAAATTATATTTTCTTCCTACGATATTGCCACTCTTACTTGTATTCCAGATTTTTTTTAAGATAAAAAACAAATTGACTCCAGACTTTAGGATGATATATAGTATATTAAATAACTATTCTTCTGCAGTGGATATTTAGGAGCAGGAGGTATTGGAGATGGAGGTTTATATCAAAACTGCACAGGAGGAGCAGCCGCACGTATAGACAAGTGGTTTTTTGGGGACAACATGTTCTGGTATCCGACCTGCAAGGTGAGATCATCTTTAACCATTCAAGTGTTTAAATAAAGTTGAATGCTTGATTCTGAACTGTAAAAGGTCTTAGTGTACAATTCAAACTAAAATGCTAAACAATGTCCCATAGACTCTCTGGTAGTTTGGTATATCTCGTATCACTCTATGGTTTCCCAAAAATCAATATGATGTCCATTTATTGACTTCCTTAATGAGTAGTCATGTTGTAAGCTTCACACTGGGGATATTTTGCAATAACACCTTGCTGATTGTCTGTTCATTATCACTTGCTTAATTGAAAATACAGCTATAATGATTTAAATGACCTTTATATTGAAGGAATTACAGCAAGACAGTTTATCGTTTCTGTTCTCAGATGCTGTTTTGCTTTCGTTCATTACTGTGTTTTCTCTCTTCGTGCAGGTCTTGTATCGAACAACAGAGCCTTTTGACCCAGAGGGTGTTCTGGGTACAATAAACTCCATAGTCATGGGATTCTTAGGCATGCAGGTAATTGAATATATTTCAGCAATATCAAATGATTAATTTTGATATTGCTATATAGGAGAATAGTTCTATAAATAATTAGTAATATATATATATAACAGATACAAAATGTAACCTTTAGCTAGTTTTAGCTTGTCATGAATCCTGTAAGTGCAGATAGCTGGTACAAGCAAAAAGTTATAATTATGATTTTTAGTCTGGCTAAAGGGAAAGAAATAGCTGTATAAATAGGTTAAATACTTTAAGAAATAGCTGTATAAATAGGTTAAATACTTTAACTAGTTAAAGGGGGTAAAATGGGTCAACAAAATAAATTTCCAAAAAAAGTTTTTATTTTCACCTGCATTAAGTGGAAAATTGGCAAAGCTAGTTTATTGATTAACTATGTACTCCAAGCGATTTATTTATTTATTTTTATTATGGTGATCATCCGTCTCTTTTTCACAATTATTTTTCCACATGTCCTCAAATTATGATTTATCTAAAAGTGCCTGGCAATATTTTAGGTATGTAAACTAATGTTGCACTGAAAAAAATTTTAGTGGGGCTTCTGTAAATTATGGTTAAAAAAAAATAAAATCCTTAGCTAAATTAATAAACAAACAAACACATTAATGTAGGTGAAAAGAAACTAAATTTAAAGCTTAATATTAATACATGTTTTATTCATTAAATGCTTAAAACACCCCCAAAAAATAAATGGTAACCTTTTACAAAAAAGTTCCATTAGTTAATGTTGATTAATGTATTTACTAACATAAACAAACAATAA
>CAIGQZ010001313.1:15400666-15424470 GCA_903798205.1 Danio tinwini
TATTACATTTTGTTAATTTATTTTTTTTCTCTCTATGATGTCACAGGCAATTTTGCTATTTTGAAAGTGTATTTTACACACTCTTAATTGAGTTCTCTAGGATCGTGAACATGTAAAATCAATCTTAGCAGAACTAAATAATTAAATCAACTCGGGTGCTGAGATTTGCACTCGTGAAACAAAAAAGTGATTAAATCTTCGATTGAGATGACGATAGTGGAAGGCTGGCAGATTTGCGGGTTAAGTGCTCCATTTGGGTGGTCCCACAGACAAAGGGAGCAGAAGCTGGGCTGGGTGGGAAGTGCATGAGGATGTCTAAACCCCCGTCTCAGGGGAAATGGCCATGTGCTACTAGAAATGTTTTTTAAGGGGCAAAGAAAGCAGCCCAATTCACTTACTAATGTCCTTTTTTAGCAAAAAAGGCTTAGAGATTGCACCATGTGGGGTGACTTTACCCTCTCTGCCCATTTTAATAAGCGTGACAACTTAAGCAAGCTCAAGTTAAACGGCGTGTTTAATCTAAAGCGAACAGCATAGCCATTTATTCAAGCTTATTAAGGCAGAATCATGTTTCTGCATATGTTGATCAGAGGATCTACACAGAAAGGGAGTTTGCAGGATTGTTTTGCATGAAAGACCTTGCTGCTGCTGTGTTTTGTTTTGGACTTGTGGAGGCAGAGCTGCTGGAATGGACTCTCTGGAGACAACAGGTGCTGATGGAGGGGTTTTGTCTGGACGTAAAGCTGCGGATGACGAGGGAAAATGACCTGCATTTCTCAGCAATGCCTCGCTTGCTTGTGGTCATTGCTGTTGGGTTGGTTAATAACATGAGACAAAATGTTGCAGCTTAAAACTTGCAGCTCATTCATACTTGCTTAGTAGAAATTTGAAGATCTATAAGTATCCCTTTCATACAACATTTGATTTGTGAGTCCAATTCATTAAATTATGGCAGACAAACATTTCTCTCTGCACCATCAGAAAGCTGACACAATGTCGTCTACATTTTCTTACTCTGAGGATCCTGCTCTTGTGCCAAGATATATAACTCCTTGCACTGTTTTATTGCATTCTAGGGAGCTTTTTTTCAAAGGGCATTAGCTTTTACTGTTTAAAATATTTACTTTGTATAGAGGCCGCTGTAAGTTTGCCATTTGTTCATTTGCTTTACAGAAAAGAACAATCTTAAAAATAATGTTTCTGTTCTTGGTCCTCCAAAAAACCTTTCAACATTACTTCAAAGAACCATTTATTCTTAGTGTAATTTTTTAACATTTACATTTTAAATAACCTGTAATAAGAAATGTTTGTATGTAAATGGCTTTTCATAGAACCATCAATGCTTATAAAGAACAATTATATTTAAGAGGCTTTTACTTTTAAAGCATTGCTCTGTTTGTTTGACCTGCTCAACAACAGCAACACTTACTCATCCAGTAGTGTGAATTTGGGGCGGGGCCTGTCTTTTTATCCAACCTAAATCTATCAATGAGAGTGAGACAGAGCTGATTTTAAACATTTGCTTAATTTAATTTTAAAGATATATTTATAAAGTATGTGGGCTAATATAGTGCATCAAGTATAAATTAAACGTTTAATAAAGCACTAAATCAGATTTGAATATAAAACAAAAAGCATTTAAATTTAAGTATAAACTGTATTTAATTTTTTTAAATCAGGTCTGTGTTGGTTGCTGAACTGTCAATATTGTCATTTTGGGATATTGCAGAAAGAAATGCTGCATTAAAACACCTTAAATCTTAAAAAAATATTTTAAGCTAAACTTCTCACTTTGAACCATTAACTATGACTTTTGTGCCTTAAAAATCCCAATTTGCTGCTTATTGGTAGTTATTAAGGTAGTAGTTAGGTTTAGATGGTAAATTGCATTAGGGAAGTAGAATAAGATCATCTTAATAATATATTCAGTGCTCAGCATTGAGTACATCCCATTTTGAAAAGGAATATGTTTATCCATTTCTCAGTGGATATAGGCAATGTATTTTAGTGCATTTAAACAAAAAAGTTTTTTTAAACAGATATATTTATTAAAATAGTATTTTAGTCATCAAACATATAAAAAAAATTAAAAGATAATACAATTAAATTCAAGCTTATTATTGCAACAATAATAATAATTACAACCTACAACATTTCAACTACTTTATTTTATTTATTTGTTTTTTGTTTTTTTGCTTCTCTTGAATTTTCCTCTTTTTTAAATTTGTATTTAATATTTTTCTACAACATATAAATTTGGGTGTACTAGTTTTTGGACCGTTATCGTAAGTTTTTTTTTTGGTTAGCTCCAGATTTGGCTTCAGTACTGGCTAATCTAATGTATATGCACACATATAATATTGTATACCTTCCTATTAAAATATGAATTTAAAAGATAGATTTGTAAGGGGTGTACTTGTATATGCTGAGCACTGTATAAATATAATAATATCTTAATAATACCACTAGTTATAGTGAGAATTGTTACTTAAACTAAAGTGCCACCAAAACTTAAAATCTATACCTTTTTGTTGGATATGAAGATTAAAAACAAAATAAATGTGACTGCATTGATATATTTAATTTTTCTTTAATGGCACATATTTGAAATAAATTCTTTTTTTATGCATTTCTTAGGTTTGCAGCCAAATCACAAATCCCCTCTCCTTCTTCTCCCAGTGAAGTATATTGCAAGAGTGTGCTTTTTGTGAACCCAGACCCACAATACGCAGATGCCTTATCCCCAGTATTTTAAATTTCATTATTCCCAAGCCCTATGACAAATCGGCCCATTATGTCTGTATGTTGAATCATAACGGCCAGCATTATGGGTCCACACCGCTCGAGGTGCTGAAATAAATGAACATAGATCTATTTCACTTTACCTAGAGGCACAGCATGATAAAATAAACTAGCCAACAGCAAAAATAAATAAATAAAATTACGCCACCGCTGTTCACGCCCAGCCTCTAAAGATGATTTGTGTATAATATGCTACATGTATATTATTTAAATCTGTATTTCTACTTTTTGATAATGTTTTGGAAGCTGTATAAAATAGCAAACAGGTGTTGGGAGAGATTTCATATTTTTATATTCGCCTTAAAGCATCTAAATGTTGTCTTATTTTTCTTTTAACTTGTTCTTCATCCCTTATTCTGACATCATCAGTGAAATATATAGATTATAGAACATATAACTAAGGATTCAGGCGACCAACGACACCATTACAGGATTTGTGCTTCACAATAAACACTGTGCGTCTCCAAGCGCGAGCAAACAATCAATTATCATTGACATCTCTGGAGAGCTCTGAGGATGTTTTAAGCAGCACATCTCCAACAGCCTCTGGTGCTCCTAATGCGCTCTTCAAACACGCTTTACTGGTTAAACAAAAACTACCGACTGTCATAAAACTCTACATGTCTAACAGGAGAGCAGTGGTGTTATCCTTTGCATGAATTCTTTGTCAGATTGGGGGAATGATTTGAAGCTGTTTGCGCGTCGGTGTCCTGATAAACAAAGACCCGGAGTTAATTAAAGTTCAACGATCACTCCGCAGTTTGAGATTGAAATTGAGCGATTGCCCCACATAGCAATGATTGTCCCACATCCTGCCTGCATAGCCTGGAGACTCAATCTAGAGCCAGCCAGGCTATTTCCACACCATTGATTCTGTCATCTATACAAATGATGGATATCCTCCTAACAAGCAGGTTTGGATGCTGAACTGTCCATCCTCGCAAAAAGAACAATATCCCTTTAAAATGAGCCTGTAGATGACATATTTTTAATACACAATTTGGGATATTGAACAAGTAAAACGTTAGAAGTGCCATATAATATGTTAAAAAGTGGTATTAAAAACAATTGATGATTTGTTATGGGATGTGACGAGGTGTGAATAACCTGTTTTGGTTGTACATTTGTGGAATAAATATAACAAAAACTCCCTGAGCAGATGATGTGATTGGACGACTGAATGACTATAGTGGAGCAAAGTGCATCATCTCAGATGTTGTTTTTGTTTGTTGCGTAGGGAAAATCTGTCAACAAAACACATTAAATGACATTTAAAATTTGCATAATTTATCAGATGTAGGCTAATTCTGTATTGCTCGTGTTGTCTGCAAGTGTAAACAATTAATTGTGTGAAAATAGCTGTAATGGCTTTACTGCCTCATTTATTGTTGTTAATTTGCAGTCATTTTTTAAGAAAGTTATGAAGTTGTATTCTCTTTTTGAAAAGTAAAACCTTTGCATATTTAAAAAATGTATAGTTAGTATGTTTGTCGTGCCCAACAACAACAAGCCACACTGGTTTATCTGAAACTCGCCTACCACTCAGTAGGTACTGCATTTGAATTTGAATTTACTACTCGATTGTTAGAAAAGTACGTTCTATACAGTATGAATGTGAGCAGTATGAATGGAACTCGGACATACTACATCCGCCATTTTGTCATGATCATGTGACCCACCCGCGCCAGTTGCGTTGCTTCACTCCCATTTATGAATTCTCTCGCAGTGCATCATGGGATAGTGTAGCGTGTATCGGATGCGCACTTCAGAATCTCGCCAGAAGTAGTAGGTCATCCAGGTATTTCTCGCATACTGTTTTTCCAATTCTATAGCTGCGTCCCAAATGGCACTATACACTATGCACTCATGCACTATATATATACTATATATAGCATAGTATATGTATGTAGTGTTGTCCCAAATGAAACACAGTTTTTTTACTAAGCGGAAATTCAACCAGTTTCCCTGATGACATTTGACGGTTGCCAAATCAGTGAAATAAATGAACAAAGTACCAAATAACACCTGCCGTGAGTATTACCGCATTCTCCATTGGGAGGCGCTATAGTCACTCTCATAGGAGAATTTCGCTTTCAATATACAAAATTAATAAAGTTATCCAACATGTGTGCCCGAAAGCCTCGCCCCTTCCGCTACGTAAGCAAAGCTGCGCCCGGTAAGTGTGTGAAGTGTACATCATTACACACTTCATTTTACCGGTCAAATGAGTGCATTATCCGGGTAATTAAAGTGCACTTATTATTTTTAGTGCTGTCAGTGCAAACACACTTCTTACACTATTTCAAGAGTTCACACTTAGATATTGCTTGATGCTATTAGCAGGTTTGGCATGCTGTCCTGGGAGAGAACCCTGAGCTCAGAGATAATTGAGCCCAGGGCTCCCGCCTGGTCGATTTAGCATGTAAGGGGAGTACGAGATCAGGTAGCTCTCGAGATCTCCCCGTGATAAAGTAAGAAAGGCGGAAAAGGGGTGGATGGGGGGTTTCTTCGGAATACGAAGATAAGGGAGTAAATTTTACTAGGCTGCTTATAGTAAGTTTGGGTTCATCTGATTGGCTAACTAATGATTGTAGATGAGAGCCAGCTGCAGTCAATCATATCACGTGCTCCTCTCGAAATTAGTTTGTGAAACTTTACTTATTCTACAAAATGGCGTAGAATAGTGCATAAGTATGCGGTTTGGGACGCACCTTATGAATCTGGACATACTACTCAGCTCGCATACTGTTTTTAGTGTACTATATAGTATGGAGGTATGTGATTTCGGATGCAGCCACTGTGTATTGCAATGGTGTGAATTTGGGCGGGGCTGTGACACACTAGTGTGTGTTTGTTTTAAAGTGCATACGTTTTGTTACAGTTACTGCTCCTAAATCCTTGATGCACAAAAACTGAGCATTTTGAAAAAAAACTAAAGACCATGTTTAGGCTTGTGGTCTGTGTCAGTATAGACAGAAGGCAATACAAACATTTGAAAACAGAGGCACGGCTATCCACATTCACTCTCTGATTGGTCTTCTGAACTATTGTATATCCTTCCCTGATTAGTCAAGCCCCTTTCATATGACATTACATAATTGGTAGATTGCAAATAGGGATGGCAGCAAAACATGTGCATGCCCGTTGAGTGTGATTGGTCACATATTATCCATTTTAGGCTTTACAGTGTGAATGTAGTTCATTTTTTGAAACGCAATAAAAACTCCAGTCCGAACAAGGAGCGTTTTTTTTTCTAAAATGCCACATGCACCTGACTCTAATTGGTCAGATAAACAGAGAGCCCAGACCCAAATTCATGTCATTGGATGACACAGTATAGCTTGTTGTTGTTGTTGTTGTTGTTGTTGTTGTTGTTGTTGTTGTTGGGCAAGTCAAACATACATTTGCACCCAAGAGGGAAATCTTGGGCAACCTGTTTGAAAGCAGTTATTTTAATTAAACACTTCTGATTTATGTTGGATTTGGACCAACATACAGTATATTTAGTGTTTGTGTCGAACATAATTTATTTTTTTCTCTGTCCTCAAATAATTCTTGTTATGTTAATTCTCACAGAATTGGCCCAAAATATCGTCTTCTTACACATCAGGCATCAGTGAAAGATAACAACTTTTGTCATCTCAGTTAATATTTAGGAAAGTCGTTAATCTTTGTTATCATATAGGAAAGTTGTTATGCCATTACATTGAAAAAAAATGCATTAGTTTCTCTGGTTTCGTTTTTAACTTCTGAGCTTTCATGATTCTAAATGATAATGTGCTCCAGTTTGCTATGAGGTGACAGTTTTGTTCTCTTTGGATTTTGCTTTTTTAGATGGAAACGTTTTTAACCTTTTATTAATTGTTTCTATTATTCAATACTTGTTTATATATTAAGTCACAGTCACACTGAATTTTGAAAGTTTTGGAAGATTGTAGTGTGCAGCATTACAAAAAATAAATAAATTGTTTACTTGCATTCATGAATTGTGAATCATGAACTTTTGGAACTCAATAATTCTGATCTGCCACATTTTGATTTTATTAAGGTTTTTGTGCTTTCGTCATATGTATTAGTTTAATTTTATTAATAATAAATGTGTTACATTTCTTTATATTATAATTCATTCTTATATTTATTATTTCAAATTAACTTTTCTAAATATGTCATTCATGTGTTAGGGAATTTTGAATTAGTTTTAATTTGTCAAGTTTTCATTTTAATTTCAGTTTTATTAAGGCTTAAGGGATTTTGGAAGTCAATGAAACAATAAGTGTAGCGATACAAAACGGTGTTCAAGTAAAATTTTACTTCACTTCCATGATTATATCTGATTTGCTCCATTTTGCTATGAGGTGACAGTTTTGTTCTCTTTGGATTTCACTACTTTGGATGGTAACTTTTTTTATCTTGTATTTGTTGTTTTATTAATACCTTTTTAGATATTAAGTCTCAGTCACACATTTTGGAAGCTTAAGAAGGTTGTAGTGTAATGTCAAACTTTGCAGCATAAAAAAAATTTGTTCACCTGCATTTATGAATTGTCAAGTCAGAATTCACCAGGCTTGAACTTTTAAAACAGCACAATATTTCTGATCCCCAACATTTAGATTTTATTAAGGTTGTCATTTTCATTCATTTTAGTTAAGTTAGTTGTCATTAATTGTTTTTATATTATAGTTCATTCTTACATTTATCATTTCAAATTTAGTTTTAGTTTTGTATATTGAATTAGAAATAGTTTTATTCAGTTTTATTAAGGCTGTTGTGGGATTTTGGAAGTCAATGGAACAAAAAGTGTAGCAATACAAAATGATGTTTAAGTAAAATTTGCGGTTTCTTTGAAATTGTGTGATTTAAAGAAATAGTTTCACCAAATTCCAGTATTAAACTCTGTGGGCCGATGTGGGCTGAGAGATTTTTGGACAAGGAGATGGATCTGTGTTGCATGTGTTAGTTTGAGGGTCTTCACCTCCAGGGAGCATCAGCTAATCTTGATTCTTTACGGTGGTGCTGCATTTGGCTTGGCTGATAATGCTTGCTTTACAGGTCTGCATTGATTTGAAATCTGTTTTATTCTGACCCTCAGGGAATCTCCGCAGCCATCCTTTCTAAGTGCACAAGAGACGAAGGATTTATACCTGTCAATAAAAACCTTTGGTAAGTGCTTCCTGACCCTCTAAATCCAGCCGCTGTTTTTGCCCTCGACCAAAAGAAGAGATGAGCCTCCAAAAGACACAAATCAGAGGCTGCTAAAACACACGTTTAGGTACCTCTAACGACAGGCCGTTCTGTAAATAATCGGCCCCACTGGCACAGGAGTGAGACGCGGCGGGTGATGCATCCACTGTCCAACCAGATCACTCTTTTTTACAGCCAAGATGGAGTGAGCCGTTTTTATTTGGCCAACCGTATATATCTTGCCAACCGCGCTGGCTTATCTCATCCGCCTGTTGTGAAATCGAGCAGGATGAGGTCAGCCCTACATCTTCAGGCCGCTGCACATTAAATTATTTGTCATCTAACACCTAATAAATAATGGCATGTAACAGAAATGTTCAACACACACACATGCACGCTCACAGTCGTGCTAGATCTCTTTTACAGTGCATACAAATGTTTTGCTTAAAGCTAAATACATTTTTGTTATAATTTGATAATGGGCTAAGAAATAGAAATTGATTAAATGTGTTTATTTATTCATAAGAGTAAGAAAAAGAAATGAACTAAATTTAAGGAATGAATGAGTGAGTGAATGAATGAATGAATGAATGAATGAATGAATGAATGAATGAATTACTTAATTAATTTGCTAGTGAGTTAGAAAAAGGAATTTACTAATATATGCTAAATATTATTTTTTTTTGCTTGCTAGTGAGGAAAGAAAAAGTAATCAACAAAACAGATTCTAAAAATGTTAAATAAATTTTAGTTTTTGTGTTTAATTTTTGACATTATTATACTTCATATATTTCAATTTCATCTTCGTTTTAGTTTAAGTTTTAGTAATTGTTTTAGGTTTTGTCATTTATATCAGTTGTAGTTGTTACATTTATATATATACTTTTTTATAATAATTTTTTCAGGGTTTTCACCTTTATAGGACAGTAGAAAGTATTAACAGGAAAGCATGGGGAGCAGAGAGAGGGGAGGGATCGGCACAGGACCTTATGGTGGGAATCAAACTTGGGTCACTGTGAGCACTGGAGTGCATGTGTCAACGCACTAACCACTACGCCTTTGATGCAGACATTACATTTATATTTATCTATTTTCTTTATATATTTTTTTCTTTTATATTATTTATCATGTATTATTTGTTTAAATAGAACATTTCAGTTGGTATTTTATTTCATTTATATTTATATTAGTTTTTACTCACATATAATTAGTTTAACGCGAATTACGTATGCTAATAATATTACTTAGTAACGAGTAAAGTAGCGCATTACTTTTCAAAATGAATAATAATAAAATAATCAAATAATATTTGAGTTACCTTTTAAAAAATGTAACCCGAGTTACTTTTTAGTTTAGTTAATTTGCTTTTTAAAAATAAATAGCTGAATTCAAATGAGTGTAGTCACGTTGAATCCCGCATGCAATAAGAGAATGCAGGAACAGACAAAAAGAAAGATGGCAGAGCATTACATTTCTGCGATGGAAATATTCTCATTGTTTTTAACACATGGAAGAAAAGGGACAGAGAATTATCTGAATGGACAGTGATTTCACTTTTTAATAAGACAAAAAGTACAAAAGTAGCAAACGCATTGCTTTAAACCTTCCTTCATCTGTATATACGTCATGTACTGTATAGACTTTTTCAATGTGGTCATGTCATTGGCCCATGAACATTTCCTGCTTGTTATCAAACTATTTCATAACTAACAAGAGGCAATTCAATCATAACTTAATGTTAAAACAGCTATCAAAACATTATTTTTCAATATGTGGCTCTTTTTAGACTTTTGGAAGCTAGAGAAATTAAAAATGGAAAACAGGAGATACGTTGAGACCATTTATTTTGTTTACATCCCTCAAAATGGTCTATAGCTCTGGGGTCAGGAAATTGTCCAAAGATAACATTATCCTACTTTTTTATTGGTAAATGAAGGTTATACAGTGTGTTGTTCATTTCAGAGCTCCTCTATTTGTAAAAAAACAAAAAACAGATCAAGCCTCAGCCAGGTCAGAAAAGGTAACGCAAAAGTAACATAACGTATTACTCACCATAAAAAGTAACTAACACAACTAGTTACTTTTTTGGGGTGTACCTCAATATTGTAACTTTCCCCAACACTGTTCAGTTTCTATTTTAGTTTGTAATGGTTGTTTGTTACAGTTTGTGTGTAACTTAAGTCATAATTTCAGTTTAGATCTAGTAATTATAGTAATTCACCTTAATCTTATTTCATTTCAGACAGTGTTTAAGTATTTTATATAATATTTATTTTCTAGTTAATTTAATTACCTGGACTCTTTTTTTACATTTCTGGGTTTCTCAGTAGCGGAAGTCATCATAGTTGGGTAAACTTGCAGTAAATGGGAGAGTGCAACAAAACATTTTTTACAATCCTATTTGCTGAAGTAATGAAAGAAAAACTCCACTGTGGTGTTATCAAGACTTTCAGAGAAAGGAAAAAATTGTGAGAGACAACAGACAAAAGAGAGAACAATGTCAAATTTACTGTCCTTCACCATAGATGCTGCATTAAAAACACCTCACACAAGCGGTTATTCGCTTTTTGTAATTTGATGCAAAGATAACATAATATATGTGAATACATATAAATGTACATACTTTTTTTTATCAAAATATTAAAAATTTTCAAGGATTTTAAAGTATGATGACCATTAAATGTGTCATAACAGTCTTGTGAAAAGGGTCGATTAAAGTAAATTTTGAAATGTTTAGTTTCAGTTAACAACACCAATAACACTGTATTATGGTTATTTAACCCTATAACCTTTCCACCTTTTTCTGTTCTGACAAGCAAATTTAGTTTTTAGTTTTAATGATAACCTATGGACAAAAGGTCAACCAGGCGATCATGATGCCAGTTAAAAGCTTAAACTAGATATAAGCAAAATATAAATACAGATTTATTGCATCCCTAATGTTTTCTCTATTAAATTTGATCTTGCCTCGTCTTTGCTAAAGTATGTGCTCTGTGACCCCACTCTGCAGGCTGTTCAAGTACAGTCATACACATGCTCCACTTTTAATGGCCAGTTCATCATGCCAGCTTATTGAGCCCCCGGGTATGTCCGTCTTCATCCCCAAAAGTAATTAACTCCTAGCCAAGAGTCTTTTTTGGCTCGACTTCAGCTGACATAAACGATGCTCTGGGATGCAGCCATTTTGCATTAGATAAAAATCCGTCCTGGCACTTAGAAACGCAGAGCCACGTGACTTATTGACATGGTTGTACTGAGCAGGTGCCAAGGCTTCACTTTGGATGCTTCTGTTTCTTATTGGCTTACTTGAAGCACAGAAACTACTATGTGTCCATCCATTATTTAGTCCCGGGTTCTGCACTGTGTTGTTCTTACTGTTACAAGAAATGTTTGGCAAAGTTCTTCAATAGCGCATTGCAGCTTGACGTACCAGTACACAGTGCACAATGTCTGAAAGTGTTTAATTACTTAATTTGTGAATTGGTACTGATATAACACAGTTTTTCTGTCTGTCTTCAGGTCTTTGTCGTTTGTGACTTGCATGGCCTGCATGTCGTTTTTGCTACTTGCTGTGATGTATTTCATCATAGATGTTAAGAAATGGTGGGGAGGACAACCTTTCATTTTCCCTGGTATGAGAAGTCACTTGTTTTAAAGCACTATTTTATTAGTCAATCAGAAACAAAGAGGCTTACTGTGGTCTAATTTCTCATTTAATTTCTAGTAAAAAAAAAAGAAATATAATGTTAACTTTTCAAAGTACTGAAAATGAATACACTTCATTTTCAGGGTTTCTGCAGGTTTTACCTAGTCAGACATCTTAAGACCTTTTTAATACCGTTATGAATGAAATTTCAGACGTTTACAGGGCAAAACACTAAGGACTTTTTTTTTGTAATGACCAGTGGAATATTTTTTTTGTTTTTTGTTAGCCACATAATTTAAATAATGTGTCAAAACACTTTTAAACAAATGTTATTGCAAGGGTGTAAGGAAGATAATTAAACCATATTGGTAAATAGAGTATTTTACTTTAGTTAAACATTTTTTTTGATGGATTGTTGGTTGTAGCGATTGGATAGCTTTACATGGACAAAGGAAAATAAAGACCTGTTTAACATTATTTAAGACATACAATACCATATTTCAGTAGATTTAAAACTTTTTAAGGCCAAGATTTTAGTTTTTGAAATGTAGAACTTTTTAAGACCCTGCGGAGCTTACTATGAACTTACTATGCAGCTACATGAACTTACTTTGCTTCTATGAACTTACTTTGCAGGTACAGGTCAGTGAGCAGTCATTGTATCTTAAAAAAAACTGCATTTAATAAAATGTTGGAAAATCAAAAATATCCAAATGTTTAAGAAATATTCTTGCGTGGACGTAAAGAAAGTAAAAAAAAATAAAAATAAAAGTTTGCACCCAGAAATGAAAATTTCCTCACCATTTACTCATACTCAAGTTGTTCTAATCTTTTATAAAAATAAAAAAAAAAATTCTGTTGAACACAAAACAAGATATTCTGAAGAATGTTGTGGTGAAACAGCACCCATTAACATCCATATTAGGAACAAAATAATACTATGGAAGCCAATAACAAGTTTGGAACAAGCGGAGGATGAGTAAATGATGACAGAACTTTCATTTTAGGGTGAACTATCCCTTTAAGAAGATATATTAAATTAAATCTGCAACAATGTACTTTTTTAATCCAGTGAATAGTCAGAATGGCTAATGTTGACTAGATTATTAAAATATATATCCTGGCAATATTATGATCTTTTTTTTACAATTCAAGCAGTAAGTCTTCAAGTCTTTTATTGTTAAAATTGTAAGATTTTTACAGTGACTGTGTTCATTTACAGGAATGAACTCTATTTTTGTGTATGTTGGTCACTCTCTGCTGGGCTCATACTTCCCCTTCAGTTGGGAGATGCGTTTTCAGGACAGTCACTGGGAGCCGCTCTTCCAGAACCTGTGGGCAACTGCACTTTGGGTCTTCATCTCATATCTACTCTACCGCAAAAAATTCTTCCTCAAAATCTGACACTGCAAGTGTTTTTGTCTTGTGAAAGCATTTCAATAAGTTAAGTGTTAATTATTAATGTAAATTATTTATAACACTCTATAAAATAAAGGTTCTAAAACCCTCATTTTGCAGTGATGCTATTAGTCGCGTTTCCACTGTTGCGCCTAAAGCGAGCAAGCCAGTGTGAGCCAGGGCCAGTTGTGTTTCCACAGTCACTTCTGGGGCCTGATCAGGCAAAAGCGGAGCTTTCTAGGGGCCAGCGGCTGGCCTTTTTTGGCCCGCCGAATACCTTGGGCCAAAGCGAGCCACCTGGGCCTTCGGGGCAGCATGAAAGCAGAGGCGAAGTTTGCCCGAGTCTGGTAAAGATGGCGTGCCGCCATTACACTAGTTTTCTGATCAGTTTTCTGAGTACATGCACCAAAAAATAAATACATAAGGGAAAGAAAAAACATGTAGCTGGTGAGTTATTTCATAAGATATTTTATAAAATGCTCCGGTTACCAAGGTAACCCTCGTTCCCTGAGGGGGGGAACAGAAATGCTATGTGGAAAAACTTTCACTATGGGGATTTCGTTCAGAAAGCCAATCATCTAAAAGAGTATGTAAACGGGCCAATGAAATGCCAATGAGTTGGCAGGTTCAGCTTGCACAGCTGATGCTCGTTGCAATCAATTTGGCTATAAGAGCACAGCGTGTGCAAAGCCAAAGCATAATTTTTTTAGCTGAAGAGACTTTCACCTCAACAGCTAAAGGGCAATCATTATGGCAAAGGAACATAGCATTTCCGTTCCACCCCTCGGGAACGAGGGTTACCTTAGTAACCGGAGCTTTCCCCTTCGGGAGGGGAACTTCAATGCTATGTGGAAAAACATTCACTATGGGAAAATGTATGAAAAATGCCATATTGATTAAACCTTACCTTCGCCCCCGATGAAAGGTTTGCCAGCCAAGAATGAGCGTGAGTGCACCTGCATCACCAGAGGCGCGGTCTTCCAACGTGTTCCTTGGCCCTTACTTATCCCACTTCAACAGAAGATTTACGGATTTAGATATATTTTTCGGGAGTCGCAATGCGTCTAGATAATTTCTAGGAATTTAATACGACAGTACGTTGGGAAGTGTGCAGTCCCAATAGGGAGGATGCTGCGGAGGCCACCTGCTACCCAAGTGGGGAGACTGGTGGCAAGAGAGCATATGGATTAACCCTGAGAAGGGGGAGTACGCATATGAATATAAGATGGTTAGCGCTGAGGGAAGACACGGGTCTGCCTGTGAGGGGGGACTACACCTCGGAAGTACGTATAAGCATATGATATCGCCTAGTGGGGATTGCACATAGCGAGCACCTATACCCAGAACGCGGTCTGACCAGCGGGCATACCATCAACATAATGGGCCAGCGCCTTACTCCTCCACTGAGTCAAATGCTGGGGGCCTCTGAGGAATATCTGCAGGGTTCGCCAATTGGGGAACTTTACTGACAGAGCAAAAAAAGCGCACGTATCTCTGTGTTGGAGAGAATGGCGCAGCAAGCGTTTTACAACACCTAACCGAATTTCGCATTCACCGTGTGAGAAAATCAGCTCCCCTCAAGATTACACATCTCACAATAGGTGTTGCCCAGCCCGCAGCTCTACAATGTCTGTTAGAGAGGCGCCGCGTGCTAACGCGCAAGAAGATGCGCACTTCGAGGAGCGCGCTCTCACTCCTGGGGGACACGGCTCGCCCTGGCTCAGATGAGCGAGGGAGATGGCTTCCACTGTTCAGTGGGTATGTTCCCTCTTTATGCAGCGGATGCCCTTCCAGCCGCAACCCAACACAGGGAAACACCCATACACTCTTGCATTCACACACATACACTACGGTGTTTATTCAATTTAGTTTATTCAATTTACCTATAGCACATGTCTTTGGACTGTGGGGGAAACGGGAGCGCCCGGAGGAAACCCACGCAAACATGGGAAGAACATGCAAACTCCACACAGAAATACCAACTGGCCCAGCTGGGGCTCGAACCAGCGACCTTCTAATGCTGTAATGTGTAATTTGTTTGCTTCGGTTGTCTCAATTTTATTGTTTCATGATGATAATGATGGTGTGCTTTATCTGCCTGATTCTGATTTGACTTTCTTCTTCCCGCTGCACTCTGCGAGTTTGCATGCTGCGCTGCAATCTATAGGCCCGACAGTGGAACATGACATGATTTTGGACTCACTGCTCAATCGCCCGGGCTATTGGTACCGCCTGATAAGTCCTTGGGTCGCACTGGCCTGACAGTGGAAATGCAGCTATTGAAGAACCATTTTGGGTTTCACAAAGAACCTTTCAGTGAATATTTCTTAAAAGAACATTTTTTTCTAAGTTTAAGCAACATTTTTTTACAATATAGAAGTTTTTGGAGAACAAAAAGTTTCAAGGAAGCACTGATGCCAATAAAGAACCTTTATTTTTAAGACTGCAAGTGTACATTCTTTTTAGGTATTTATTATTGTAATTTTTGATGCATATTAAAAAAGAACCATATTGATTCCAAGATTACATTTTTTTTTAACTCTTCTGAGTTTGGTGTAATTCTGTGTTCAATTAGTTAATAGACATGAGAAGGGATGAGATTTACTGTCTTCTGTGGACACCTGCAGTGTTTTATTTGATGTCAGTTGTGTTAAGACTTGAACGTAGTGATTAAATCAAATTTGCTGAAGTGGTACTTAACAAATTAGAACAAGCGATGCTACCAGTCGAGGGGTAGTCGTTATATATGGGTTGCTATAGTCAGACCCCCCCTCAGCGCTGTGAGACAGAGAGAGGGTACCATCTGCTCTTCAACTGACAGCCCTTTAATAGGGGTCAAGCTGGACAGCTCATGAGGAGTGTTTCTGGAGCCAGCACTTTTCATGCTCACACTAATGCGAAATCAGGGAAATTACACCAGAGGATCTCATGCACATACGGAAGCTGCCCAAAAGAAAAACAATGTTTTTTTTCTGTTGAGTCATGTTCATGAGGTCAAAAAAAGTCACAACCACACATCAGCACCTGCAGTTGAAGCTTTTAGTTTCAAAGTGAGATTGTTTATAAGATCCAATGGTCAAGTTTCTTCCACCTTGTGTTTAAATGTATAGTCCCCCCCCTCTAAAAAAAAATAATAATGTCATCATTTACTGTTTACATCCAAAGATGCAAATTTGATTTATGCGCAAAACTTGAATATTGCATAAATAAAGCACCATTTACATCCAATGAGTCATAGGGAATTAAACAGTCACTTCCTGATAAACTGGCATCAAATATCAAAAAGGAATTTACTGCGATAGGAGAAGCTGCTGTAGCCCTTTTTTTCTTATATAATAAATTGTTTGCATCTCAGAAGATGAAGGCAAAACGCAATGAACATGCACTGGCTTTCGTGGGTGCAAGCACAGAGTTCTGGGAGATAATAATACCAAACCACTTTGATAACAGACTTTAGCGAAAGGGTTTTAGAATGACCGAATCCACATTTCAGATGTTGTGTAATGTGGTCGGTCCACTGGTTTGTTCATTTATGCCATCTCATCACACTTATTCTTAATCAAAATCACATGACTTTTTTAATGCACATGCTAGTATTTATTTGGTGAATATGTCTCCATCATAGTTTGCATCCATCATAATGTGAATTATTTCTTATCAGTTATGTGCAATTGCAAATTGTTTGAGCATCTTGGCCTTTGCATTAAGCAGTTTTAATGCAATATTCCAAAATGCACATAAAAATAGATGGATAGAAACTTAACTATTGATTTCCATAGTATTTTTGTTCCTAATATGGATGTCCTATGGATTCTTTTAAAGTCATCTCATAAACACATACTGTATGTTTTGGATCTGTTTACTGTTGAATGCACAAACCCATCCTGTGACATCCTCGGAAAGCTGTAATCTGTTTTAGTGTAATATAGTGAAGTATGAATGTTGTTTTTTAGTGTGCACTTTCTCATGACATGTTTTCGGTCAATAGGTGGACAATAGCTGGCCTTTTGTGGCTGTGGCAACGTATTTGACAATCTGACCAAATGCATTTTCTGTTCCTGGACAAGCTGTAAATATTTTAGACCTGTTTACACCTTAGCTTGTGAATGGATTGACAAATGTGTAAATTCCTAAAGTAAATGAAGAGTAAGTGATGACAAATTATTCATTTCAGAGTGAACGTTTCCTCTAGTTTTGCATTTCTCTGTAAACACGGACAATATATATTGCTGAAATTTTACAAAACAGATTTATTATGTTGTTAACATAAAAGTGTCATTACCGAACATCTTTGGATATGAAAAATTATTCATTTAAATTCAAATTAGGTGTTGCAAAATAATTACAACCTACAACAAATTCAGCTAAATCCAATATTTTATAAGGCCTCAACTTGATTTTTTCTGTTTTATTTTATTTTATTTTCATCTATTTGATTATATTCTCTATTATTTAATTATATTTTATTTGCTATTACATTGGATTTTATTTATATTTGTTTAATTTAATTTAATTGTATTTTATTTTATTCTATTCTAACAGATTCTTGAGGATGTACACATTTTTGCACTATGATCTTTTATTAGAATACTTTATTATTTGTTATATTAAGCTAATTCACGGGCGGCACGGTGGCTCAGTGGTTAGCACTGTTGCCTCACAGCAAGAAGGTTGCTGATTCGAGCCCTGGCTGGGCCAGTTGGCATTTCTGTGTGGAGTTTGCATGTTCTCCCCATGTTCACATGGGTTTCCTCCAGGTGTTCTGGTTTCCCTCACAGCCCAAAGACATGCGCTATAGGTGAATTGGGTAAACAAAATGTGCCGTAGTGTAAGAGTGTGTGAATGTGAGAGTGTATTGGTGTTTCCTAGTACTGGGTTGTGGCTGGAAGGGCATCCACTGCATAAAACATATGGTGGAATAGTTGGCGGTTCATTCCGCTGTAGTAAATCAGGGACTAATCCGAAGGAAAATGAATGAATGAAAACACACTTATGATATACTGTAAGTGCAGTCATGATCAGGGTAGTCATGTGTTTTTTTCTTTAATTCAAATCACTCAATGTATGCGTCAACATATTGTTTAATTAGACATAAATCTATTAGCAATGGCAACATTTCAGAGTGTGATGTATCTTGACATTATGTGTTGATATTATTTTTAGACCTAACAATAAATTCAGTCAGAAATTAGCCATCGCCTGACTTTAGTACTTCAACAGCAGAGGTTAGAAGTGTCTAGAAGCATCAGCAAATCTGTCTGTAAGTGCTCAGAAGATGGGAATCTATCATGATGTGAAGATTTAATCTCAGCGGCTTCTCAGAAAGGGCTTTTTGCTGATCTCAAACAGTGTGAACAAACAGGCTAAAGTGTATTATCAACACAGCAGATGTGTTTATCCTCTATTCATTGAAAACAATGCACAGTTTAAAAGTTTTTTGTATCATCAGAGCTGTGTATTTGCAGTACATTTCTGATCTTCTGAAGCCTGCGAACCTGTTCACTCTGCATGGAATTCAATTGAACCCTTTCTCTCTGTTAGTTAATGAGAAAGCTTTTCATTTGGAGGATCGTGTTACCCATTTGAACTAAGTAGAGCCTATGAGTGAAGCAAACTGGTCAACTGATTTTGGGAATGGACTAATGACTAGCGTTGCTCTATACTCCACATCCCTGTGGGAATATATGGACTTCAGTTAAGAGCTGTAGCTTTATCCACTGCAGTAAGCACTTTTTGAATCAATATTTTATTAATCATGTACTTATCATCATTATTATTTAATGCAAGCCCTATAGATGCAATGTTATACCGCAGAGAGCAGCATTGATGTAAACAATGCTTTCCTGTTGTTTACCAGCAGGAGCAGAATCTGACGGTAAAAAATTGTGATCTCGTCTACTACTTGTCTACAAGCTTTCATCCAAAAATGATCTTGTCAACCAACCGCATTGAAAAGGATCTCATGCGGTGGTGTATGTCATGAATCTGCCTATGCATTTCTTTATCTATATTGATTCACATTGACCGTATGCCTGAAAATACCACTGTGTGTCTGGTTTGGAGTAACCCGAGCTTTTGTTAATCTGCATCGTGTATATGGTTAAGAGCCTACATGAACTGCTATGAAACAAAACCATCCTGTGGTTAATATGCAGAGTAAGTGAAATGTTTATACGGCATAACAAGCAGCTCAAAATCAACTACAAAGGTGGAGCCATCGTTGTATTTTTTTTAAATCTTGGTCATATTAGGCATATTTAATTTTGGACAGGAAATGAAAACAAGGTTTTGAGGAAGAGAAGAACAATGTGTCCAATAGACAATAGTTGTTTATCAACATAGTGATTGTTAGGCTGACAGAATATCTTCATTCAGATGAGAAAACTTAATGAAAGAGTTGTGAGTTTTGAAAAATTTATTGATTGTGCATACTCTACTATGCCCAGCGGGCACAGGACGTCAACATGATGTCAGATTGAAGTTGTACCCCAACATCGTAGGGACGTTGCATTTTGTTTGGAAATGAAAATCGTGTTGATGTCAAAACCCGACGTAAATGTCCAACGTCCAATCTAAAATCAATCAAATATTAATGCCTAATGATGTTATAGCTTGATGTTGTGTGGACGTTACTACTTTGACGTCTATCAGATGTTGGATTTTAGTTGCCGTACCTGACGATGTCAATATGACGTTGGTTTAAGATGTTGGCTTAACGCTGGATTTTGGACACTTTCCAACACAACAAAAAAAACAACCAAATTTTAATGTCATTTGACGTCATTATTTGATGTCAAAATAACGTTGTTGTTAGACGCTGGCTTTTGGTCACCTGACATCACAACCTGAATCTAACCTGATATTAACGTCTTATGACGTGTGCCTGCTAGGTGGTAAGTGTTGTATATTTCAAATGGGTTTAACCATAATTGTTTGCATTTAGAATTCTAAACAGTTTGAGTGCAAGCTGTCACTGTGGCCCAGTAAAAAGACATTATCCCCAAGCAAAAACAGATATGTGAAAGGTTTTCTAACATTATATTACAATTTAAAAATTGTGGGTTGATCTCTACTGTATAAAATTAGGAGCATTTTTGATCAACTCAATCATGAATACTAACACTTTCTGTACTATTTGTCTCTTTATTTATCTATTTAAATATGTATTATTATATGTTAACTGGGTCATAGCACTTAAATATTTTGTTAGTTTGATTACTTGCTGTTCTCAAGCTATCTTTATCAGAGCTTCCCATAGATTCATATGCTGGACAGGCTGTATATTCTGTTCCCCTAACCCTTAAATCCCACACTGTAAAAACAATCCCAATTGCCTTAAATATTTAAGCTGAATCAAATTGATCTTATCAGTCCATTTAACGTATGTTAAACTGACCTAAAACAACTTGCTTAACTTACACAATTAAGTTAGAACTTGATTAACTTAGTCTAATAAGTTACAATGACCTAAAAACTTATGCTGTGATCATCGAATTGATCATATAATTTTTTACAGTGTACCATTTCCAGATATTTCATTCTGTGTGATTAGAGTCATTTTTCCTCACAGGGAACCAAGAAATGTCCACACGAGAACAAAAATGTACTGGTATTGCTATACTTGTGGGGACATCCCACACTCTCAGAAATAAAGGTACAAGAGCTGTCACTGGGGTGGTACCTTTTCAAAAGGTACATATTTGTACCCAAAATGTCCACAATGGTACCTCAAAGGTTCATATTAGTACCCAAATGTACCTAAAAAGTACCTTTGAGGTACTATTATGGACCCTTCAGGTACAAATATGTACCTTTTGAAAAGGTACTGCCCCAGAGACAGCTTCTGTACCTTTATTTCTGAGAGTGCAACAACGTAAGGAAAACAAGGTACCCACACTGAAACTGATTAAATCAATTTACTGTCGAGTAACTTTTAAAGAAAAAAGTCAACTGGAATAGATTACAAAACCAGCACTACAAACTTAAAGTCCAAGAAAGACAGGAAACCCATATTATATTAGGACTGGCTGTGTGGGGCCTCTCCTTGTTTTTCTATTCATTCGTTCATTTTATTTTCATTTCATTTTCGGCTTAGTCCCTTTATTAATCAGGGGTCGCCACAGCGAAATGAACCGCCAGCTTATCCAGCATATGTTTTATGCAGTGGATGCCCTTCCAGCCGCAACCCAACACTGGGAAACATCCATACACTCTTGCATTCACGCTCATACACTACAAACAATTTAGCTTATTCAATTCACCTATACCGCATGTCTTTGGACTGTGGAGGAAACCCACGCGAACACTGGGAGAAAATGCAAACTCCACACTGAAATGCCAACTGACCCAGCCGAAGCTCGAACCAGCGACCTTCTTGCCATGAGGCGAGTACTGCACCACCGTGATGCCGTGTTTTTCTATTAACATTTTTTAAATATAAATTTTTTTTTCTATAATACCCCATTTTTTTATGTAAAATGAATCAATAATAATAAAAAATTATTGTTATTGGGTGCCCTGTTTCTCTTATGTGTGCTTAATTTGAGGTCTCCACTATAGTTTCATTTGGCATCCATCAGGGCAGACGTTGATTGGAGTGATTGCCCTGTGATGCACTGCTGGGTTGCCCTAAAGGCAGAGTAATGCATCATGCTTACCCGTCCTCACAGAGAGCTGAGGCGTCCAAGAGCAGCCATAAACAGACAACCGGCCTCACACTGTCTTCAGCTCACAGCAACCCTTGTAAACATTGGCCTTTAGTGACAATATTGAGTCTACTGCAATACTGTTGTTTTGAGCATTTCTTGATTTGAAAGGAACAATAGGCTATGGTGTGGTTTGTACTTAGAATGCCATGTGGCTGTGTTTGTTGAGCATTGTGCCTGTGCACCTGATTCATATTAAACCGTTTTTGGGGATCAAATAAAAAGTTCCTGCAAGGAGAGTTTATTTACTTCTCTTGTTTATTTTATAGTGAATTAGTTTGACAAATCTTATTTCTCTATCACAGAGAAGCACAAAATCTCTTTCCAGAACCTTATCCTTAACTGTTCCTGGCTGGTGGAATGATCTTCGTAACCCTCAACCAACCCTGAATCCATGACAATATTCGAGAGACACTCGAAAGGCTAATCACACACACTAAAAAAATACATTTCCTCATCATTTACTTGCACTTAAGTGGTTGTAAACTTTTATTGACCTTATTCTGAAATACTGATGTACGCTCGTTTTTGTGACCTAATGTTGTTGTTGTTGTTGTTGTTGTTGTTGTTGTTGTTGAACAATATATTCTGATGAATATTGGAAAAAAAACAGCTATTGACAGCTTCTTCTTTTTATTTTTATTTTTTTTCAGAATGTTTTATTTTATGTTTAATAAACTAATAAAAGTTTGAAACAATTAAAGTGTGAATAAATGATGACAGAATTTGAATCTCTTTAAGGGAACTGCAAACACTGCACTTTAACATACTTTTACCCTGATAGTAGCTACGCATAGTTCATATTAAATAATATTTTAATGTTGAAATAAAGGTAAATGTCAGTTATACAAAAAAATGACATTAAAATTTGACTAGAATAATGTGAACACAAGTAAAAATTGAAGATCTTTGGGGCCTACCAACACAATGTAGCCTTATTGGCTCTAGACTTTTAGTCTTATTCACTCCCATTGATATTTAACAGTAAAAACAGCTTGTTATGCTTGATGTTGCAAACTGGTATTTACTTACTATATATTTTGTATTTTCATATAGTCATAAACACATTTGTTAAGTAGTCTGACCATTTCCTATCGTTAATTGTTAATTCTAGATATTTCCCAGAATCGTTCCTATAAAAACTATTTCAGAAAAAATCTTCACAGAATAAGGTGAATATATGGGGCACAATGATTTCTTATCACCACTGCTCATGTAGTCAAACTGTGAGGAAAAACCACAGTGGTTGATTCTTTACTCTTCGTTTCTTTGTGAACTAACGAGTGAATTATCCCTTTAACTGCACCCAGTTTTCACTTTTCCTTAATCCCTTCCTGTGATACCTAGCTTTCATTTTAATGTGCATAGATACAAGAGTCTGTTTAATTAATGAATGTGAATGAGCATTTTTGAAGAAGAGAGCGGCTAGTTGTTACACATCATTTACTATATTGACATGAAGATTTGGCTACACAAAGCTTATTTTCACTGTTATTGACAAGGAGAAAAGACATAGTTCATGTAACATTATATTGATCTTGTGTGAAAACATGACCCCAAATCATCATGCTCTCATGCTATACTGCTTATTATATATATTGTTAAAAACTATAAAACATATCCTTTAAAAAATAAAGATTATATTAAATAATTATTATAATACAGCTTTTAGGCTTAGATTATAGGAGTGTAGGCAATAATGCAGGTATTGATTATTGTAAAGGGTACAGAATAATGATGCTAAATTAAACCGTGTTGATCTTTTACATTGCACATTTATTAGGGAATTGGCATATGTTGTAAAACTATCAATTCTTAATAATATAACGCGTAAGGGGAAACCAGAAGTCACGCTGGAGTTACCTTTAACGAGCACATTATTTGCATGTCCTCAAAATGTAGTTTTTAATTCAGGAGGAAGTCTTGGGCTCATTGGAGACCCGCTGATGTGATTCAGGACGGAAACACACATCTGAGGAAATTGGCTGGATGAGATGTGAACCTCCCCCTGCTGTGCTGTGCTGTGCTCTCTCTCTCTCTCTCTCTCTCTCTCTCTCTCTCTCTCTCTCTCT
>CAIGQZ010001313.1:15431048-15480793 GCA_903798205.1 Danio tinwini
TTATATTATATTATATTATATTATATTATATTATATTATATTATATTTTTGTGTGTATTTTAGTGTATTTTAGTCTATTATTTACACACTTTTCATTTTCAACAGCACAAGCTGCTACTGTGTAAAAATCATTTTAATTAACAGACGACTAATAAGGTGATGAGTTTCTTTAATGAAGGAGAGTATGTGCCATTGATAATCAGATATATCCTCTGACCTCTAAAGTCCCACAGCTGTCCATAGTTTTCCATCAGGCTAGTTGTTTGCATTAAATAAGTCCAGACCCTATGTCATGTATTGTGTGCGGGGCATTGATTTGTGGATACACAGCTCTGACCCTGTTATTTTATCTGTTGGAGGTCCGTGGCTTCTGACCTCTGGAACCCTCAGCCAAGAGGTGCTTCCTGATGATCAGACCACAGGAGATCAAACATCAAGTTCAAACTAGCACTCATGCATCAGCACAATTCTCATCGCAGGCCGATATATCTCATTTGGTAGATTACACTGTTTTATTTCAGAGTTTATTGCTTTAGAGATTTAGTTTAGTTTGTGTTATGAGGAGTGCATATAAATCCTGTCAGTTTCTCCTTCGTCATCACTACTTAAGTTTTCTTTTGCTAG
Organism: Danio tinwini; assembly: GCA_903798205.1. Classification (NCBI taxonomy): domain Eukaryota; kingdom Metazoa; phylum Chordata; class Actinopteri; order Cypriniformes; family Danionidae; genus Danio; species Danio tinwini. The sequence goes on from CAIGQZ010001313.1 coordinate 15,431,673, forward strand.
ATGAAGATTGTGGATATGACAGAGAAAGTACAGAATTCTAGAGCAAATCTTTAATGTAAATGAAATATTTAATAAAGTAGGTTTTAAAGGCAACAAACAGTGAAGGTTGTACTGTGCACATTGTATTAATGTACTACAAAGGGGAATCTAAACATTTTTAAAGAATATTTATACCAAAAAGGACTTTTGTTTGATAAATTGTTGTTTATTTGAACAATTATTTGTCATTTATTTCTGAATCAGTTTGAATATATTAGAATATAAAGAGTTCAGATGCAAAAACCTCTAAATGTCATCTGATATTTTCTTCTAAAATGAGCATTTTTCGCAAGCTCCTGTGTGTATGTTAAGTAAATTCACTTTTATGGCAAAAAAAATAGGTTCTTGCATTGCATTTAAAGTGAAATAACTGTGCAAAAATATTGGAGGCTGATAATGTTATTAACATTAGGGCATATGACAAAAAGAAAAAGCAGAGCTCTATTTGCATTGACTGGATCGCCATTATTTAGGTGTTTTGTTATTTATTTTTTTTCTGTTATTTAATATGTATTTAATATTTTTAATAATACATATCAATAATAAACAATAATAGCAATAATAATAATACATTTATAATAATAATAATAATAATAATAATAATTGCATTGTTATTTATTATTTAATATGTTTAGTTCTATAGTAAACCTTCAGACAAAATAATTCCTTAATAAGCATATTAGTAAGTCTGTTAGATTGAAGCATGTCACTATATAAATTTGGTGTTAACTTTTTAGAATTTATTGAAAGTAGAAATCAGTTATTTATTGTCAGATGTGCATTTATATGTGAAAAATAAATGCCATAATAATAGTGTATTCTGTTAACTGCATTTAAAATTCGACAATACATTGATTTCTGTCATTATTAGTTCCCCTACATTGTCATAGTGGAACATGTATTATATAAAAATAAATCTTTAGACCTCACAATTTACAATGACAACACCTCAACTACATAACCATAAATCAGAAATCCAGAGAATTGTCAAGTGGTTTCTTACAGTATTTTCTTCCCATATAAATATAACTTTATACCCCTATTTATCACTTGCTTGCTAAGAACAGCAAACTAATTGCAAAATTAAATGAAGAAAAAAAGAAAGAAAGAAAGAAAGAAAGAAAGAAAGAAACCTGGCAACCACAGACATAAACAAAATTGTTGTTACTCTTCAATTTAGTTCAGCCCAGTTTCATTAGTTTTCCTTTTTTATTGCTTTTTATTGTTTTTTTTTTTTTTACCACAATTTAAAATCAAAATCTGATTTTCATTCGTTTATTTCCAGTAATTTTGAAATGAATATTTTTTTCAGTTTCAAGTTATTTCAGTGACAACTGTTTGTTTGTTTTTGTTCTTCAATGGGAGGGTACCAACAATTTTGTCTTTTGTCCAATTTTGTATTTCTTTTTCCGGTCTTTAAACAGGAGGAAACATGCAGGCGAGGATGACTTTTAGTCCTGGTCTTGCCCTGGGATACACCACTTATAACTCATTTTAAGGGTTAGATAAGGTAATTTCAGTGCACTGTCTTGTTTCAGTGTCATAACGAAGCTCATTGTCCTCACAATGATCCATTGTTCTTCATCCATTGCATCCAGTGGACATTAATGAATCTCTCAAAAACCACATTTTGACTAATTGCGCAGCTTTGGTACCTACTGGAGTCGTATCCCAGATCCTTCAGTTAGTTATGGGTCACATTTCCACCCCATGCATCAGTGGAATCTAATTTGCTTTGGTGGAAGGACAAGAAGACATTGATTGAAATTGTGTCCCAAGGGCGTTTGGGGCTCTCGATTTCTACATGGGTCTTTACGTGTTATTTTCTAGCGGCCATTCATGCATGGTGTGTTTGACCGATCATTTACAACAATGTGCAACCAACACAACGACTTAGTTAGGACTTAACTGTCCTTGTTTGGTCTTGAGTGTGTCTGGAGGGGGAAGGGAATGGCTGTCATTTTGAGGTTCACTCATTAAGAGTTAGTGGAGTTTCTTGAAACAACAGAGAGACTTAAAATTGCACATGCAAACTGCCATCGTTATACTACAATCCTATTCGCTGTACAAACATGGTTAGTGTAAAACAAGTTTTATGATTGTGATTATTAAATATTGCCACTGTATTATTAAATATATGTTGACAACATTTTGTCACCTTAGAATTATAAGGTTCTATCTGACATTTTTTGTCAAAATTGAGTTATTGACATATTCTTATTAAAAATGACAACTTATTTACATTATGGGATGTTTTTTTATAAGTTGTTTACATTTTAGGACTTTTTATTTTTTAAAAAATGTTACATACATACTGTTTGCTATATGGAATGCAAAACCTTTAAAGCTCAATATCTCAAAATTGTTCAGAACGCAGTCAGAACCTTATAATTCCAAGGTGATGATTTTATGACAATCAAGCTCAAATGGTGTTACAAAGTTTGTTGGACATGTGTTTTGTCTATTATTGGAATGTCTGCATTGCTTTCCAGTTTTCATCCACTTACAGCTTATTATGTTTGTTGTAGCTATGTGGGCACAGTTCTTTCTGTCATTTTGACCAAATTAAATGTTAAAAAAGACAAAGATAAGGCTATGTAAGAAAGCATTGGCTATGACTAGGCCCACACGGAATCTGCGCGCACAGAATTCTGCAGATTTTCAGCAGATTTCCACAGATTTTTAGCCCATCTTTAATTCTGTTTATTTACTTGAGTAAATGTGTGTAAATCTATATTTTTTCAGTTTTTTAATTAATTGCAGTAATATTATTGACTAATATGAAAATGTTTATCTGATTTATGTACAATGCAGTTTGTAAAGTCATATTTTCTGTCTTTTAGTTGATATATTATATGAGAGACTTGCTTTGTTTACCCAATAAAGTAAATGTAATTGGATTTGCATTTTAAACATTAAACAAAAGTTAAAAAGATATTATTTTTATTTCACATATTAAGGTTTTAGTTATTATACTCCCAAAATAATTCCACAGAAATCCGCAGATTTTTACCAAAATTCTCAGCAGAAATAGCAAAACACGTCCGCAAATTCTGTCTGGCCCTGGCTATGACTTGATAACAAATGATAGACTAGGATATTCTTTTTTAAATGACTCTTATCATGCACAAAAAACTTCCTGATGTTAAACTAGGATCCAAATCCTAGCGATTTTGAGGCCCACTGCACCAGAATATGCATTATTAACATTGGTTTGGTGATAAAAACAACTGCAACAAAGCAAAAAAGTTCTGCCTTTGTACACTTCTGATTAACTTTCACATGTATTGCACATGCGAAGACCTGTACAATCACCTCTTAGTATGTAAATCTGTGGTTTACGTCACGTTTCTTCATGTGTCAGCATGTCAATTGAAGGAAATAAATTGCAAATCCGCAGGTGAGACCAAAAACAGCGCACTGTTGTCAGTATAGACGTGTGTGTGGCTCATTCATCTTTGCAGGAAGGCTGAACAAACCCCACAACATCTACATCAAATAACCATAAGGATACTTCATGCTTCAGTTTTAATGTGATATTTGTAACAAGCGCCTGATCTTGAGTTGCTGTCTGTCATTGTACTGTTTTTATCTGACATCTAACGCTGTGTATCCTTCTTCTGAAGACACACCCTTGCTCATTTTCATTTCAAGGCACATGCGAAAACAGCTACAATTTCCCTCTGACCCAAAAATTGACATTTTGAACAGGGTATATTAAATGACCTGACAGGTACTTTAACCTGATACTTCACACATTCTGGAGGAACAAAAAACTTATTTTACATCTTGTAAAAAGGACTAAATAAATGCTAAACTCACTCAAATAACCAAGGCTGATTTTCTGTAAATCATTGTAACTCAAAAGTAGATGCTAGAACCATTGTCAGCTTACAATCTCTACAATCTCTGAGGTCAGCTTAGATTATAATGCTTTTAAGAGGCTGCATTGCAAATAAGCAGAGATGAAGCAGATTGAAGCAGAGTGGAGCTAGGAGGTTTTTATTGATAGTTTGCGAATCCAATTACGCTTTTAAAAACTTTTCATTGGTTAAAAACTTGCATAACCTACAGTACATACACATAAAGTGTGACAAATACACAATATAGAATATAAGGTTTCAGTCTGACAGAGTCAATATGTTTAGTTTGCTTCAGTGATTTTAAATAATACTTTTTTAGGATACTGTTGACCTTTTTTCAGTACATGAGTGGTTTTACTTTGCACTCTTAAAATGCAAGAGTTAACATTTAGGAAATGGCAGCAATGGTTTAAACTCACTAGTCCATGTAAATTCGCCCGCTGGCCCATTTTAACCATTCACTGTGAATATTAAGACTCAGCAGGTAAAACCCATAAAACTGTGAGTTTGAAGCAGTAGAGGAGAACATACTGAGTAATGAATCACACTGGATGGTATTTCAAAATATACACAGAAATGGAAAAGAAATGGAAAAAAAGAAAGACCTGCGGGTTTTGTTTTTACAGGCAGTCTAATCTTGACTGTTGTTTTGTCTCTTGGCTTATATTAGAACATTAAGTGAATAATGCTGGTAATTGCTTATGGTAATGATACCATCCAGGAGAACATGTTGTTCAAAGGTCCCTCATTTATGAGCTCTAATGTCCCATCTAATCCCAAAAGAGATTATAAAGTAAATGCAAGCATACTGCCTTATCCCACAGGAGACGTGAAATTAGATTTCTTAATGACAGACGTCCATTCCATTCTTACATTGATGGGATGCCGAATTACATTTCTGACATTGCATTTCTGATGATGATGGATAATATTATATGGCTGTTTGAAAACAGCTTTAGATATACACTTTAGATATGTTTAATTGCACTCTTTTTGAATCCTATCAATGAAATCTTTCATGTTGCATTTGGATAATACAATAAATTAGTGCTAATTGCGCATTGTAACTGGTTCTGCTACAGAATCTCAAACCTCCTCAGTGTCGCATACTAAAGGAATAGAGACCCGCACACATCAGAGTGAGGGGAATTTAACCATAATAATCAATAATAATAGTCCCGTATTGAATTATAGCGTAATTGGCAGCCTTTTAGTTAATTAAATCGCTGTGGTCACAGAGTAATGATTCTCATTACTGTATTATAGAGATGGAGTCTTAATCATTTAGCTTTGTAATTAAGTATGTTTGCTTTGATTAGTCCTCTTATGCTGCATCCATAGCATCTCATGCGAATCTTCATTTAGGAAAGAAGCTGACTGGAATAATTAGCATCATTTTAATACTTTAAATGATATATTTTTGGTATCTCTATTTTTTGACATATTTTATGTTAAATACTAATCATACAATTATTTTATTGTTATTTTTTATATTTTATTATAATAATTTAAATATAAAAATCATTTATTTATTCTATAAAAAATGTATAGATTAAATTATACTATTATTATTATTATTATTTCTTAATATCTTATTATTAAGATTAAAAATGCTACTGCAGTATTATACCCTCGTTTTACTTACATTTTAACAAAGTGGCTTATAAACTGCATTTTTTACATACACTACCTGACAAAAGTCTTGTCGCCTATTCAAGTTTTAGAAACAACAAATAATAGCTTGACTTATTTTACCAAAATAAAATATGATCATGCGTTGATGTTTAATTATTTAATTAGGACAGTAAGGTCTGACTTTGCTTAGACAAAATTCTTGTTACTTAACAGAAATAATGTACAGTATAGAATATAAAGTCATGGTGCAGTGGAAACGGAATTAATACTGTTTATGACTCTCATGAACTTGGAGGACTGCATCTATACATCTCTGCAATGGCTCAAATAACTTATTAAGTGATCTGGAATGGCAAAGAAAGCATTCTTGCAGGACTTCCAGAGCTCATCAAGATTCTTTGGATTCATTTTCAATGCTTCCACCTTCATCTTACCCCAGACATGCTCAATAATGTTTATGTCTGGTGACTGGGCTAGCCAATCCTGGAGCACCTTGACTTTCTTTGCTTTCAGGAACTTTGATGTGGAGCCTGAAGTATGAAAGGAGCGCTATCCTGCTGAAGAATTTGCCCACTCCTGTGGTTTGTAATGTAATGGGCAGCACAAATGTCTTGATACCTCAGGCTGTTAATGTTGCCATCCACTCATCCGCCCCTTTACTGAATGTAACCCTAAACCATGATTTTCCCTTCTCCAAACTTGACTGATTTATGTGAGAATCTTGGGTCTATGCGGGTTCCAGTAGGTCTTCTGCAGTATTTGGGATGATTGGGATGCAGTTCAACAGATGATTCATCTGAAAAATCTACTTCTAGCTGCCACTTTTCCAAATGATCTAGAAGTCAAGTTATTATTTGTTGCTCTTACAACTGGGATTGACTACAAGACTTTTGTCAGGTACTGTATATGTTTGATAAAAGGAAATGCTTAATGCAGTTAATTTTCTCTGCTGTTGATTAATATTGCTATTGACTGGCCTGCTTCTTCTCAGTTTGCCCATTACTGGGGACTGATGCTCTGCACACTGACCTTGGCTAAAGGGCAGGGGCCAAAGGGCCACATCAGAAAGCATTATGAGGATGCTAACAGAACAATAAATAATTATCAAGATTACACTACAGTGATATTAACAGCCGTTGTATCTGCGAACGTGAAGCTAGATGGAAATGCTATAGTAATTGCAACAAACACATCCCAGTGTTTACATACAGCAAGTCATGAATGGAGTCCTTTGAGGAGTAAATAGATTATGGAAAGTGGATTGCTCTGACTGCTAGCGTGTGTTGAGTTCAAGGAAATGGCAAGAAAGACCCGTGCACTCTTCCAGCTCCCATGATCTCATAGATGGTTCATTTTTGCGCGGTGTGCATGTTGAGCTAATTGAGTTCCTGTCTTTGAGCAGCCCGCCGGTCCAGAGGTCGTCCTCCCATTAACCTGTTCTCTGGCTGAGACATCTCGCTTGAAAACATGCACGCTCACTATCATGGTGACTGACGATACGAATGGGCCTTATTTTTAATTTTATGAATTGATTGTAATGGTTTGTCACTATTCTGTTTATTTTCATTTTATAACAGTATTAGCTAACATTAGACACATTGACATTAGATAAAATAAAATTATTGACATGCATATTGGTATTGGGTAATACATGAATATTTTTAATGATATGGTCCAATAAATGATGGAATATTTCCTTAGTTTCCAATGTGTGATTTTGGCCATGATGATTTTAATTGGTTTCTTCTGCATGATGTGATGTTTCTGCACTTTAAAAGAGTTTATGAGAAAGGAAAGACAAGATGTTGTCACTGTGTGAATGTTTCACTGTGAAAATTGCAAATTGGAAAAACAAGATGTTTAATTTTTCATAGTGATTTTTCTTGTCCCATAAACTCTTTAAAAGTGCACAGGTTTAAGAGATGTTTACATGCTGTAGACATTGTAATGATTGCCTAAGAATGTTTAAAACACAATAGCACCCAGATGAGACTAAGCAGAACTTTTAATACAACTTATGGTCAGCAGTCCATCTGTAGGGCAAGCTTCAAAATAGTGTTTTACTGTTTTCTTTCACAATGAATGTTCTTGTCCCATAAACTCTTTCAAAGTGCACATAAGTTGCAGCAACGTCACATAATGCAGAAGAAAACAATCAAAATCCTTCATGGTCAAAAACACACATTTGAACTGAGGAATTAATAAGTAATTTTGAGGATTTCAGTCACAGTTGCAAATGATTTTAGGAGAATAAATAGCTAAATGTTTTCTTGCAGTTTTGTTGTTTCCAGCTGTTTTAAAATATAATCAGTTGCTTACTGTAATTGTTCATGGTTTGTTTTTATTGTTATTCTTAAAATTCTTATCCAATATGTATTTATCAAATAATGGTCGAAGTGGCCTTTCACACAGAATACATTTTTCAATTCCTCTTTGCTATTTTCCCATTTAAACATGCTAGATAGACACCATTGTGTTTGTCATTTCTCATATGATATATGGCAACATATGCAAATTTCATATACACTCAAAAAATATTGTTTTTGGTCGTTTAAACTACTTATTTAAAATGAGGTGAAACAACACAATTCTTGAGATTTCATTGGGACAACAGTTATATGTTCAATCCACATAAATTTGTTAAAAGTGTTAAGTTAACTTAGTTAATTTGTGTTGGGACAACATGAATGATTTATGTGGAACCTTGCATTTTTACATTGTATGACAAGCAAGTACACTTTAGGATTTTTACATATATAAAATGTGTTATATATGAAACATAACATATTTCAAAATATTGCAAAAATGACCATTTACATAATGTAAATTATGTAAATGTACAACTTTGTGTAAATGGTCATTTTTGTAATTGTATATATATCGATATGTATATATATATATATATATATATGTACCATTAGAATTGCGAATATGTACATGTGTTTTCAAATATATTTTTTATGTGTTCTTATATGTACAATTGCCTATGTTGAAGTTAAAAACATTCAAAACAACAAAAGTTCAGCTTTTCTCAAAACTGGATGTGTTTTGATTTATTATATTTAAAGGGAATGGAAAATTATGCAATGGAAAAGTCTTACTCGAATGAACACACTCAGAATACACTGTAATTGAACTGTAAAGAACAGTTGGACATTCCACTGGTCCTAATTAAGTATTATTCAGACAAAAGACATTTTTGCATTGAAAAACACAAGACTCAGACAGTTGAGTGAGAAAAAAAGTGAAAATTGAGACGTGAAGTAAACTTTTAAATTGAGAATTATATTTTTTGTTTTAAGTTGCTGCAAAAGACACAAGTGCAACAGTTAAACTTGTTTGACAAGCGAATACTTACAAACTGTAGAAAAGACAATGGAAAAGCTGTATGAATTATATTTTTTATATCTGCATGTATTTGGTTTTACAAAACATTTACTGTAAACAATAGCTAACTACTGGTGTTGCTCTTTTAGTCGTTTTGAGATTAAATTGAACATGGATGTATATGTAATATGGCTTAAGATTTCATGCATGACTATAAATTAGCTCTGTTTGTTTTTTCCTCGTTCTCTGAATATGTACATTGTGTAGATATATTTTCTATGTTTGAGACAAGCATGTACAATATTTGTCCTCAGATTGCATGCATCTTTTACAAACTGATGTGTGAAATGCTTAGAAGAGAACATTCTTTAACCAAATGGCTTTTTGTAGAAACAATATTACTGGAAACATGTTGAAGTTATTTTTTAAGTTTCTGGTGTCAACTTATTTTGATGGTCCCTTTTGCACATTTTTGTTCACTACAAGTATCATAAGTTTCATTAGAGTATTAGTAGACTGTCTGCTTAATATCTACTTATACTGCTCCACCAACACATTCTCCAAACTAGGGCTGCAGGGTATTGGAAAAATCTGACATTGCAATTGCCTACAGTTTCAGGAGATGAGTTTGAATAGCACTATTTGATGGTTTTCTAGGGAGTCTAACAGTATTCAGGCACAGAAATTAAATAATCGCAACGAAACTTTGTTTATGATTACTTTGTTTTGTCTTGTTTCTAGTCCAAATACGATAATATTATTAGAGCAAGTAAAAATATTGTTTTGTATTCACCGTCAGAAAAAAAAAGTCAAAATTAAGAGCTTTTCCTTAAAACAAGCTAAATTATCTGCCAGTGGGGTAATTAATAAATAATCTTGTTTTCGCTCTGAAATGTAGATATTTGGACTAGAAACAAGAATTTTTTTTGGCATAAATCATAATAATTCCATATAAATACAGTGATTAAATATAATTCTGTAGCTCCTGCTCAACCATACTTCAGACTCAATATTGTATACCTTTGCTATGTGACTATTGCAGATGCGCACATTGGGATATCGATGTTAAAACGATATATTGTGCAGCCCTACTCCAGACATTAAGAAACATTGAAAGTATGCCAACTTACACTATTCTTAACCCTAACCTTACATTCTACTAATACACTAATGAGAACTAGTTGGCATGTAACTGCAATGTAACTTATAATCATCAAAAAAAAGGACTAAAGGACCATCAAATTAAGTAATACCAACTGAACTAGTTTAATGTAAAACAGAATTAAAGTCAAATGTTCTTTTTTTCATATTTATTTCCATATTACTCAGCCCTAATTGACTCTGATTGTCTGACTTCAAACAAATGTTTTGAACCTGCTTTATTTATATCCAGAACTGATTGGTCTCTCATCTTATAGTGAGCTTGTTGCATCATCAGAAAAGTAGCAATGTCGAGAGTCACTTTAGCTTAAGCTGAAGAGAGCTGGCACACCTTCTTCTGACCCATAACAACAATCAACAAATCACTGAGGGAAATTATGTGCAGATGTTTCATATCATGCCTAAGTCAAAATTATTACAACACATGATTTGACTCATTAAGCCTTTGCTGTCTCGTTTGAGTGTATATGAGCACTAAGGTTCAAAGTCAATTCGCCTGTGAGCTGAAATCAATATGTCAGATTGCATCATAGTGTTTACGATCATGATCCATGGCGCGGCTGTGAAGGGTCAGAACACTGAGCCCAATCTGATCAAGTGATCGGCCATAACTCTAAACATCCGCCCTTCATGCCAACAGGACGCTCATCCACGTGTCGCATCCTGTCACCCATGTCAATCTTGTGATGTCACAGAGTCATTCTTGCTGCGTACTGCTTTTGAGTTAATTAGCTAGATATAAACTGCTTTCTGCTGGCTTTGGGCCTGGAAATAAATTGAATTTGGAATGATTCAAATCAGTTGGACGGGCTGTAGCTGCCGCACCACAAAAGTTCAGAAAGCAAATGACTTGAAGTTTGCTTAACATTATTTCCTGTCTCGTCTGGGACCACAAAAGCAATATTATTGACCTGAAAAGGTTTTCGTTTTTGGTTTTACTAAATTGCTTAATGTATGTACAAATACTTTAAGCCAATGACAATAATAAATGCGTAAACTTTTTATTATGATCACCGCTTTTGTCCTTACAGTTCAGGCATCTTTAATATACTGATGTGTGATGCATTTGGAAAATAACTTTCTTTAATCAGCTGGTTTGTTTTAGGGATGCACGATGTATTGGTTATATCAATAATGACTGCTAAATGCTATTTTAATAAAGGTAATGGTATCGGTCCGATTACAAAAGTAGGCCGATATCTTTACGACGATAAGTTATGTTTTTTTTATTACGTTACTGGTATTTTGATTTTGGTTAATGTTCAGTAACTTTTCTTTATGCATGCCTTATGTTTTTTAGTCAGGCAGTAGATTTTATTAATATAAAAAATAATTGGCCATAGAAAATAGTACTTAATCAAATTATTATTAAAAAATTGTAAAATCAGTAGTTGACCTTGTGTTTGCCAATATATTGGCTATATTGCTAATATATTGGCTATCAGCATTTTAATGGGTTATCGATATGAGTCAAAAAATCCATATTGGTGCATCCTTATTTTTTGGCATTGGAAATATGTGCCTAACGACTAGGGATGTCCCGATCAGGGTTTTTTGCCTTCGAGTCTGAGTCATTTGATTTTGAGTATCTACCAATACCGAAACCCGATCCAATACTTCTATAATAAAAAAGAATAAAGAAGAGCAAAGAAACAAATCCAGGATGTTATTTTTTTTTTATTCATCTTATTTTAACATTCAACAACAAACAGAGCACTTCTGTGAAGTAGCTTGAACAATCAAGTAATAAATAACATAAATTCTTCACTTTTGGGCTTTAGTGCAACAGTAAATATATAAAAACAAATAGCACCTCAACTTAAATTACCCGGCAGGCAATCCCAAGTTTACATATCTCACAGTTTGTTATGGCAATGTTGTCATCATCAACATTATAATACCTCCAGACCGCAGACATACTCGCGCTTTCCGCTTCAAGCTGCTTCCGTGTTCTACTTCACCAGCATTTAACCAATAGCGTCTCTGCAACAAAGTGATGTCATGCCGCACGTTTTGCTGTTTCTTTGTGAAGTCAAGAAAGAGGTCTAACTCTGTGCCACCGCATAACTATAGATGTGTTAAAACATATGAGAATATGTTTATATATACATATATATTCGAGTCCTGATCAGGAGGTAACATCCAATTCCGATCGAGTCTAAAACTGCATGATCGGGCCCAATTTATGATCACGTAATTGAATCTGGACATCCCTACTAACTACATGCTAAGCAACAAGATTCCAGCGACAAGCTGATTAGCAACCTGCTACAAATGTGACTCATCACAGCATGGCTGAAACATTTAAATACCAACCACTCATTTAAAGACCACCCACAGCACTCCCCACAAAATGTTAAAGGCTATAATCTAATTAATACATATTAAACCTCTCTAACATTATAAGTACAAAGGCTATAGAGTGACTGATGCTGTTGGTTCGCACTCATTTTCAAACCTTTTGCTAGTTATTTTATTTTCAAGATTTGAGCTGAGCTATCTGCTGCTGCTTTCAGTAGTATGGCAATAAAAATGTCATGTAAAATGGTGTTTAAACTCACATTAAGCAGCATTAAACACTGAAAGTACATTGACTGTCCCTGAGGTGATCATTATCATAGTAGTTAATGCTGTAGTTCTGGCGCGATGAAATTTTGTGTGTCGAGGTCATGGATGGTTAGAACTAAAAGTTATGACAATAAATGTCACGCTAAATGGTGTTCAAACTCACATTGGTAGCATTTAACATTGAATAAAGTACATTAACTGTACCTGGGGGTGATCATTGTCATAGTAGTTTATGCTGTTGTTCTGCTGTGATGAAATTGAGGTCATGGATGGTTAGGACTAAAACTCCTAAAACTAAATTTTTGTAAAACAAAATTCATTAAAGAGTTCTGTCTAATGGCGACGCAGTGGCGCAGTAGGTAGTGCTGTTGCCACACAGCAAGAAGGTCACTGGTTCGAGCCTCGGCTGGGTCGGTTGGCGTTTCTGTGTGGAGTTTGCATGTTCTCCCTGCATTCGCGTGGGTTTCCTCCGGGTGCTCCGGTTTCCCCCACAGTCTAAAGACATGCGGTACAGGTGAATTGGGAAGGCTAAATTGTCTGTAGTGTATGTGTGTGAATGAGTGTGTATGGATGTTTCCCAGAGATGGGTTGCGGCTAGAAGGGCATCCGCTGCGTAAAACAAATGCTGGATAAGTTGGCGGTTCATTCCGCTGTGGTGACCCCAGATTAATAAAGGGACTAAGCCGAAAAGTAAATAAATGAATGAATGAATGAATGAATGAATGAGTGATGTCTATACCATTGCAAATCTAAAGTATGTTACTTAGGCAATGTTTTGTTGCCCATTTCTTTCTTGCACACGCAGGGCTTGTCGTACTGATCACCTAGCAAACATCTGACCTAAACACAACCAATAGTGTTTTTAAAAAAAAAAGACAAATACAAATACATTGCGACCACATTGTTTTACTTAGATTTTACATAGCTTTTTTCTCTTTTTTAGAACTGTGCTTTAACAGACTCAAAACCCAGCTCTCTTCTTCACCATGTCAGAAAAGTTGTATATATGGAGTCTTATAGGTGAGGCAAAATACACCCTTGAGCTGTGTTGTGGTATTTATTCTGTGTTGTGCAAAGAACAGCACAAAAATAATCTTTTATTCATCAATAGTATAACGTTAATGTGAAAAGGAACAAATGTTGTTGGCATCATATTGCCTTGTGTAGTCCATTTAACTTAATACTGCAGTCAAACATATGTTTAAATACATTTTTGCAGATTCATTAAATTGTAAGCATGTATTTCCAATGAGCAAAGTTTTTAATAAAAACAATGTTACTTAAATCATGTTGCATTTACTTTTTTAGAGTGATTCAGAGCACTAATTATTGAGCTAAGAAAGTAGTTTATGATGTTCTAGACAGGCTGAATGTCCCATTATTGTTACATTTAGGCCTCTGACAAAGATAAACGTATAAACTTGCCCTCATGATCAGTGCTTTCCTTCTCATTAAATTTAATCACACAACATTTACGTGAATAATTAAGAAGAGGAACTGATCGATAGATTAAATAGCAGTATGAGCCGTGTTGTTAGAGAAGTTTGTTCTTGCTTGCTGTCTACGTTTAATAATTAATCAATGGAAGCTCTTGATTTTTGCCAACAATCTCTCTGCTTCTCAGTCTTCAGAGTGTAACTAATTACTAAGTACAGCAGGATTTACACTGGCTCTTGTCATTATCATAATATATGTGTGTACAATGTTTACATGAAGTAGCTTCTGTTTCCAGACGACAACAACAACAACCTTGATATTTGGCTTCCTTGAAAAAATAAAAGTGATGAGGGCCTGTTAAATGCTTGATTCTAAAGTGTGCAATTGTTTTTAGGGAAATGCACCTTCTTACACTTTCATATCACCGCGCCAAATTATTTAAGTTAACAACAAAGAACTATAACCCAAATACATTAATTGCAATAGTATAATGCAGACTTTTTTGCCACAAAATTACATCTTATCTAATTTTTCCCATATAAATACCCACACATACAGACTCACACTCACAAATAAATGTGTCATCAGCACTGCTCTGATGAGTTACAGTTGTTTTATATGGCAAACAACAAGCAGTGCTAATTTACTCGCCCCTATTGCTGTAGTATTACTGAAAATTGGACAATCATAACATTTAACTTCATGGTGCAATCTCAGTTGGCCAGACACTGGTTCATTTTTCATCTTGGAATATTGTACTTTCACTTCTGTACTGTTCACTTTTGTAGTTCCACTCTCATATTATGTGGGTGTATAGTATACATTTACTCCTGGTCCACTTGTTGTTCACACTTTTTTTCAAGAGTGATAGCCTAAATGTTTTATCTAGCTTGTATAGCAAAACTGACTTAACATCCGAAACAATGCTATGTGTACCGAGTTAAATGTACTCGTGCATACATGTGATGGTATTTATCAGCTGGATTTGTTTAGATGTTTTTTGTTTTTTAGATATCTGTGTTGCATTCGCATGGCATTCATTTGTAAGTGGACTGAGATCTGTCTTTTCAGTAGACATGCTGAGCCGTGCATTTCCCAAAACCGTTTAAGTTTTGTCATTTCAAATATAGTTCAGTGATTCTGTGTTTCCCGAATCCATCGTTCCAATGAACATTCACAAGCAGTTGAAGTTACACCTGTAGACCTGTAGTGAGTAGTAGTAGACAAAAATCTTTACATATAAAGATGCATATAAGTGTTACATATAAGTGTTAATAACTTAATCAAACTGCATAATTAATTAAGTAATGTCTATTTAGTTTGGAATAAAAACATATTTTAAATATATTTTTTCAATTTATAAATGACATTTAAAATTTGTTTATTGATAAATAACTGACATAGTCCAGTATTTTATTACATTTTGTATATATTTTTGTAAGATGATATTAACCTTTGATTTTTCAATCAAAAAATCTTTACAATTATATCTGTAATTACTTCTGGTTTTATATTTACATATATATTATATATATATATAGGTTTGTATGTAAATATTCAGCATTTGTCCTCTTCTCTTGTGTGCTTACATAATATTATTTCCAGATGTAAAAAGTTTTCAAACACAATTCCTAAAATCTACAGTAGAGCAGCAAGGCAAAGCGTTTTGCTTTCTTTACCATGTTTTTAATCTGAGAATCCTTTTCCCAGGAGCACCACACAACTACTCCAGTTTCATGCGTTTATTTAAGTACAACTGAAAGTAAATGCTATGAGCGCTGCTCTGAATCTTTGAGTGGCATAACACTGCTTAGCAGTTCACCTGATACACTGACACAGGATGATAAATGAGTGTCACAGCAAATCCAGTGGCTTGTACAACACAGTATATGCATCAGCCAAGATTAATGCTGCCATCCCTCTGCTCTCCTGCGGCTACAGTTTATAACCGAGCACATGCAAGCCTTACTATGTTTAATTGACTTTCACTGAAAAACGCACCAAGATCCCGCCTAACACTTCTTTAAGCATGATGAATTCATATTTAAGAAGTGCTTTGGGGGTTTCAGGGACTGGTTGTGGCACACGTTTATATTGATTTTATTTGTATAATTTTGGATTCTGCCATCATATTAGCAATAAATAAATATATATTTTTAAATGGCTTGACAACTTTTTTTGAGTAATGATTGATACAAAGAAGATTTTAATAGACATTTATTCTTAAGTTTAAGTCACATTGGCTACTTTCTTTTGTGGATTTTTTTCTTCCTTTTTTATCAGAAATGTTATTTAAACAATACTTTGTGTTCAATACAGGCTGAGTGTGGTTTTGTGTTGGTACCCTTACACCTAGTTTTACACTTGTTGTACACTGGAAATTGTTGCAAACAATTTATATAAACTAAATTTAAACAATAAAGTTAAGTTGAACATTACTAAATTGAATTTCTTTGTTTAAATTCAGCCTATATAAATTGTTTGCAACCAATTTAAATAAAAAAAAAAAGATTAAACCCAATAAATATTTTTTTTCAGTGTAGATCAGGGGTCACCAATCTCGGTCCTGGAGGGCCAGTGTCCCTGCAGGGTTTAGCTCCAACTTGCCTCAACACACCGGCCTGGATATTTCAAGTATACCTTGATTAGCTTGTTCAGGTGTGTTTGATTAGGGTTGGAGCTAAAATCAGCAGGACACCGGCCCTCCAGGAACAAGTTTGGTGACCACTGGTGTAGATAAATAAATTTGACACAAAAACTATCATTAGCAGCATTCACTGAGCATTGAAATTCTATTATGTCAGCTTATACATCATTAAAACAAGCATTGCAATATTACTGTGCATAAAAAATGTTGCACATCCCTATACTTTTAAAAAACTTGATGATTCTGAAATGTCTGGATCAACAGGATAAGTTTGAAGTTGCCAGAATAATTATGTTTAAATGTAAACAACTCATTAGCAAGGCATAATCTCACCAGGGGAACACTGTAAAATCAAGCAGAACTTTAAATAAATTGCAATTAATGCAACAATTGGTATTATTAGTTAGTTAGTTTAATTAGTTTACTGATAATTAAATTAATTTGATTAAATATGAACTTTTGAGTTAATATAAATATTATGATGTTTATGCATAAAACTTGTATGAGTTATCTTATTTAAAGGACAAATGAAATCAAAACTAACAATACGACATTGTTAGCTTGCATTGCTAGTTTAGTGGTGAACAATTTATCTGTGCTTGTCTATGGAGTCAATTTAGGGCCATATATACTTGCAAAATAACAAAAATAAACTAAAATATTTGCATTTAAAAAAAAATATATATATATATATATTTTTGCAAAACTTTTTTATAGCATTGCCTTTACAAAACCCGTCCAGTCAATTGCAATGCCCATTTTGATTTGCTTTTTAGTCAATCGTAAGTTTGCGATGCTGATTTTACTTGATATGACAAGGGGCGGAGTCAAGGGAACTTGAGCATTTAAGGCAGGTGTGGACCTGCATCCATTTAAGCGACGTCATCAGCTGGAGACACAGTATCACCAAGGTGGTCTTACAGCCCAGTAGGTCTGAGCCTGCCGTTAACACCCAAGTTCCCTTGTAATGTTTGGTTGTAAAGGCAATGTTATAAAAATGTTTTGCAAATATTTTTTTTTTTTTGCAAATATTTTAGTTTTTCTGCACTGCTTGATTTTTATTTGCAGTTTTTTTTTTTTGTTTGCAAATTTCATTTTTTTATCAAAACTTTAGATTTGCATTTATTTATTTATTATTTGTTCAATACTTATTTTTTTTGTTTGCAAAACTTAATAATAAAAAAAATGTTGTCCTTGTAATTTTTAATTGAAATCTGAAAATGCACTTCCTGTTTGTTTTTAGTAAAATTGTCAGATTAGGTGTGTCTTATGTATTGGTTAACATACTTAACCACCATAACATACTTAACCACGCCCCAACAACTGTCAGTTTTGACAACAAACAGAAATGGTGAGGAGGTGTCTGTTAGGTTGTAATAACTCTTCTAAAACCCTTTCTAAAAATGTACTACCATTTCGGTACTTTACTAAAATAGATAGGTTTACTAAATCAGATACTGTTGCAGCCGGAAGTTGAAAAGAATTATTTATATTACTTAATAAATTTCCCAATAATTTTTACCCCTACCCCAACCCTCACAGTAATGTAAAAACAGTAGTTGTACCGAGTATTATCTATGTTATTTATTAAATTACCCAATACATTGTATTTCATTAACATCTACCCCTACCCCAACCCTAAACCCAATCGTCACAGAAATGTAACAGTATTAATTACTGTTATAAAGAGTCATAAAAAGGAAGCTATATTGATGTGCATATCCGCAGCTGTATCCTTTCTAGACTTTACCATGCCCAATCTTTTGTCATTTAACATTCCATTTCTCAAGGAACTAAAAGTACAAAATATAAAACTAAAAAGTCCACTAACTTAAATAATGCTGTTTATTCATAAATGTTTTGAGTAATCTGGACATATGGAGTTTTGCTGTGTACTTTATATCTTACATTTGACCATAAATTTAATGGAATAGAGAAAATGTAACTTACAGCATAACAAGGATAATCAAAAACTGCAAGGATAAAAATGGCATTACCTCCGAATGAAAAAACAAACAGTTTAGGGTGTAAAAAATAATTTAATTATATTGGCCATTGTGTTAAAATAGAAAAATTATAATAATAATGTGGCTTTATTTCCTTCAATAAAAAATGATTTAACTGTAACTGTTTATAACAGTGAACTATATGTTGTACAACCCTCCAATGACTTAGAGCAAAACACAAACACTTAAGCAATGCACAGATACACTTTATTGAAAATGTATTATACACATAGACATCACCTTTTTAAAAAGTACACTACATAAATTGTATAACTGCAGGTTATATGTTTATATAGCTGTCCACCCTACACACAACACCTTAACATTTCTGAATTAGACTTTATGTGCACCTTTTTAGTGAAAAGTATAGTGTAAAGCACTATACAAATAAACTTGATTTGAATTGCATAGCGATGCCTTCAAAGCAAACAGATACAAGCACAAAAGTTTAATTTCGATCTTGCAAGGTCTTTAAAGAATGTTTTATGTCTGCGAGCGTGACTGGTGACCCCATAAAGGAAGAAACAAAAACCAGTTCTGTGTGTTGTCTTCGTGTCTTGACAAGGCATTTAATAAAAAGGCTTGTAGCGTTCCTGACTGTGTCTCCATCCTTCAGGAAGGTTGGCCACATTGTATCCATCAATCCGGCCTGCTGTCATCCCAGCACAGCTAAATTAAATCAATGTCTGAAACCAGAGACAAGGCTTCAACTGCAGCAACAGAAATAGAAAATCTAGTTTTGCTGTCTGCTAATGATATTAGTACGTTCCTAAGTGGCCGCCCACCGTCGTCAGGCATGAACACAGGAGAGATATAATTACAGCCTGAACACTTGCATCTCCATTTACTGGTAAAACACATGGGGATCTTACAGTGTTTTATAGATTAACCCCCCCACAACCCACCCCAGCCCTCCATCCACACTCATCCTGCAGGTAATGATTCATTTCTAAGCAGTATTATGTTATCCGCTGTAATTAAACTTTTCAAGGTGAACCCAAGGAGAATCGGGGACCGCATCATATTGACCATGTGAGAAATTCATTAAAAGGCAGACGTCAATGACATACGAGACGCTGTTTCATTTTCCGATGACAAAGGAGAGAGGGCTATTTCAACAGAAAGCGGATGTGTTTAATGAGTTCATTGTGTAAACCTGCCTACTTGCATGGACGTTACTGTTGTACGACAGATCCGAGATAAGAAGCAGATCAATAGGAGAAGATTTGGTGATAACTATTGAACGCATCATCTGTGCCAAGGGTTAAATCAAGTGCTTTGGTTTTAGAGAGATAAAACAGCCAAATATTGCTTTATCAGTTATCATGAATTAATATTAATTAATAATAGTTTTAAGCTCAATAAACAGCATTGGTGGCTTTATTGATTATTACCACCAAAACTAGCTGTTGTGACCTATTTATCTTTAAAACAACTGAACCATAAAAACCATAAAATATTAGAATATATAATATCATCATTTTTCATAATGTTCCAAACGTTAAATAAAACCATCATTTAAAGTTATTTTTGGATATATCAAAAAACAAAATGGTTAATATTTTATGACTTGTTTATATTAACTTTAGACAAGATACCAGTGTTTGGAATTGTTTAAAAAAATCAATATTTGATATAATAATCCTGATTTTCAATCATGATTAATTACATTGTTATTTCTGACTAGTTTTCAGTCATTTTCTTGAAATACAATGCTTTAAAGGTGCAGTGTGTAAGTTTGACACCCAGGGGTTGAACTAGGTATTACAGGTTCAAAACACATGCAAGTGCAGGTTGCCAGATTGATGACATCATCAGAAGTGTGCCCAACTATAAAGTCTAACGGCTGATTTACACTGTGTTCTAAATAAAAGCAACAGTACGTGATAGAAATAATATTTTCCATGCAACTGAAAGCAGCAGGAGATACACTACCGGTCAAAAGTTTGGGGTCAGTAGGATTTTTTAATGTTTTAGAATAAGCTTATCCTGCTCACCAAGATTCAGTTATTTCATCAAAAATACAGTACAGATTGTAAAATTGTGAAATGTTATTGCACTATAAAATAACTGTTCAAAAGTAGCTTATCATTTAATAATTTATTCCAGTAATTTTTAAAATGTATTTTCAGCTTCATTACTTCAGTCTTCAGTCACATGATCCTTCAGAAATCAATCTAATATAAATAATAATAATTATTATTATTATTATTATTATTATTATTATTATTATTATTATATATTTTTTTTTTTGTAATAGTAATTAAAGCAATAATGACTGGAGTAATCATTTCATTTGAAGCAGTTATTTAAAAAGTTTTTTTAATTTTTTAAAATTGACATTTAATAAATGCTGTATTAGTTTCTTTAAAAAAAACGTGGAAAAAAATAAACTGACCCTAAACTTTTGACCTCAGATCTTGAAAATAAAATAAACCGTTTGAAATAGAACTGTTACTTAGTGCAAACCAACACATATTAGTGATTCAGCATGTACATTAATAATGTAAAAGAGGTTTAATATGCATTAATTAGATTATAAAACTTACCATTTCATGGAGTGCAGTAAGTGCACTATTCTGAGCTTCTGAATGGCTGTATTTAAATTTCTTTTGGGTTTCGTCTGGTGCAAACAGCCAAACTGCTCATCACTGCAAATCCGTCAGATAGCGTGTTATGGCATCGAATTTCAATGTAGCCTGCTCACTAATGTTTACGTTTGTAATATTTATATTATTTGCTAATTAATAACCACCTCATGTGGATCTCTGAATCTGAGTCTGCTACTGTCCACTGGAAGTCGCATTTTGGTCACGGACGCACACTTTGAAAGCCTTCCCGACTGAATGAATGAAATACGCAGTTTTCCACAAAGGCAACCCGGGGTGCTGAAATATAATTGGCTAAACTGGCATTCGGCAGGTTAAAAGAACCAAAACAAAGACAGTCATTCTGGTACAGAAAACACATTTTCAAAGCGGAATATCAGTAGTATGTAAAGCCGAATACTTTAGCATTGTTTTTCAGATAAACAAGAAACATCTTACATAATCTTACATACAGCACCTTTAAATGACAGTATATTTTATTAATATATAGGGAAGAATTGCTTTCAGACATTTACAGAATAAAATAAATATTAACAATGTTCTCAAACCAATAAATCTTTTGTTAAGTCCTCTGTATTATTTAAGCTTCAAAGTTGTTCTTGTCTATTTAATGTTCATCCGAGGTACAATTTTCCTGCAAACTTCCTGCGGAGTCAGAATAAATCTTTATGCCTCAAATGTTTTTGGTCTGAACTTGTATTGAACCCAAAATATTCATTTATTCCATTGTTCAGATAATGAAAGTGCTACGACCTCTTCATTGCTGATGGATGTAAAAAGCGTGTAAAAGGACAGCCAAAAGTTGACAATGTCTGGAATCAAAGTGAAATATTAAATCTCTGTGGTGTTACATTTGCTGTGTGTTTTGGACAGGTTCATTCGGGCTGTATTTTCCTCAAAGGCTTTACACGGAAAACATCTACGTGGGTCAGCAGCAGGGATCGCCAGTGCTTCAGGTCATTTCAATGCTGGAAATCCCTACAGAGAGGCCTTATTTCTTCCTGTGCTCACACAGAGATGCATTTACATCTTGGTTTCACATAGATGAGGCGTCTGGAGTCCTTTATCTCAACAAAACCCTGGAGTGGAGCGACTTCAATACTCTACGTGAGTTCAACATATCCACTGAAAGAAATGATTCATTGGATTTACTCAATTTTTTTAAGGTACAGTAGTTGCAAACAATTTATATTGGCTGAATTTAAACAAAAAAAAAAATTAAGTTGAACATTACCAAATTTTATTTGCTTATTTAAAACCAGCACATATAAATTGTTTGCAACCACTTACCTTAAAAACATTTAGTAAATACAATGAATCATTTTTAACTCGATTTGTTTGAACAATTCACTTTATATAGGATATAGAAAGAACTATTGTAATGTTCTTCAATATTTTGCTTATATATTCTGATGATTATCTATCACAGAAAGGTTTCTTGCATCATTA
This sequence comes from Danio tinwini, assembly GCA_903798205.1. Lineage (NCBI taxonomy): Eukaryota > Metazoa > Chordata > Actinopteri > Cypriniformes > Danionidae > Danio > Danio tinwini. Next base: position 15,454,414 of record CAIGQZ010001313.1, read on the forward strand.
AAGTATATAGATTTTATGGGAATAAGCTTTATGATATGGGATATATGATTTCCCCTTCCAAATTTTTTAAGTGCGTAATAATTTTAATTAGTATTAACATTATTATTATTATTATTATTACTATTATTATTATTATCATCATCATAATACAGTTATTTGTTTAGTGTGCAGTTTTTCTGCTTTATGTACTACTAAATTTACTAAATTCATTCTTATAAAAAATGTATGAAGTTTTTTAATAAGGTATATTAAATATTTTTATTACACATTCTCTAAAACTCTTAAGCAATAATACTTATGATTACTGGTTTAATACTAGTTTATTATGCATATATATAGGCTATATTAGTTAATAGTTATACATTGTATGTTTGTATGTTATATATACAGTCTAATGTTAAAACTAATATTAAAATGAAATTAAAACCTAAAAATTTTGTTACTACATAAAAAATGTATGTTACCTTATAAAATAACATAATTAAAAGTAAACTAAAAATTTGTAAAAACTATACTGGCATAGTTAAAACTTAAATACTTCTTAAATAACTACGTAATTACTAAAAATAATTACATCAATAAAAATATTATAAATAAGGTTAAAAACATATAGATATACGTTGTAGTGCTGTTGTAATGTATTGTCATTGTGTATATGTTCATACACCATCTATAATAAGTGTTTTTCGAGACTGTGAGTGCTGTGATAAATGACTGCCCTGTCACAACGTCTGTCCTCCAGGCAGCGGCTCAGTTCGCTCCCCGAAGGATCTCACCCTGAAGGTCGGAATCTCTTCAATTCCCCCAATGAAAGTGATGTGCACAATCCTTCCTACAGTGGAGGTCAAACTGTCGTTCATCAATGACACAGCGCCCTCCTGTGGTCAGGTCGAGCTCAGCACATTATGCTTCCCTGAGAAGATCTCAAACCCCCACATCACCGAAAACCGCATGCCAGGAGCTCTGCGCCAGCTGCGCCGCTTCACACACATGAGCATCTGCCCAAACTACACCATCAGCTATGGAGTGGTAACAGGTACGGACTAAACCCAGTGTAAAGTCAATGCTTTTCTGTTTAGTACAGCACTGCAAGATACTAATGGCTGCTTTTTAAAGAAATGCTTCATGTAAATATTATGTTTTGTAATTATTAGTTTTGTGTGCATATCAAAATGAAAGATTCACTTGATTTCAAAGCTTTCCGAAAATTAGAGAGGGTCTGGATGCAGACCTAATGCAGTGCAATCTGAGCTGCATCCAATGCTTTTTAATGCACTCACCTAACCCCACCCTTAACCCTACCCCTCACAGTGACGTAACTAGCTCCGTTGAGTGCGTTGTGTCTGACATTGCGTCACTGAGAGATGCAGTCTCAGCCTGTATCATCAAGGCTGCATCCAAATACTACTCAAAAAATTCAGTGGTTCTCCATTGGGTTTATCAAGACTGCCACCATGCAATAAAGCACAAAACAAGTTTCATCGTTTTTTACCTAATCTCGAACTGTTATAAAAGTTTGTTGACATTTTTATGAGACATGAGTAAAATTAAAGGATGTCGTTCCAATCACCCGAGACCTTCGTTCAACTTCAGAACACAAACAAGGTATTTTAGATGAATAAACAAGAGATATTCAACAGAAATAGAGATATTCAAAGTCTAGAAAAGCAACAAAATACAATGTCAAACATTCCATGTCGCTTCAGTGGTTCAATAATCATACAGCTCTCTTGGATGGAAACTTTGCACTAAAAACTGTATCAACAACTTTTCTTCCAGTATGATGTATAGCCATTAAAGACAGCAGTGCAGAACGTGTTGTCAAAAGTGTTGTAATATCTGTAGTATATGCACACAATGATCTGAGGCAGAACAAATAGGCAAATGAGGCCTTTTATACAGCTTTTTGGCACACAAAGGGGTTCTTGGAGCTTCCTTTTATTATATTTGAACCACTGAAGTCACATGGAATGTCTGTTTTTGGTTGCTTTTCTGAACTCTGAATGTGTCACGACCCTTGCTGTCTGTGGAGGTTGAGAGAGCTTCTGGATTTCATCTAAAGTTTCATCATTTGTGCTCCTAAGATAAACAAAGGTCTCGGAATGACATTAGGATGAGTAACTTTTGGCTGAAATAATCATTTAATGGTAGAAAATAGTTTTACATTGGGCTGTTTAGCAGAGCCCACCATGGATCAAACAAAATAAGTCTTAAAAATTGAAAAAAAGGCGTATTTTGCTGATTTATTTAATATTTAATGATGTTAGATGGTTAGCTAACTGCATTTTATCAATCATAGTCAATAAATCTTTGCTAAACGTGTTTGTAAAAGCTGTTTTTAATACATTTTTGTCATGGGTTTTTGTTGCATTTACACAGATTTGACCAGCAGGGTTACTCAACCTGTGATCATTTCCACTCTAAGATGGATTGTCTGTGCTTGTTCATATTTAATTCAGGTTTTCCTGTACCGTTTGCGGTCGACGACTCTACTTCTGAACTGGTGGTCACGGCACCAGTGGACCGTGAGGAAAAAGAAGTGTATCATCTGGATATAGTCTGTATGGTACGCACAGAAAAAAATCTGGAGGAGGTCTTCAGATCCTTACATGTGAACATCTATGATGAAGATGACAATCCTCCTTATGTAAACGGGACTGACACTGAAGACATCTTAGTAGAGTTTGACCGGAGTGAGGTGTGTGTTACCCTGTGTGTAATCTTCTTAGCATTTTTGAACTTGTATATTACAAATAAGAAAGTTTCAGAATAATCTTTTCTTTTTTGTAGGGTACTGTGTTTGGGACTCTGTTTGTATATGACAGAGACACAACGCCAGTTTATCCCACAAACCAAATCCAAAATAAACTGGTGGGGACCCTGATGACAAATGACCCCTGGATCAAAAATAATTTTACTATTGAACACAAGTTTAGAGAAGAAAAAGCCATCTTTGGAAATGTTCGTGGGACTGTCCATGAATACAGTGAGTACAAATTAAACATTTTTCTTATTTTTAAATATAATTTTAGTACTTTTTAAAATGTGTTTTTTTTCTTGGTGTGTATCTCACTATATTCATTCTTTAAATACTGTATACAAATAAGACAAAGCGAGGGCTTGATCTTAAATCCTAATTGGCATTTTAGCCACTAGATGGCAGCACAGTAAAACAAAGAATGAGACAAATAATAAAAGTTTTTATTATTTTTATTATTATTATTATTATTAAACATATTTCAAAATGTGCAATCAATACATTACAATAAATAACACACCAAGTCGCTTGTACTAAAGTTCGTCCTATAATCTACGCACACATGAGTTTTTTTCTTTTAATTTTTCAGATTTTAAGAAACTCTTTCCACAAAAAAGTACAAAAGTGGGATTTCACAACAGCATGAACTTTAAGATTGATACATTTATAATAAAAAAAACTCTTAATCAAATATACTCTCAATGCATCATGTCTAAACAGAGACTAACAAAGTTTTGTAAGACAGACACATGATGTTATGTTGTTTTTTTTGAGTCTGAAACGGTAGAAGGGAATATGAAATCCTTTTTACTATCATTTATTGAGATGTTGATTCTCCAGCGATACAATGAAAGGTCTGAAGTCATTAAATATTACCTATAGTTAATTTTCACCCACACTGTATAATGCACAGAATATTGAATGTGATAAATTGTTCAAAATACTCACTTTTTCATTTTTTCTTATAAAATATATAATGCTAGTTTTGTTGCTTTTAAAATAAGTAGAGATTTTAAAAATTGTGTATTCTGTTCCATCTCCTAAATGGATGATTCTTGGTGAACAAATGTGATTTTAGGTCAAAAGCTGATCATAATTTCTGAGTGCACTATAATTGATTGGTTTATGTTTTCGATTTATTTTTTTATATTGTGTGTAATGCACTTTCCTTAAATGTGCTGTCTGCCCTCAGAGCTGAAACTCATTCAGAATCTGTCTGTGACGGAGCAGCGCTCATTTCTGTTGGACTACCTGGTCAATGACACCACTTTTCCAGGCCCAGAGGGAACAGTGCTGTTACACTTTAATGTGACTGTCCTGCCAGTTCCCATTCACTTCTCCAATGTCACTTATTCCTTCACGGTCTCACAGAAGGCAACAACTTACTCCCAGGTGCTTTACTGAAGAGTATAATCATTTTAAACTTGTGCAAACAGGAGTGCTACTGTAAATATTGAAATCTAGATTATTAACAAGTAAAATTATAAATATTTATTTGGCAACTAGCTAAAATAAAAATTTTCCATTGCCCTTTTTAAAGTTTATTTAACAAAAGAATTAGTTATATCTTTAGTTATCGGTTAAAAAGAAACATTCGCTTATGTTAAATGATACCGGTCACACTTTAAGATAAGGACCCATTATTTAATGCATTACAAGTGTTTTAGTGTGTACATGACCCTGGACCCCAAGACGAGCAATAAGGATGAATTTTCAGAGATGTATACAATTTGAAAGTTAAAATAAATACGCTTTGATATAAGATTTGTTAGCATAGGGCAATATTTGGCTGATTTGAAAAGCTGGAATCTAAGGGTTTTTAAAAATCTAAATATTGAAACAATCACCTTTAAAAGTGTCCAAATTAAGTACTTAGCAAGGCATATTACCGAAAAAAATATTTTGTTTTTATATATTTACACTAGGAAATTTACTAAATATCTTCACAGAACATGATTTTTGCTTAACATCCTAGTGAATTTTGTCCGATACTATGTCAATAATTTAGCTTCATACAATGTATTTTTAGCTATTGCCAAAAAAATATACCCATGCAACATAATATTGGTTTTGTGGTCTATATATGGTGTTTATTATTGAAATATTATAATTATTATTTTATATGTATTAGTGTTTCTTAATAATTAATTAACATAAAATTGTTACATACATAACAAACTTTACATTTTAATGTATTAAATGTTGAAATTAATGCAATTAATATATGCTATATCAAATATTTTTCATTATTAGTGTGAACAGTTTTTAGGTAAAAATTTACAGTTTGCTTTGTCAGTTACTGTAATGTGTCGCTTGTGTTTTTTAGATTGGAAAAGTCTGTGTGGAGAACTGTCAGAAGTTTAAGGGCATTTATGTGGCCTATCAGTTAGAGATTGTCGACAGGAACATCACTGCTGAAGCTCAGTCGTGTTACTGGGCGGTTAGTCTTGCACAAAACCCGAATGATAATACAGGAGTTCTCTATGTGAACGACACCGAAGTGTTACGCAGACCAGAGTGCCAAGAGCTGGAGTATGTGGTCATTGCCCAGGAGCAGCAGAACAAGCTTCAGGCCAAGACACAGCTCACCGTCAGTTTTCATGGCGAAGGTAAGGTTAAAAGACTAAAGCAGAAATTAAAAATAGAGAACAACCTGTGGTGTTCTCTATTTTTCTAAGCAGTGGTGAAAAGATTACTGAAAAATCATATTCAAGTGAAAGTAAAATTACTTGCCAAAACATTTTGTGTGGGCGACACGGTGGCTTAGTGGTAAGCACTGTCGCCTCACAGCAAGAAGGTCGCTGGTTCGAGTCCCGACTGGGTCAGTTAGCAATTCTGTGTGTTCTCTCCGTGTTGGCGTGGGTTTCCTCTGGATGCTCCAGTTTCCGTCACAGTCCAAGGACATGCGCTATAGGTGAATTGAATATGCTAAATTGGCCGTAGTGTATGTGTGGGTGTGAACACAAGAGTGTATGGGTGTTTCCCAGTGCTGAGTTGCAGCTGGAAGGGCATCCCCTGTGCAAAACACAAGCTGGATAAGTTGGTGGTTAATTCCACTGTGGCGACCCCAGATGAATAAAGAGACTAAGCTGAAAAGAAAATGAATGAATGAATGAAATTTTTGTGCAGGTAAATGTATTTGCTCTAAATGCTAAGTACAAATAAAAAGAAACCTTTCTAAAAGTAGTCAAGTGTGAGTGTTACAAAACTGTAGATATGTTAATGTTATTCACTTTCACCAAGGTTATGCATTTTGACTGGTTATGCATCAAGCTAAGAGTGTTCAGCAGTTGGCTCCACAAACCAAGCTCAAAACTGGTTAAGATCGATCTCTCGACTCATAGAAATCCTGTGTATTTAAACCAATCAGAGGACAACTGTGGATCTGCAGAAGTGTTTCCAGAATAGTGTGCCATATGCATCAGACATTTAGCCACAGGACCGTGAGCGGACCTTGGTATGACGTGATTTGAATCCTGGGACTGATTATTCTACTTAGCCAATCACTGTGGAAAAGTAAAAATAAACATATAAAGTAGTGACTGCAGGTTAAAATAGCACAGTAAAAGTGCAGATATAGAACTAAAAATGTACTCCAGTAAAAGAGCACACCACTTAGTAAAGTAAAATTCCAGAGGAAAAAAGTACTCAATTACAGTAATTTGAGTATTTGTAATTTATTACTTTACACCACTGAGTTTAAGAGATTTTGGACTGAAAGCCTGCAGTGACCAAACTTTGATCAGCAGAAAGAATTAAAAGACAAGGCAAACATTTTCTGAATGCTGAAGTGGTCATGTTGTGTGGACTGAGCAAGTTTTATTTAATCGGATACAATGAGAAACATTATGTTTGTTTTGTGGAAAGACTGAACCCGAAGTGCGTCCAGAAGTCAGTGAAAGGTGAGAAGGCCCCGTTTACACTATTATGTTTTAGTTTTAAAACACATACGTTTTTTCCGTTGTCTCAACAACAAAATGAAAACATGATATGAGGAACTGTCTATTTTCATTTTGATATTGACAACTTAACAGACACCAAAAATGTTGAGGCATTGTGTAGCTACATATTTATATGAGCGTCATCTTCACTGTGTACATATTTATAACAACACAGAGCCTATAAAATAATTGCATCCTTTCCTTTTCATCGAAAAATATGAAACATACCCTGTCTCTTTCACTAAATATCAGTTTTAATAATCAATAATGGCTATAAATAATACAATAGGTTTATACAATATAGGACATAAAGGCAAGCAATCAGTCAAATGTGCAGAATCAGTGTACATGGTTACATAAATTAATATATTAGCCTAACTTATCTTTGCGCTCAGCCAAAACAGGTTGCCTAACGACAAGTAATAGATTTAAAAGACCAAAGAGTCGCTAGATAGAGACCAGATAAATTAAATATCACGTTTAACAACTATAGTGAGATGAGATTCAGCGGTATATCCTTGATGAGCTTTCCGACCTGTGCTGCTCTCACTTAAGCTGTGCTCAAAGCACCTACTGACTGCCTGGAGCTCAGACAAGTGCAATGCACATAGGCTCCAGTGCATGCCAGAGTGTGTGTGTGGTCACGTGATGTGCGTTTTCAGCAGTGTAGTGTGGACGGAGATCTTTTCAGAAACACTAGGTGAAACGCCAGTGTGGACATGGATCGGTTTTGTTCTAAAGCGCCGTTTTAAAACTAAAATATATTAGTGTACACTGGCCCCATAAGGGGGTACTCACATTATGCTATTCGAACCGTGCCAAGGCCTGTTTCCCGGATCGTTTGAAAAGTGTGAGTGCTCTGAATCGGGCTTAGGCATGGTTCACTTGGGCGGCCCTGGCACGGTTGGAAGAGGTGGGCCTGAGCGCGGTTCACTTGGGCTCAGGTGCGGTACGCTTGCAGTGTGAGTGCAAGCGTGCCTGAGCTCGAAACTGAAAGCGAGACGTGACTTTTAAGGGACTGTATGATATAGATTAATTAATCATTCGTACTGTTCATTGAACGCAAACTGACGTAGTTTATTAAAGACGCAAACCCCTCACTGCACGACAGCTGCACCTTCAGCAAACCGCCTAATTCCTGCAGCACAAGAATTGTTTATGAGCGTCAAAAGTAGCTGATTTGTTCGGCGAAATATTTGACTGCGTCACCGCATATCAAATGAATTAAACGATATAACTAAAGAAATCTCTACTGTACTGAGCGAGAGCGCTTACTGAACAGCGCATCATCGATGACATAAGCATGCCCAGGCCTGAATGTAATGTAAGTGCGGGCCGTCAGGGGAGAAAGGAGAGGGGACAAGCGTGCTTTGGCCCAGTTCAAGGCAACTGTACATAGTGTGAGTACGCCCTAAGTGTCATGAATTGTGGGATGCTTTTCAATCACTTCAGCCTTCAGAATATTAGCTGTAATCTTTTTTTATGCAACACTCATTGCTGTCCTCTAATTTTAAACACAATGTTTTCGACAAATTACAGAGTTTTTTTGTTGAAATGTTTTGTTTATTTTGTAAAACACTGTTCTGTAAAAAGTGATTTGTTACTGTAGTTTAAAAACATGAGTAAACTTATTGCCTTAAAGGCAACAAGTTAATTTTACTTAAAAAAAGTCAGTAAACCCATTGACTTGACTTACTGTAACTTTTATAATTATGCACATAGTTTGTTTGCTTAATAATTATAAGGCAATGAGTTTACACTCTTTTTTTAAAGTAAATTCAACTAATCACGTTTTACAGTAAAGCACAGCATAGCCACAACTAAAATTCCTTTCAAATATTGAATGCTAAAGATTATTTCTGAAAAAGCATGTGTTTATAAATTGTTCTCTAATTTTGATCTTAACTGTATGTCCATGAATATTACTCATGACCAGTACTAGTAAAAGCAACTTGAGGTTATTGATTTTAATGACTATATAATCTTGCTCTGCTCTTTTCTTTCCAAATCTGCCATGTAGCAGCTTTGCTGAGAACGGATGAGCCACGGGTTTTGGCTTGTGCAGAGAAAAGACAACGAGGAGACTGTGAGGCGACTCGAGGCCTGGGTGCCCCAACAGGCAGATGCCAGTGGAGACAAGGCCGAGATAAAGGTTACCCACAATCCCATTGACTACTACAAGGACATGCAATCAAACACACTGCACTTTACTATATTACTGTGGTGCTGAAAAACAAATTCTGTGTTGTTTGTGGTCACTTAGGAATATCAAAAAGATACTCCACCTGTTCCCCCGACCTCAGCACGTGTCCTGATGGTTACTGTGATGCCATCGAGAGCAAGAACATCTCCATCTGTCCTCAGGATTGCTCCAGTAAGACACATTTGAGCACTTGTTTTGGTGCAGTGTTGTTTAGTTAGACCAGCATAATTGTGCAGTGGTGCTTTTTAAGAAGTGAAATGCCTATGTGTTTTTGTCAGGTCAGCCCATAATCGGCGGTTATGAGAGGGATCTGTATGGAATCAAAGCTGGACATGGGACCTGTTACTGCTTACCAAATAAGTGCTTCTGTGAAAATGATAAACTGGAAGGTGAGCTGCAGCTGAATATTGTTTTTATCTTTAAATATTGTATTTGTTCTGACTTTCATTATTTCACAGAAGACAAATTAAGCAGTTTTCAAAGTTAATAGAATTGGTGAATATTTTGTAGTAGTTGTAAAGCTTTTGTAATAGTTGTGTATTTATTTATTTATTTATTTAATTATTTAGACATGGACATCACACTGGACAAGTGTTTTAGCATACTTGCTAATTCTTAACACCTGTCCACAGGAGGCTTGACCTAAAAAAAAAAAAGAAAATAGATACATATACACTAAAAAGAGGCTTAAAGAGGCTTGTGACCATGATGTAATCCAATATGACAAGTGTGAGAATATTATTGTATGCATGTATAATTTTGCAGTTTGATATGTTAAACATCTAATAAAACAAAAACAGTTCAGACTTGGCTTGACATTGTTACACATATTTTTAACATGAATATTATTTTTTTAATTCACGTCTGTTTAGCCAGGATACTTGAATACATTCATTTCTTTAATAACTTTTTTTTTAATCAGCACCTCAAATGTATCCCTTGCAGGCCTATTTCTTATGGAGAAGCACATATAAACTGTTTTCTTGACATTTAACGTTAAATGAGACAGCTCAAGCCATCTTGAAATATATTGTCTGAGTCAGTTGCTCACTGGGGCAAGGTGTTTTAGCAGAAACATAGATGACTGTGTCATCTGTATGAGTTTCTTACTTGTCCTCACATTGAACAAAAAAGTTACATCTGAAAATTAGACTGTCACCCTTATAAAGGGGTTTAAATATGCAAAACAATGGCAGAAAAACTAAAGAAAACCTGAAGATTAGTTTAAAATTGTGCACTACACATTGTTGATAATCATGCTATTGACATACAAGGGTATGTAGACCTCTAAATGACAGTATTTATATTTGAAATTTAGAAGAAATATCAGACCTTCATTCATTCTTACATTTTCCTTTGGCTTAGTCCCTTTTTTATCAGGGGTCGCCTATCAGTTGAATGTAATGCCAATGTCAGATCTCAAAACATGTGTTGGATATATTGGCGGTTCATTCCGCTGTGGCGATCCCAGATTAATAAAAGGAATAAGCTGAAAAGAAAATAAATGAATGAATTTTACTCCAACCCATATCTAATAAACGCAGTAAATCCAAAGGAGAAACTTAGAATACACAAGTAGTCTCTTAATTGTTTCCATTGATTTATATGAAAGACTATATAAATATATATAAATATATGAACTATAAAGTATATTTTTTTAAGTTATACATACAGAGAGAGGTTCAAAGTCTAGTTTTTTTAAATTGTAACAAATTGTTCATTGTTTTGAATTGTTTTTCAGAGGCTATATGTGACGACATGTGCAAGACCGTCATTGCAACTGGTATCCTCCTGTCCTTCATTGTCTCCATTCTCCTGTCCTCGTACTTCATCCACCGTTACCACAAGACCACACCAAAGCCACCCATCGCCTCTGCTGAAATGACCTTCCGCCGGCCGGCCCAGTCCTACCCTATTAGTTACTCGGCCAATAACGTTCGTCGTGCTTCTCTTGATTCCATGGAGAACCAGGTGGCCATTGACACCTTCAAAATACCTGTAAGTCTTGCTCAGCATTTTTAATTTTAACACCATTTTGAGGATTTATATAAATTCTTACTAATTAATAAATAAGTATTATTTTCAAATTTCTAATAACAGGAGGATCCGAAGTGGGAGTTTCCACGAAAGAACCTGGTGTTGGGTAAAACTCTTGGAGAAGGAGAGTTTGGGAAGGTGGTGAAGGCCACAGCTTTCCGACTCAAAGGAAAAGCTGGATACACTACGGTTGCTGTGAAAATGTTAAAAGGTTTGCAACTTAAAATACATCCCATATAGAAATCTGATACATAGAAATATGTGAAAATTACATATATGACATAAAAGTTCATATTTGGATTTTACATATGCAGTTGAAGTCAGAATTATTAGCCCCCCTGCAATTATTAGCCCCCCTGTTTATTTTTTCCCCAATTTCTGTTTAATGGAGAGAAGATTTTTTTCAACACATTTCTATGCATAATAGTTTTAATAACTCATTTCTAATAACTGCTTTATTTTATTTTTGCCATGATGGTAGTAAATAATATTTTACTAGTTATTTTTCAAGACACTCAGCTTAAAGTGACATTTAAAGGCTTAATTAGGGTAATTAGGTTAACTAGGGAGGTTAGGGTAATTAGGAAAGTAATTGTATATAGATGGTTTGTTCTGTAGACTATCGAAAAAATATATAGCTTAAAGGGGCTAATAATGTTGACCTTAAAATATTTTTTTTAAAATTAAAAAAACTGCTTTTATTGTAGCCGAAATAAAACAAATAAAACTTTCTCCAGAAGAAAAAATATTATCAGACATACTGGGAAAATTTCCTTGCTCTGTTAAACAACATTTGGGAAATATTTAAAAAATAAATATTTAAAAATATTTCAAAGGGGTGTTAATAATTCTGACTTCAACTGTATAAAATATAGCAAATAAGTAACATATATTTAGAAATATTGCAAAAATGGCCTCCTACAAATTTTTCCAACAGTTGTTTACATGTTCAAATATATTAGATGCTCATGTATTGCCATATATGTACAGGTATTAAAATATTAAATTATACTATAGTATATTTTTTATATATTTAAACATATTTGTAAATCCAGTGGTTGACTAAAACATGTAAAAGCAGCCTTATTTAATATTTCAAAATATATTTGTCCCATATATGACATGTTTTATATGTATAAATTCAAATATCAACTTGTATGACATAAACTGTACTCACCTGCCACTTTATTAGGTACACCTTACTAGTACTGGGTTGTGCCTTCTTTTGCCTTCAGAACTGCCTTAAACCTTCGTGGCATAGATTCAACAAGGTACTGGAATAATTCCTTAGAGGTTTTGCTCCATATTGACATGATAGCATCACGCAGTTGCTGCAGATTTGTCGGCTGCACATACATGATGCGAATTGCCCGTTCCACCACATTCCAAATGTGCTCTATTGAATTAAGATCTGGTGACTGTGGAGACCATTTGAGTACAGTGAATTCAGTGTCATGTTTAAGAAACCAGTTTGAGATGATTCGCACTTTATGACATGTGCCTTATCCTGCTGAAAGTAGCCATCACAAGATGGGTACACTGTGGTTTTAAAGAGATGAACATGGTAATGGGCTCAAAGTGTGCCAAGAAAGTATCTCCCACACCATTACACTACCACCACCAGCCTGAACCATTGGTCCAAGGCAGGATGGATCCATGCTTTCATGCCTAAATGCATTGAGTTGCTGCCATGTAATTGGCTGGTTAGAAATTTGCGTTAACAAGCAGTTGGACAGGTGTACCTAATAAAGTGTCCGGTGAGTGTATGTCATTTGCATATATAGCCATATTTCAGATTTCTATTTGGGATGCATTTGATCAAATCACTTTTGTCTGAAATGACTCCTAATCATCCATTTTGTCCACCACAGAAAATGCGTCTCATAGTGAGCTTCGAGACCTCTTGTCAGAGTTCACATTGCTCAAGCAGGTTAATCACCCTCATGTCATAAAAATGTATGGAGCTTGCAGCCAGGATGGTAAGTTGTTATACATAAAAACCTGTATGTTAATTTTGTGCATTTGTTTCCACTTTGCTGTGTGTGTTTACATATGTTAATGTGTTCAGGTCCATTATACTTAATTGTTGAATACGCCAAGTATGGCTCACTGCGTAACTTCCTGAGAGAGAGCCGCAAAGTTGGGCCAAGCTATATGGGCAATGATGCCAATCGCAACTCTAGCTACTTGGAAAACCCAGACGAGAGAGCTCTGACCATGGGCGACCTGATCTCGTTCGCCTGGCAGATCTCAAGAGGAATGCAATACCTGGCTGAGATGAAGGTATGTCAGTGATTTAAGGAAAGTATCCAACACTGAATACCGAATGTATTCTATTTTTAAAGAAACGTTGTAACGAGAGAACGTGTGTTTAGCTTGTTCACAGAGACCTGGCTGCTAGGAATGTGCTTGTGGCGGAAGGAAGAAAGATGAAAATATCAGACTTTGGTTTGTCTCGAGATGTCTATGAGGAAGATTCATATGTGAAAAGAAGCAAGGTGATCTATTTAGTTGAACTGCATAAAATTAGTTACACATTCTCGTTTTCACTAATGTTTTTATGAGTCCTATTGTTCCTTTAGTTTGTAATGTTGTTATTTGTATGGTGGGTGAAAGAGATCAAACGCATTGTAAGTTAAGAAAGTACAATCAAATAAAAACAAAAAACACTAACTAATTGAGAAAACATCTTCATTTTGATACTGTCATGCAAGTTCTCAAAATAGAAGAGATCTTGTTTGCTGTTGCCTGAGTAGCTGAAGAGGCACTGCCCTTTTCTGGAAAGGGGTGGGGAGAATCAGCTCATTTGCATTTAAAGAGTCACAACAAATTTGCATGTTTCAGATTCCACTGACAAAAAGGTTACTTACTGCAGTGAATATCAGATGATCTGTGATGTATTTTGAACTTGATTCCGTCCACATTTATATTACATCTTATTAAAAGACTATAATAGGACCTCTTTAAATATAAATGAGCTTGAAATCGTATTTGAAAGCCATTTATTTAATATATATATATAATGTGCTCTCAATTTATAGGGTCGTATTCCTGTCAAATGGATGGCTATAGAGTCTTTGTTTGATCACATCTACACCACACAAAGTGATGTGTAAGTTATCACAAGTAAAACTATAGTTCTAACATCCATACAGTACATATTTATAATATACAAATCACAATTTACATTACAATCTCTCTTTCTTTTTTGTCTTGTGTTAGCTGGTCATTTGGTGTCCTTTTATGGGAGATTGTGACTCTTGGAGGAAACCCCTACCCAGGAATTGCCCCTGAACGGCTTTTCAACCTTCTGAAGACAGGCTACAGGATGGAGAAACCAGAGAACTGCACTGATGAAATGTGTGTTTCACAGTCATCATATCCTCATTTAAATATATTGCATTAAGAGCTGAATATGCAAAGTCACCATGTCATAGTACGATATATATCATTTTAACATTTAGCATCTGAACATCATGTTAGCATGTCTCATACAGTCTTGTTTTGTTCTACATTGTTCTACATTTGACCTCAATGTATCGTTTATTTTGGTGTGATAGTCTCAGATGTTCTGTGTCAGGTAATAAATACTCTTTTGTAATGTAGGTACAATCTGATGCTTCGCTGCTGGAAACAAGAGTCAGATAAACGGCCCACTTTCTCAGACATCAGCAAAGAACTGGAGAAGATGATGGTGAAAAGCCGAGTAAGAACAGTGAAACCTTTCACTAATCCACACAAATCAAAACACTTCTGAATGAAATGACAATCTGAGCTGAACCTGACTTAACATTTATGAACTTTATATGAATGGTGTTTAAATAGTATTTATTTACAGACTTATTTTTTCTCTTTTCTTGGAAGAAATGACTTTCATTTTGCTTTTATTTATCAAGGACACCTTAAATTTATCAAATTGAGAGTTAATACATTTCTCAAGGATCGTGTGACAGAAGACAAATTTAGATTTGTCTTTAAATACTTATGACACAAAAATATTCACAACATAATTATAATGGCCTCATGACAATCATGTTAATGACAGATTTATGACATTTAATAAGTTGGCTGTCTTGATAATTTCAAGCTGTCATAACAGACTTCTCAAACAATGTCATCTTTGCATTTAGAATGACATAACTGAGCAAATGAACTTATTTACAGTTCTTATAAGCATGCATAATATCTCATTCACATTCATTCAAAGTCTTATGAACTCTTATTAAACCTCTTCAAGTAAAGTGTTACCAGTTATTCAAATTGAATATATTTTAAAATTGCAGTAATATTCCACTGTATTTCTGATCAATCGAAGGATGTGAGAGCATAAACAATTTCTTTCAAACAACAAACTTTTAAACTGTAATAACTGTTTCTTTATCTATGTTATTATAATGATGAATTGCTCAAAATAAGTAATAATGTGAAATTAAAACAATAATTGTGCAAAGGTTTTAACTGCTTAACGACCATATTTAATCTATCATTCATTTCTATATTATAAAACAACAGAAAATAAATGTTAAAAATCTATTATATTTATTTAAAAACAAAAAATTTGAGCTACACTGTAAAAAGCGATGCGGTGCAGTGGCACAGCAAGAAGGTCGCTGGTTCGAGCCTCGGCTGGGCATTTCTGTGTGGAGTTTGCATGTTCTCCCTGTGTTGCGTGGGTTTCCTCCGGGTGCTCTAGTTTCCCCCTCAAGTTCAAAGACATGCTCTATAGGTGAATTGGGTAAGCTAAATTGTCTGTAGTGTATGTGTGTGAATGAAAATGTTTGGGTGTTTCCCAGTGATGGGTTGCAGCTGGAAGGGCATCCACTGTGTAAAACATATGCTGGATAAGTTGGTGGTTCATCCCGCTGTGGCAACCCCTGATTAATAAAGGGATTAAGCCGAAAAGAAAATAGATGAATGAATAAATGTAAAAATCGATTAGTTAACTGTATTTAAAAAGTGAGTAAAAATGCATAATTGTAAAAATTTAAGTTGTCAACTGAACAATTGCAAGTTACAATGGGTTTTACATTATTTTTAAGTCATCTTGTTGCTTTTAAGGCAATTGGTTTACTCGCTTTAAGTAACTAATCACTTTTTACGGTGTAACTGTTCACAGTTATTGTACTCTTTTCATTCATAATGTAAATCCCTAAACATTTATTTTTAATTAAAATGGGGTACGTTTTTAAAAACCACTGTTAGCCAACTAAGGTCGCAAGTTTCGTTGTTACAAACATAGTTCGTTGAATTGATGTTTCCAAAAAACATCATTCCAACAAACATTCGCAAACTGCTTCGCAATCTTGTACGCTTGCAACTACGCCTCTCGATCTGTAGTTAGAAGCATAGTTCCTAGTTGTGTTTTATTTACAGTTATGACAGTTATTTACGTTACGTCTCCAAAACTTGTGAAAACAAAAATATAGCATACATTAACGGTTTTAATTCATTGTAGGTTATTTAATGTATCTATACTGTATATGACATGGGCCTGTTGGTTAAAACATTTCTGCTGTGATTTGAATGTGTCGGATTGTAAAAGTAGAAAAAATATTGAACTATAAACAATATCCTTCTTAATAATAAAAGTAAAATAATTTTTATTAAGTAGGTTTTTTTTTTTTTAATAAATAGCTCACTGTAAATTCCAACCATTAACGATTTATTTGATTTACAAATGAGATTAGAATATGTTTTAGCTAAGTAAATTTATGTTTTAGAATAGAATATGGAATGTTCTCAATAATATTTGTAAATGAAACATTGGACCTATATGTGTCGTTTACATATATATATTAATATGAAAAACGAGAGCATGTTTTTACCAAAACTAATAGTGGATTTTTTTTAAATGCCTGTGCGAGTAAAACAACATAATTTGCAAAAAATATTATGGGTTTTTCTCTAAAGAAGCTGTTAGTCCACCTTGTTTAGAGCGTCATAATGGGCGTTTTATGTTATAACTAATGTGGTTCAAACTATGGATCTGCGACAGAGAAACTACAGGTTTTGGAAAACACTTGTCACTACATTGTTCTTTTCCAAAATGATGCATTGTACCATGATAGTTCAGCCGCGTGTTATGTCGTTGTTTAGGAAATGTACCCCAGTACAGCTATTATTTTACCTCACTGTAATAACTGTGTTTCTCTTGATCAGGACTATCTGGATCTTGCGGCCTCCACACCGGCAGATGCTCTCCTATATGACGACTCTCTCTCTGAAGAGGACACACCCTTAGTGGACTGTAGTAACGCCCCTCTCCCTCGAACCCTCCCCTCCACTTGGATTGAAAACAAGCTCTATGGTAGAATTTCCCATGCATTTACTCGATTCTAACACAGGGAACAAAATCAGTTTATATTTTGCCTTCCATAGGAAGAGCTGTGATTGTGCTAACGGCATGGTTGCCAGCGACTTACCAATACTGCTCACGTTTTATAGATTCTGTAGTGTCTGGATCTAGGGATCAGATGTTTCATTTGGACCTGCTTCCGATGTACTTTATTATCTTAAATATACATTTTAAACAGATGTATTAGTATTCAAGTATTATTACTACTGATTTAAAAATGAATTCATTTTATATAAACACACACAGAGTGAGGAATTAATGTGTTTTTAGATTCAAATCTGGGAATTTTCTATTAGTTTGACAGCACTTTAGGTTAAACTTTTACATTTGAAACAGGTCCCGTGTGCTCTGGATGTGCTCGCTCTGTAATATCCTGAACATACTACAGAAAATGAGTGTTTAAAAGTAGATGGAGTCAGTTCTGAAAGCAGTAAGGCTTTTGAATTTAACTCTTCCTTTTTTGAGATCATAAAAATATGCAAGTGCTCCCCAAAAAATGAGGCATTAACAGAAGAATAACTAAGCAATAAAAAGGCCAGCAGTAAGGCAGTCGCTATGCATTACTTGGAGTACACAAAAACAGATTATGTTTTACTTAAAACCCTCTACTGTACATTTAAAAGCCAAAGACAACAATGACGTCACAGAATATACAATGTCACCGCAGCAGAATATTGACCAAAAAACTCTCAAAGGACCAAAGAATGATTTCATGCTTACTATGCTGTTTAATGTAAGTGCGTTGAGCTTTTGAGTTTTGTTCGAGAGCCTTACTGTCTGGACTTAATGCTTCCTCAGTGCAGAAAAAATGATATGTTCTCGTTTTTAGGCATGTCATACCCGAACTGGCCAGAGAAGAGCCCGGTACCGCTCAACAGACTCGATGCCACTAACCCTGTCTTTACAAGATATGCCAATGATAGTGTTTATGCAAACTGGATGGCTTTGCATTCTCCCGCAAAAATCGTGGACACACTCGATAGTTAAAAACGCAAGCCAAAATCAATGGCGGAAAAGACACGGGGGGTGGGGAGATGTGTATATTTCTATGAAACTGTGTATATATATATAAATATATGTTGTATGATGATAAAGAGGGTTCCCTTTTATTTCTGCTGTTGTGTAGATGATGAGAGATTTCAAATTGGCTGGAAATGCATAAAACATGCTTCAAGCAGCTTCTAGGTGATTGTTACCACGAGGCCTCCGTGCTGTATCTCTGCATGACTCTGTACAGTTTAATGTCCATGTTTAAGTGCCTGTGCCGCTTCTGTTAGAGAACACAATAATAAATGCATGACCGAGATGATCTTGGTCCCACTCCAGGAATTAAAGGGAGCTTCTTTACCATCACTCACTGCAGATGTCTGTCGCAATTACTGGACATGTTTATTTGGAAAAAGAAAAGTTTGTTTCTTCTTGATCGTGTGTCTGGATGGGAAAGAATCACTTACATTTTGTTTCTTTGTTTTTTAAAGAATGATATTTCAAGGCTCTGTGGTAATAATGAGTTATGCATAATGCCATAACAGAGTATGGATGTGTTTAATTTAACGTCATATATTGTGATTTCATTTTCATTCCTTGTAAAGACATTATTTGTGCAACAATAACTACATTATGCTGAGTGTGATTCTTCAATATGTTGTTCAAAGATTACGTTTCAATTAATAAAACCTGTTAGAATATGTCTTGTTTTCATTTCTGTGTGTTTTAATTCTAATTCGATTTCAGACTTCATGAAAGAGCGGTAATGAATCATTATTTGCATAGATTAAAAGGTGATCTGTTCATCCATGTCTTCTGAATGTTAGCTGGTTTTAATACAAATAAAACTCCCCAAAAAATGCAATATGTTATTGTTGTTGAATTTAAATTGTGGTAAACACAAATTCACAATGGTTTTGCTACACTATAGGTTAACCACTAGATTTTTATTTAATCTGTGGCTATATGAATAGTTATCAGAGCAGCAAAAAGTGTGGTTGCTACACTTTTACTATAATAAAACAATTGGTTGACAAGAGGAACTCTGTAGCTGATATCATTTGAGAATTATTGCACATTTTATGACCACAAAAATGTATTTAAAAAGAAATTTGGTATAAGATCACTGATGTCAAAATGTATAAAATATTTAAATCAGACTCCTTTATTTTCTGCCATAGAAACAAAATGGAAGAACAGCACAAACACACATTTAAATGTACTCACAATTTACTCACCCACAAGTTTCAAAACTTTGTGATTTTCTTTCTTATGTTTATCAGAAAAGAGCGTATTTTGAAGAAAGCTAAAGGAATATACATAATGAGAGTTTTGAACATTCTTATAAATGTCTAGGTTTGTGTGTGAAAGAAGAGTGAATATCAAACAAATGGATGGTGAGCAAAATGACAGAATTTTCTTTACAGGATAAGCTAAAACTATTCATTCAATTCTCCAAGTACAGACTTTCAAAAATGTCATAATTTCACGAAATTTCATAAACCAAAGGTTAAAGTGGGGGTGACACGATGGCTTGGTGGTTAGCACTGTCGCTTCACAGCTAAGGTTGCTGGTTCAAGTTCCGGCTGAATCAGTTGCCGTTTCTGTGTGGGGTTTGAATGTTCTCCTCATGTTCATGTGGGTTTCCTCCAGGTGTTCTGCCTGTGTTCCTACAGTCCAAAGACGTGTGCTATAGCAGAATTAAATAAACTAAATTGGCTGTAGTGTATGTGTGTGAATGAGTGTGTATGTGTGTTCATTCTGCTGTGGCGACCTCTTAGGCATTAAGGGGCTAAGCAGAATGAATGAATGAATGAATGAATGAATGAATGAATGAATGAATGAAAAGGGATAGTTAAAGGCATAGTTCACCCAAATATTTAAACACAAAGGGAGGTATACTAAAATTTTTGGAAACCTACAACCATTGTCCTGCCAGAAAACATATTGAAGTCATCAGTTACAGGCTTCCAACATCCTTGATTATGTTATTTTGTTTTTAAGTGATAATAAACAAACTCAAACTGGTTTGGAACGAGCAAAGAAAAGTAAACGATGACAGAATTTTCATTTTTGGGTGAACAACCCCTTTAAAGACAGCAGAAGAACTTTTATTTTGAAATACTGCGGTTCATAGCGGAAGTAGCGTGTGTTTTTATTGTGCTTCCTTTTCTGTCTGCCCCGTGGCGTTGTGTTCCCACATTTATTATGCTCGGGATTCTGCTAAAGAGTTGCATAAAGAAGCGCTTACCCGCAGACACATACAACTACAACCACCGAGGTAAGTGTCGCACATTTTCGAATTTGTATTATAAACGAAAACATGTCGATGTTTTCTACCGCTAACGTTATTTATTATATTTTTTTTATAATTTCCTTGTTCGGTCAGAAACACTTTGCTGTTCTGTCTTTTCTTCAGGCTGATGGATCAATGAGCCAGATGTTTCTCAGGGCTCTGCTTTCCCAAAGCTCTGCTTCACTGCAGTTTTATGAGTCGTTTTACTGAGAGTCGTAACTGTTCGCTATTAGTTTAAAATGAGCAAACATTTTTTACGTGTAGCATAAAAAAATTATTGTTCTGTAGTACAGTGCAATTGTTTTCGATAAATGCGGATCGTTTTATTCTGTGTTTGGGATAAAGAGTGATCAAGAATCCACAACAAGGTCAGATGGATATTTATTCTACCTAGCAACAAATTTACAATAGGATAATTTGCATGTAAACATTTTGCAGTTTTTTTATTTAACAAAAAGTGAATATAATGTTTTGCTAATAATATTATTAATATAATACTGTGATGCTATTATTTACTATAGTTACCGAAATGAACGATTTGCTTCAAGGAAGTTGAAACAAGTTTAACAATATATACAAAAAAAGAAGTACAATATACACTTACAGTACAATACATCATTACACCATAGTCAATAAATTGAAATCAAATTCATGGATGCATATTTGATTTTCTTTAAGGTCAAACTTTATAGCCTAGCAGTTAAGTGCACCGACATATAGCTCCATGGTGCTTACGGTGACCTGAGTTTGATTCCCGGCTCGAGGTCCTTTGCCAACCCTTCCCCTCTCTCCTCTCAATTCTCTGCACTATTCTATCCATTAAAGGTTAAATCCCCTAAAAAATAATTATAAAAAGTTAACAAGTGGTGCTCTCTCTGATATGCACTGGTATTTTATTCCATCTTTCTGCTGCTCTGACTGAAAAAAACGATTGTCCAAAAACAGTTCTCTTAAGTTTAACTGAACAATCACCTCTAACCGATGATTAGTGGTTAATATTTAATATATTTCATATTTAATATATGAAATAAAAAATAATACCTTTTAAGCTTTTGTTTAGTGTTTACAATGCAAAACCAATTAGATCCACTTATTTGGTAAACAAAGCAAGTCTCATATAATATATTGAGTAAAAGACTTTATTGTAAATAAATAATTTGAACATTGTAATATTACTATTATTATATCACAATAATATTAGTAAAAGTAATTTAAAAACTTAGTAAATATAAATTTACACACATTTACACAAGTAAATACATAGACTCAATGATGGGCTAAAAATCTGCGGATTCCTGTGTGCGCAGATTCCGTGTGGACCTAACGATGACCTAGTCTGTCTTGTATTGTCCTTGCAGACAATCACACATTGTTTGAGAGGTGGTGGTGCAAGATTGTTACATATTTTATACATTAAACACACATCAGCATAAAATAAGAAATTGTCGAATGTTAGTAATTTATGTTGTTCAATACAGCTACAGTAATGATAGCTCATTGGCTTTTTAGCTACATTTTTTTTACAGTTTATTTATTGATAATATACAATGATTTTAAAGTTGTAATGTTCATGTGGGACCAGCTTGTAGTTCGTAGCACAATAAGATAAACATTAAATTCATAAAAAGTTTTGCTTGCTATGACTTGTATACCATACACTACTTTTTAATATGAAGTACCTTTTTTAAAGTAAAAAAAACAGACAATTCATTTTTTTACAATAATAAGACTAATATTTCCCAGTGATTTTGCAGCTGGAAGGGCATCCGCTGTGTAAAACATTCATTTATTAATTTTCTTTTCGGCTTAGTCTCTTTATTAATCCGGGGTCGCCACAACGGAATGAACCACCAACTTATCCAGCACAATTTTACACAGTGGATGCCCTTCCAGCCGCAACCCATCTCTCACACTCATACACTACGGACAATTTAGCTTACTCAATTCACCTGTACCGCATGTCTTTGGACTGTGGGGGAAACCGGAGCACCCGGAGGAAACCCACGCGAATGCAGGGAGAACATGCAAACTCCACACAGAAACGCCAACTGACCCAGCCGAGACTCGAGCCAGCGACCTTCTTGCTGTGAGGCGACAGCACTACCTACTGTGCCACTGCGTCGCCACTGTGTAAAACATGTGCTGGATTAAAATTGGCGGTTCATTCTGCTGTGGCGACCCAGATTAATAAAGGAACTAAGCCGACAAGAAAATTAATGAATATGACTAATAAAACTATTGCAAAGGCTATTAAATTGATTAAATTACATTTTTAGCTGTTTTAAATGTTAAAATATTTGTTTATGTTGTTATGTTATGTTTATATTAGCAACACGACCCTGTATGACTGATGACTTTCTTTTTGTTTCAGATGACTTGTTTCTCTTAAAGGAGGAGCGCTGTGTAAGCAGGATGACAGAGTACGGTCACACATCTCTGTGGAATCTGCACATGTTTAGGGCACTGTAGTGCCAGAGGAGCACTGATTACAACAGAAATGTGACACTCCCGCCCTCCTCTGCTTGACTGGGGAATGGATTAATGTCAAAGACTTCATCCTTCCTAAAGGTTCCATCTTGACAATGCAAAACTGTGGCTGGTGAAGATCTTCCTGCCTCTCAGAAATGCCCAGACGGGGGCTTCCTCTGCAGGGGCGGGCGCGCTGGCTTCTCCTGGGCGTATTTCTGTTGGCGATACTGCTTCTCTTTGCTTATCTGCTGGAGTGCACACCGCCTGCGGACGTGAGCCAGGTGCTGCCGGGTCTGGCAGGAGATCCGTATGGAAAAGAGTATTACCAGGCCCTCTTACAGGAGCAGGAAGAGCGCCATCTCAGCCGAGCGGCCAGCCTGAAGAGGCAGATCGCACAGCTCAAACAAGAGCTCCAGGAGATGAGTGAAAAGCTGCGGGTGCTTCAAGAGAAGAAGGAAGGTCCTGGGCCGCAGAGTCTGATCGATGGCAGGGATCAAGAGCCGGGTGACCTCCTGGAGTATCTGCATTCACAGATCGACAAGGCTGAGGTGAACACTGGAGCCAGGCTGCCCAGTGAATACGCGCTGGTTCCCTTTGAGAGCTTCACCACCACTAAAGTCTACCAGTTGGAGATGGGTTTGACGCGCCATCCTGAGGAGAAACCTGTTAGGAAGGACCGGAGGGATGAGCTGGTGGAGGTGATTGAAGCGGGTTTGGATATTATTAATAACCCTGAGGAGGACGATGGACAGGAGGACAACATTCCTATGCAGAGGCAGACCTTCACTGAAAGCCATTTTTTTGAAGGTTAGAGCCCCACAGATGAAGTATGTGCTAGGCTTGTTCAACATTGTCTGTCTCTGTCTGTCCGTCTGTCTGTCTGTCCTATCTGTCTGTCCGTCCATCTGTTTGACAAAATAAAAAGTCTGCCATTTCGTATTTATCGCATAAAATTAGATGCCATTACAGGGATGCAGACAGACACATGAATAACATCATCGTGAAAAAGTTGCAGTCTTCAAAGTACAATGTTTATATGTTTGCTCATTATTTAGCAATATTTTTTTCTTTTTATGTTAAGGCTGTACTCATTCAATCATTTTTTTTCTTTTCTTTTTTTAATATTTATTTTATGTTTATACACTTTTAATCAAATATATGCCCTGAAGTTTTAAAAAAAGCGAGGAATCTGATCACATAGAGCACATTTCTGACTGTATAATAAATAGTTCTTTACCTGTGGTCAATGAATATAAACTACACTCAGAAAAGATTCTTTGCTGCTTGTTCAAACAACTTATAAAATGAGTTTTTTGGGACAACCTAATTGTTTTATGTTTAATCCACTTAAATTTGTAAAAATTATTAAGTTAACTTGATTGGTTTGTGTTGGGACAACATGAAGGTATTGTGTGGAACCCAGCATTTTTTAGGGAAGGCATGGCAAACTTTATTTATAGAGCACAACTTTACACAACTGTAGTTGATTCAAAGTGCTTTACAATAAAATAAAATATCTCATGAATAAAACTTGAAAAAAATGTAATAACTGAAATACAGATATGAAATAACATGCATGCATCACTCAAAGGCAAGGGAGTAAAAATAAGTCTTCAAATTAGATTAAAAGCATTCAATGATGGAGAAATCCTAATGTTCAGAGGGACACTGTCCCAGAGCCTTGGGACCGCAACACAGAAAACTTGATCACCTTTTGATTTGCATCAAGACCGAGGGCCAGATAAAACAAACTGATCATAGGACCTTAATGGCCTGCAAGCTGTATGTATCTAATATTTTCACAGACCGGGGCAATGTGCAATGCTTTATAAATGAAAAGAAGGATCTTAAAATCAACTCTGAGTTTTATAGGAAGCCAGTTCAATGAGGCAAGGACAGAGGAGATTAAAATTACAAAAACTGTAATTATTGTGATTACATAGAATTATAAGGACATGAGATGACTTGTATCGTGACCTGAGATTTTTGTCATATCGTCCAGCTCTAGTATGTGCGGGTTTCGTTAACTTAACAGGGCTTGTTTGTGTTTGAGCATAATAAAGGTGGTGTGAACTTTGCACAGCTCCAAATATTCAGTAACTTAAGCTGCTCTTATGTACTTGCTATTCTTGGCAGGGCTCTACAGGACGGAGAGGGACAAAGGCACACTGTATGAGCTCTACTTCGCTAAAGAGAATTCCCATGAGTACCGTCACGTCACCCTCTTCCGGCCATTCGGGCCCCTTATGAAAGTGAGGAGCACGTCTGTGGACACCGCCAGCGCCATCATTAACATCATAGTGCCACTGTCGGGACGAACTGAAGCTTTTGTTCAGTTCTTGCATAACTTCAGGTGAGAAGGGCACCGTGTTGGTGAAGATTTTCATAGGTTTTGGCACTTTGAATGTGCTGTAATTTTGAGTGCTGTAGTGATGGCGTGTTTTTGAAGGCCAAGCCATAAGTTATACTATAAGCCAATAGAATTTTTTTCCTTAGCCTTTTGTTGTTGTTGTTGTTGAGAAAAAAAGTGACAGCAAAAGGTTTAAAAAAAAAAACTATTAAAATTCAACTTTGAGTTTTGAAGCCTGAAGGATGTTCTTCGAGAGAAGTTGAAAAATAGTTTAGCATGACATCATTTTGTTTAAAATGTGGGCAGATTTAATTCACTGTAAAGCAGATTTTAGTCTACAGTAATCAACATTTAAAGTGCTTCAAAACCTTTAATCTAAATTGTCCTAAAACTATTAAACAATGTCCATTCTTACCTTAGGACAATTTCGAAAAACATTTTTGGTCCATTTCAGATGTTCAGATGCTATGTTATTTATATATATATATATATATATAGTTGAAGTCAGAATTATTAGCCTCCCTTTGAATTTTATTTTTTTGGTATATATTTCCCAAATTATGTTTAACAGAGCAAGGAAATTTTCAAAGTATGTCTGATAAAATATTTTCTTCTTCTGTCTTATTTGTTTTATTTCGGCTAGAATAAAAGCAGTTTTTATTTATTTAAAACCAATTTTAATGTCAAAATTATTAGCCCCTTTAAGCTATATATTTTTTCGATTGTCTACAGAGCAAACCATCGTTTTACAGTAACTTGCCTAATTACTCTACCCTGCCTAGTTAACCTAATTAACCTAGTTAAGCCTTTACATTACACTTGAAGCTCTATAGAAGTGTCCTGAAAACTGTCATCATGGCAAGGATAAAATAAATCGGTTATTAAAAATGAGTTATTAAAACTATTATGTTTAGAAATTTGTTGAAAAAAAATCTTCTCTCAGGTAAACAGAAATTGGGGGAAAAAATAAACGGGGGATAACAA
>CAIGQZ010001313.1:15481193-15566619 GCA_903798205.1 Danio tinwini
AAAAAAAATACTGAGAATATCACAGTTAAACTTACATTTCCAAGTCCAAGTTACATTCTTACTAATTGTACCTTGTTACTAATTAACAAAAAGATGTATTTGTGTAGGACAAAATGTCTTTATGGGACATGTTCTTTACTTAATAATTTAACAATTATTTTGACTCATACAATGATTTTTTTTTTGCAACATATGACTGATTTTGTGGTCAAATGTCACGTAAAGAGGAAGTCCTGTGCGTGTTGTGACCACAGACATTATACTTGAAGCCATTGACCTCAGGACATTGGAAATAGAAGTGCCAATTTTTTATTTAGTTTGGCTTACAAAAAAGTTATTCCTGCAGAATTCAGTTTAGTTCTGATTTGAGGCCAATATGTACCAAAAATTTACAATAGATCAATGTACACAAATGTACTGATGTAAGAAGCACAACGCATACATATTTTATAGTTCATATATGTAAAATAAAGTGCAATGCTAATTTTTTGTGACAAACTTTGAAATTGATAAAAGTGGTGTGAGTACATTTTGTCACCAGACATTGTCCTATTGAAATGACTTTTTCAAACAAAGAAACTTTGCTGAGGATTCTGAGAGTGCTTTCTGTTCCTGTGTGCTGCAAATCACATGCCTGAGCTTCTTTAAAAATGTGGCTTACAGCAATGCTAAGCCAGATGTTACACAGTTTTTACGAGAGACCATGTTTGCATTTAAATTTTTTGGAAATGTTGTGGTCCGACATTGTTTTCTGTGTGCAGGGAGGTTTGTATCCAGCAGGACAAACGAGTCCATCTCACAGTGGTGTATTTTGGACAGGCAGGCTTGCAGGAGGTGAAGGAGTCTCTGAGGAAAATGGCCAGGTTTGAACACTTTAAACATTGTACAATATTCAGGGTTCTCACAGGTGCCGGAATACCTTGAAAATGCTTGAATTTTAATGTAGGGTTGTCAATGTGCTTGAAACTGCTTTAAAAATGTAATTGTGTTGCATTCATGATAATTTGTTGTTTGATAAAATGGGCCATAATGATTAACTATTTAAATGTGCTGTTTGTATGTTTTTGACTCTTCTAAGGCATAAAAATACCATGATATGTGTGCAGATATTTAAGAAACATGCTAAGTGAACATACCTGTTTATCTGAAAAACAATGAAGTCAGATATTCTGCTTTGAAAATGTCTTTTCCGTGCCGGAACACTGTCTATGTTTATGTTCTTTTAACCTGCCCAATGCCAGTTTAGCCAATTATATTTCAGCACTCCGAATTGCCTTGGTGAAAAACCGTGTATTTCATTCATTCTTTCAGAAAGGCTCTGAAAGCATGCGTCCGTGACTGAAATGCGACCTCCGGTGGACAGCAGACTCCAAAATGAGACAGATTTAGTTCCACATGAGGTTATTAATTTGCAAATAATATAAATATTACGCATGTAAACATTAGGTGAGCAGGTTACATTGTACAGGGTTCGTATGAAAAATCCTGGAAAATGCTTGATTTTTAATAGTGTTTTCAAGGTTAGGAATGTGTTCGGATTTTGGACAAAGTGCTTGAACCTGCTTGAATTTGAAATTGGGACTGTTTTGGTTGCATATGCGCCCAAAATTTTATTTATGCGATCTCAAAATATATTTCTGAACATTTGTGTGAGTGCATAAAATTGTTGTCGTGTGATCAGTTTTCATTGCAAAATGTTCACCGCATGCACGTATTTGGGAGACATTCACTTAGAATGCATATTTGCACCTAAAAATGTCAAACACATCGCTCAGAAATAGTTTAACCCCTTAACTGTCACCATTTGACAGGTGGGACATTTGCATACAGTTACAACAGTACCTTAGTCCTAAACTAAAGTTTTATTGACAATAATAAAAAGTAATATTGATGAAAGCTTATGGTTTCTATATTTAGTGACTGATTTTCAAAACAGTTGACATAGGAACAGTTCATTGATTTGCAGCAAGAATATTCTCGGACTCATAAGGATTTAATTTATTTGAATAGTAGCGTGCATGAAATAACATGATTGACTGGTCATGAAAGTTTGGTACTACACCCAAACACAATCATGCCATTTTTAGGTGAACTATTCCAATAATACTTCCAATCTATGCTCCAAAGTATTCAACAATGTTAAAAAGGTACATCCAACATATATAACCGTAATTTAGAGTGGTTGTTAGGTGCTGGAAAAGCATAAAAATGCACCTTGAAAGTGCTTGAAAAATGCTGGAATTTGAAGTTGGAAAAGGTGTAAGAACCTTGATTGTACTGCTTGTCCTGACAACATGCTTCATGACGAGATACACAGTGATGAGCAGTTTGGCTGTTTGCACCAGACGAAACTCAACAGAAATTTAAATAGTTATTCAGAAGAACAGAATATGCACTCACTCATGAAACAGTAAGGTTTAGAATCTCTTTAAAACACATTAGCCCTCTTTAACATTACTAAATGTTGATGCTGAATCACGTGTTTAGTTCTAAAGTTCAATTTCAAACGGTTTATTGTATTTTCAAGATCTGAGGTGAACTATCTGCTGCTGCTTTCAGTATATAGCAATAAATGTCATGTAAAATGGCATTCAAACTCACATTGTTAGCATTTAGCACAAAATAAAGCACACAAGGTTTACCTGAGGTGATCACTGTCATAGTTTTCTTTTGTTCAGCTGTGAGAAATGGAAGCCGTTTCTAATGGCTCGTTTCCACTGACTGGTACAGTACGGTACGGGTCACCTTTATCAGGCTTGCGTTTCCACTGCTAAAAGGGTACCAATGGTACTCTTTTGGTGGGCGTGGTGTACGACAGAAAGTTGCAGTCAATATCATTTTCGCTCGAGAAAATGTCTACAGTAAAGCTGTACAGGTCACTTACATATCATATGAGAAGCACTTCTCACAAAACAGATGCTTTACACATAAATACTGGTGTATAAATGTTTATTACTAACTGTACTATGAACATGAGTTGATTATAACTGCAGATCAATGACAGTGCGAAATAGCCTACTGTAACGTCTGCACTTATATAAAATAAATAAATAAATGCAACATATATGAACACATACAGACCCTTACAGTCTCCGATGTTTCCACTTACAGAAAAACTACACACAGCAGACATTTAGTCCTTATTTAGGTTAAAAACAGCAGGAAATAGAACCCAGTCAGTGCAGACCTCATGATTAAATGTGTCTGTAATCTTCAGCAGCACGTGTAGCCTCTTGTTAGAAAGTAATTCCATCATTCTGAGTTCATAATAGTCCAAAGGGTGATGGTTAAACATAGTTTGTTCACGTTTGCTGAAAAAATAATGTGCTTCTTTTTTCTGGCTTCTCCTTTAGTTTTTTGGCGCGTCACTCTTGCATTTGTCAGTTTCTCACAGGATCAGGTTTCAAAAGCATGTCAATAATCAAGCGCACGTTATTATCATCAGCTCAAGAAGTTTGTTATTTCAAATAAAGTAATACGACGAGCGCAAGCAAAAAACGCTCGCGCTTCAGACTGGCTCGTAAAAAGCTACAAGGCACTGGGTAAAATCTGCTCTTTTTTTTGGCTTTGTTGCTGTTCATCAAGACGACGACAATGTTCATTAGAGCCCAAATCGAAAAGGGCTCATTATTATTATATGTTATTATAGGGATGTATAATCTCTCGGCTGTGTATGAAAACATGGCAGCTCCTTTGTTTTTTATTCTAGCTTGTTGCGTGAGCTCGTGACGTATCTCTGTAAACTGTTCTGCTGCGCGTCTAGCTCTGCCTTTGGGACCCTTTTGGTACCCTTTCTCGTGTTTGGTACCCTTTCGAAAGGTTGCCGAAAAAGTGGCTTGGTACAGTTCGGTTCGGTACGCCTTTTGACAGTGGAAACGGCCATAAAAGCGTATCGACCCATACCATACCAGTCAGTGGAAACGAGCCATAATATATCAATTCAAGGTGATGGTTTTGACAAAAACTCCTTTTAATATGGAAAATATTCCTATCGGGTGCTGTTGCTTTTATTTAGAACACAGTTTAAATCACTCGTTCCTGCCCTCAATCTGGCAACCCGTGCTTGCATTTATTTTGATCCAGGAGTGCAATACCTAGTTCAAGCACTGGGTGTCAAACTTACATACTGCACTTTTAAATAAAATAAATATTTTGCTTTTGCATAAAGTGAAATCTCTGAAAACTGCATGTGTATCGTGATCTGCCTGTCTTTGTTTACTTTTAATATGTGA
Organism: Danio tinwini; assembly: GCA_903798205.1. Taxonomy (NCBI): domain Eukaryota; kingdom Metazoa; phylum Chordata; class Actinopteri; order Cypriniformes; family Danionidae; genus Danio; species Danio tinwini. Next base: position 15,485,426 of record CAIGQZ010001313.1, read on the forward strand.
GTAAATTACATCTAAGAGAATAAATGACAGTCATTCAATGTTGGGCTTAAGGCAAACATGTAGTCATATCTTTTTTTTCAGTATACTAAACTACAGAATACTATAGTATGAAGTATGCACTTGTAAAAGGATTGAAAAGTTTGAAAATGCATCTGCAAATGGCCTAAATTTGACGGGTAAGAACCCTAAATATTGTATGAGCAACAACCTGAAAGCAGAAAATACAAGGAAATCTGCAGTTTACCCATACTAGTGGTGGATGTGTAAAATGTAATGTTAATATTTAACAGTAAACTTAAACTACTTGTATTTTTGGAATTGCATTATATTTTATAATCTTTTAAAAAACATTTCAAAGGTATTAATTTTTTATTTAGTATCCACAATAACGTTAAGCAAAAACATTGGTAATTATAGAAGTTTCTTGAGCTTCAACTCAGCATATTAGAAGGATCATGTGACTAAACACTGAAGTAATGATGCTGAAAATGTAGCTTAAAGACATATAAGTTACATTTGAAATCTTATTAGGAATGCTAACAATATTTCAGGACAGCTCTGTTTGTGCTGCATGACTTGATGAGCTGCCTTTCAAAAACAAATATTTTAAAAGTTAAGTTAATACTCATTATGGTTGCCATTCATCTTGTAAACTTGTTGTTGCTGTTGTTTTTCAGTGAAGAGAGCTTCAGTAACTACACTCTGATTCCCGTGGATGAGGAGTTTTCTCGAGGTCGTGGTCTGGATATTGGAGCTCATGCGTGGGAAAAAGGAGGAGATGTGTTGATGTTCTTCTGCGACGTTGACATCTACTTCACACTAGAGTTTCTCAGTACCTGTCGACTCAATACAGCTCCAGGTCTGTCTTCTCAACAAACACCTTGATCTAAAACCTCATGCTCCCAATACTAGATCAAACAACCAATAGGATTAGCCAAACTGTAATAACTGGACAACTAGCAAATACATGTTTACCTGCTTTATGCAACTGTAAAAAGAATCTCATCCACAATACTAAAATGTACATTTCTAATAACGTAAACCTTTTTTGTTCCACTTTTATATCTTGAAGGAAAGAGAGTTTTCTACCCGGTGGTATTCAGTTTGTACAATCCAGCTATAGTTTATGGAAATCTGGAGAATCCACCACCTATTGAGAGCCAGTTGGTATGTAGTCATTATTTTTGTATTCAGAGGCAAATTTAGCAGAATTTGTGTCCTTCTAGTGATGCAAAAGAAAATGATAAATATGTGTGTTGTTCATAGATTCATAAAAAAGATGCCGGGTTCTGGAGAGATTTTGGATTTGGCATGACTTGCCAGTATCGCTCTGATTTCCTTAATATTGGTAAGTCAGCGTTGTTTTTGTAGAAATTCTATTCTAATATAGTGCAATGTAATTTTAATGATTACTTGAATGCATATTAATCCACTTGTAGTTCTTTATATTATTTGTAATATTTACATTTTGATCTAAATAGATTTAGCACATTGAACAAAAGTGGTGTTTGAAATTTATTATTGTTGTTGTTTATTATTATTATTATTATTATTTATGTATTAACATTTTAAAAATATTTGTCAACTGCATCAGTTTACTGTAAAAATCCTACATGATATACATCAAATTACATAGACTATAACATCTTTTCCTTGGTCAGAATTCCTGCACAAGATCCATCTTTAAGAGTTTTAGGAGCTTTTAAAACTAAAGAAACAAAAGTAAACACTGCACATGAAGGTTATGTGCTACTAAAAAAAAACAAAAAAATCTAAAATTACATTTGTGTATTGAATATTGTTACTGAGCATATTTTTAAAAACCCATTTACAATGCACTGCAAGAAATATTATTTGTTTTATTTAATCAGTTTAAAACAATTTGATTTAAAAAACATCCTTAATATTATACTAAAACTGCCAAGTGGTTTTGGTAAGGCACTAATGAGCGAAACCATTGAATTATTCAGGAATGAATCAACTGACCTTTTAAAGTGACTTTTAAGCAACTTTTTAATTAGACTGATTTAAAATGTGAATTCATTTAGTAACAAATGAGCAAATCACCACTTCTAACGCTTTTTTGCAAAGAGTCTTGCTTGCACATTTAAACAATGCAATATTACCACAGGCACGCACTGCACACATGTAGAATAGTATTTTAACCACAGCGGTTCGAACTGTAGTTCTGCCGAGCGACTAAAAAGTGATCAGCATGATGGTAAAAAACTGTGCATTTCTAGTCAAACCATTCTTCTGCCATCTTATACCAAAAACGGAAATAAGGGCAGTAATAATAGCTAAAAATGTGGGAGAGCGTTGATATTATGTGATTGTATTGTATTACAATATGAAGCAATTAAGTGTTGATGTCAAATCAAAAGTAATTCACAAATACTTGAAAATTGGATGATTTAATGACAATAATTCTCTATGATTACAACTGAATTAATTACAAATAACTGTATAAAATGATAAAACATGAAATGATATAAATTGTAACCAGCTTAAATGTAAAATAAAGTTACCTAAGAAAGAGAGAGACAGGGGGAGGGAGAGAGAGACAAAGAGAGTAAGTAGGCCTCAAAGAGCCTGGGAGCAGTAGAGCCAGAGAAGATGGCCTCCAGAGCATGAGAGGAGTAGAACAGGAGAGAAGCAGACTAGGAAGAGAACAGACCAGGAAAAGAGCCAGAGCAAAGTTTACCAGCTATTTGGCATCTTCTTGACCATGTGACTAAAGCCCAAATGCTCAGACATTCAACTTGACCAATCAACATGTGACCACATCGTAAAAATCCCAAAGTTCACACACCAGGCCCTGATCTTATCAGTATCTGCCTTTGGAGTCAGCATGGACCTTCTTTGGTGAAAGACATGTTTTGCCATACAGTATAAACAAATGCATATGATAATTTAGACTCTTACACACACTACTTGTAATTTACAACCCCCATTCACTCATGAAAGGCATAAAATATATTTGCAAAATAATCTGTAACATCAAGTTATACTTAACAACTATTTTTGCCCAGATTAAAGACCATGTCATATATTTCAATATTTCATACCTAGCAGGAAAAAAGAGCCATTTTTAAGACCTTACTAATGTAAATAAAGAAAAAATGACCCTGTTGTTATGTTTTCCAGGAGGATTTGACCTGGAAGTGAAAGGCTGGGGTGTTGAAGATGTGCACTTGTACAGGAAGTACCTGCGGAGCGATCCGATCGTCATCCGCACCCCTGTCTCAGGCCTCTTTCACCTGTGGCACGAGAAGCTGTGTGCTGATGAACTGACCCCAGAGCAGTATCGCATGTGCATCCAGTCCAAGGCCATGAACGAGGCATCTCACTCGCACCTGGGCATGCTGGTCTTCAGAGAGGAGATCGAGACGCATCTGCGCAAACAGGCCTACAAAACCCAGAGCAGACCCGCAGAATGAAGCACATTCAACAGTTAAAGGGTTAGTTTCCCCAAAAATTCAAATCGCGCTATTAATTACACCCCCCTCATATTGTTCCAATCCCCTTCGACCTTCGTTCGTCTTCAGAACACAAATGACGATATTTTAGATGAAATCCAGGAGCTCTCTGACCCTCCATAGACATCAGCAGTTCTGAAAAGTAGAAAGTCCAGAAAAGGAACCAAAAATATTGTCAAAACACTCGATGTGAACTGATCATACAAGGCTCCAAGAACACTTCATGGAATATTTGGACCACTTTTTTTTTGGCAAATTTCATCTAAATTATCTTAATTTTTGTAAACGAAGATGAAGGAAGGTCTCAGTGGATTGGAAAGACACCAGGATGAATACTTAGTAACAGAAGTATATATATTTTTGAGTGAACTAACTCTTAAGTATGGTGGAAGGATGGTACCGATTGGTATTAATAAACCGTTTACATCATTTACATTTGATTTAGGTTTTATTCAAAGACTTGTTGGATTCATTTGTGAATAATGGTCAGTTCCTTTGCGGAAGTTAATGACTGAAGATGAGCTGCAGAGAAATAATGTGGGCCACAGTGATGAAACCTATTTGATTTGTGCAGCTACAAGCTACCTTATTGAGTAGCTTATAAAATGTTTTGATTTGCACAGAAGTTGGTCTGCTTATTAAGATGTGCCAAGTGTGAAGCATGTCTTCTGTTGTTTTTTTTATGTTGAAATGAACTGATAGAGCCATATGTTGCGTTTTATATTAATATTGTCGAAAGTGTTTGCGTCGACACAGAAAGGGAGACGTTTTGCATACATTGATGAAAAGGACAATCATTCACACACTGCTCATGCTGGATTTGTTCTGTAGAAAAGGTTTCTGTTGGAACAGTATTCAGACTTTTCACAAAGTCTTCCACGTTTATTTGCTGTTTGATTAAGCATTGAGCTGATGTGCATTTTGATGCATGTTTCAGGCTGTTACTTTACACCGTGTGTGAGGACACTGCTCAGTGCCATACAGTTAAAAGCTTCGTTGACTCAAAAAAGGAGAATTCTGTCAATTTACTGACCCTCATTAAGATCTTTATTTATCTTCAGAACACAAATGAAGATGCATTTGAATCAAATCTGAGATATTTGAAAGCCTCGTGCTTTGTAATGAGCAAAGGCTACTAATAGAGGACTGCTGAAAAACGTTCAATAATAGTTTTGCCTTTTATTCAAGTAAACAATCAGCAAACATAACCAAGCTCAATCTTAGTTACTTGACCAAGGACCAACCTTGTTGGTTCTTGCAGAATTTCGCACATGAAGAATGAACCTCGTTGGTTCTCACGCATCAAGCAAGCATACTTGAGCTTTGTGGTCAAATCTGAATGCTGTGTTGTTTTCTGATTGGTTATATATGAGAATTAAAAACATAAAAATGTCAAATCTCTTCAGACGGTTTAGATCAGTGTTTCTCAACCACATTTCTGGAGGACCACCAACACTGCATGTTTTGAATGTCTCACCCTTTTCAGGTCTTTCAGTCTCTGCTAATGATCGGAATCAGGTGCATTTGGTTAAGGAGACATGGAAAATGTGCAGAGCTGGTGGGCCTCCAGGAACGTGGTTGAGAAACACTGGTTTAGATTATGGGTCTCAAACTCAATTCCTGGAGGGCCGCAGCTCTGCACAGTTTTGCTTCAACCCTGATCAAACACAGCTGATCCAACTAATGAAGGCTTTTAAGACTACTAGAGACTAGTAAGCAGGTGTGAGTTGGAGCTAATCTGTGGCCCTCACGGAATTGAGTTTGAGATCAGATCAAATTACTCAATTCGGATGCATCAGAGATCTCTCTCTTTTTTAATATATAGATAAACAGATTTCTTATAGGTTTGGGATGACAGAATTCAATTTTTTAGTTGAACTCATTCTTTTATATTCTGGGGTTTGTGTTTCACCCTCTGCAACCATTTTGATGACTATGTGGTACAATTTTGAGTTATTAAAAATAATTTCTCTGACTGGACATGCCTCTACTAATGAGAACTATGTATTAGTTTATTTTAAATCAGCAGGTAGATTAAAAATAACTAATGCTATCTGTTGCAGAGCCTCAAATTCATCAAGATGTTGAATAACATCATTGTTCATTTTCTAATAGAAATAAAAGGAATACACAACCAGACTTTTTAATGCTGTTTGTCAGTTTGCGTGTCCTGCATGTCCCTCCTATATGCCTCTGATTTAACACTATAACTGCAGCAACCAAATGGTTGACCATATTTTGACGATTTTAAATAATGACTGTTAAAGTCCTTTAAAGACTACACAAGATTGTTGGTTTACAAAAAAATATCAAACATAATTCTGTTGCACTACTACACATACACTTTTTTTTACAATAAAACCAAAAGCAAGAATATTAGATATTATTTAAAAATATTTATTATAAGAATATTTTATGGCATGCTTCAGAAAATAAAGATGATTTAGTCTTCAAAAATGTTTTATTTAGTTTTAAGTTTTTAAATAAATTGGTCTTACACCTCAGACTTAAAAAATGCAATCCAAAAATGTTTTTCTTGGTGGAGAAGTGTACATTAAAAGAGTAAATGAGAGATTCAGTGCTGGGCTTGTGGTAAACATGCCATCAGAAATGTTTCATGGAGTTCTGTTCTACAGAACAACAAATACACTGCAAAAAAATGCTTTTCTTCAGTTTTTTTGTCTTGTTTCTAGTCCAAATATCTACAAATTCTTAAATCAAGAATTTTCTAGACAAGCAAAACATGTCTTGTTTTAAGAAATAACAAGCAAAATAATCTGCCAATGGTGTAAGCAAAATAATCTTATGTGAAAAGGAAAAACAAGATTATTTTGCTTGTTTTAAGGAAACAGTCATTGTCTGTAAACAAGACATTGTTTTGCTTGCCTAGAAAATGCTTCTCGATTTAAGAATTTGTAGATACTTGGACTAGAAGCAAGACAAAAAAAAAAAAAAAAAATCGAAGCTTTTTTTTTTTTGCAGTGTAGCATCTGATAAAATATGTTTATGTAATGTATGTAAATAACCTTAGGTGTAACAATGCTGCACTTTTATAAACAAGGCCTTTGTGTGAGTTTCTCCAGATTTAGATGCTATAAAGATGCAGCAGTATAAACCTTAAAATATAGTCTTGGTGCTCAGTAGTCCTACAGAGCTCAGCATATACAAGTACACCCCTCACAAATCGATCTTTTAGCTATACAATATTATATTTGTGCATATACATTAGATTAGTCAGTACTAACTCACGATAACGGCCCAAAAACTAGTACACCCAAATATGTTATAGAAAAATATTCAATACAAATAAAAAATAAGAGGAAAATTTTAGTTGAAATTTTGTAGGTTGTAATTATTTAGCTTGAATTTAATTATGTATCTTTCAATTTCTAAATATGTTTGGTAACTAAAATATTGTTTTAATAAATATAACGGTTTAATAAATCAGTTTTGTTTAAATGCATCAAATACATGGCCTATATTTACTGAGAAATGGAGAAACATTCATTTTCATAACAGGGTGTACTCAATTATGCCGAGCACTGAATATCATAATTTAAGTTGACTTCAATCCAACACTCTAGAGAAAACAACTAACAGGATCTAACAACCAAAGTAACACATCAGCTACTAACAGTTAAGTTTATTATGACTCATGACGTTTTTTCTTTTCACAGCGTAATATCGATCTGCGTTTCATAGCTATATAATAAAGATTCTGTTAATACCTTCTGATACCATTCACAATTGCACTCAAACACTTGCAGCTGTATAATTTACGCTATAAAAATGTCGTTTTGAACAGTCGCAGTGGTATTTAAATCCACTATTTGACTTGAATTTCTTAATTTAAGACATATGGAATAATACAAGTGTATTTCTTTTAATACAACAGACTAAATAACAGAAAATAAAAGTGTGGAGGACAGCCCCAGTTGGGGAGTTGAAAACGGATTAAAATTTCCATTCGTCTGACGTTCAAATGTTAATGTGAATTCTGACGACGAAGTGGGTTTTGTCGAATGATCCCATCAATGCAGCATCTGATCTGGCTGGATGTTCATAGACTTATAAATTTCCTTCAGAAGAAGCAGAGCGGTGTCTTCAGATTCCCTGAGGAAAAAGATGACCAATAAAAGCATTTAGAAAACACAAGAGGAGAACTTGAATAGACTGCATTAGAGAAGATCACACACCAGTAACACAGATGACTCTGGAGTGCAAACAGGTATTCGTTGAAGCTCTCGATGGGTTTCTCCTGCAGGACGTAATCAATGCGGTTTCCTCCGTTCAGCAGACCCACTTTTATTCGACTTTCCTCCTCTTTCTGAGGCTCAAGACTCTCCAGCATCTTGCTCTCCTCTGCGAACAGACAGTGAGATTTGGATTTTGAGCTAGTTGAGCTGAGCTGAAGATTGAGCAGTGTGAACTGATTAGGATAAGAGGATATGACTCACCTTCCCCTCTCTGCATTTCCTCCTCTGCTTTGATCTGATTGGCCACCATGGCGAGCTGTTCGTGCAGTTGAACAGAAGAGGTGTGAGCTCGAGCAAACTCGTTGAGAGTCTGCCAAGCGCTCTTCAGAGAGCTGATGAAGCCCTGCTTTAGGTCAGAACCCATTCTGGATAAACTCTCTTTTAATTCTGTACAAAGACAAACACAAGCAAATGATTAAAAAATATAAAAAACTAATAATAATAATAATAATAATAATAACAACAACAATAATAATAGTAGTATATATACAGTTAAAGTCAAAATTAATAGCCCTCAGATTTTTTTTTTCTTTTTCAAATATTTCTTAAATGATGTTTAACAGAGCAAGGAATTTTTCACAGTATTTTCTATAATATTTTTTCTTCTGGAGAAAGTCTTATTTGTTTCATTTTAGCTAGAATAAAAGCAGTTTTTAAAAAACATTAAGTTCAATATTATTAGCACCTTTGGCTACAGAACAAACCTAATGAACATCGACTTGCCCAATTACTAGAGCCAGACAGAATCTGCAGACATTTTTTGCTATTTTTGCACAGAACTTTGTAAAAAAAAATTATAAAATATAATAAAATATAACATTTAAAAATAATATTTTTTTTTACTTTTATTTAATGTTTAGTTAATACAAACCCAATTAGATCTGTTTGCTAAACAAAGCCTCTCACATAATGATATATTTACTAAAAGACAGAAAATATTACTTTACAAAAATGTCAATAGTAAATAAATCATATGAACATTTTTATATCCGTCAATAATATTACTGAAATTTAAAATTGAATAAATATTCATTTACACACGTTAACAGAAATCATTTAATAGACTCAATGATACGTTGTAAATCTACAGATTTCTGCTCGCACAGATTGCGTGAGCCTACTAATTACCCTAACTTGCCTAATTAACCTAGTTAAGCCATTAAAGGTCACTTTAAACTGAATACTAGTGTCTTGAAAATTATCTAGTCAAATATTATGTACTGTCATCATGGCAAAGATAAAAGATAGCAGTTATTAGAAATGAGTTATTAAAACTATTATCTTTAGATGTGTTAAAAAAAAAATTTTTTCCATTAAACAGAACTTGGGGCAAAAATTATACAGGGGGGTAGAAATTCAGGAGGTATATAACTATATAAAATATATAAGATCAAATAATAAAAATAAAATAAATATTTCATTAAATGAATATATAAATACAAATTTTTATCAAATAAATATTAATATAAAACAATCTTTTAATATAAAAACAAGTATAACATTAAAAATATATATTTAAAAAAATAATAAAATGAGCATTAAAACCTTTAAATTGCATTTATTATTGATATACAATCATATTCCTTTAGCTTAGTTTTTATTTCAGGGGTCACCACAATGGAAAACTATTTCAGCATATGTTTTACACGGCAGATGCCCTTCCAGCCGCAACCCAGTATTGGGAAACACCCATACACTACAGCCAATTTAGTTTATTCAATTCACCTATAGCGCATGTCTTTGGACTGTGAGGGAAACCAGAGCACCCGGAGGAAACCCAGGCAAACACCACACAGAAATGCCAACTGGCCCAGCCAGGACTCGAACCAGCAACCTTCTTGCTGTGAGGCAACAGAGCTAACCACTAAGCTACCGTGCCACACCATTGATATACATATTATAGTTAAAAATTAGTATTATTTAAATGACTTATGAATGAATTTAATGAATAACTATTATCTGAACGTAAACATTGTTTTTTTTTTTAAATAAAAAAAAAAGAAACATCACTAAAAGTAATGCACAGATATTGTCTAATACATTACCGAGATGAAGCCTTTTCCTCCCTTTATGATGAGGGATCAAAACCGGCTCCAGGTCAATGTCTGGTAAGATCATGGGTTCAATTCTGTAAGCAACTGGATCCAGCTAAAACACAGGCAGAAGTTCATTAATGCATCAGCTCAAAATTTAATTACTCATTCTCCATTTACACAGACATTTCAGATTCAAAGCTGCTTTTGCTTCCAAAAGTTGTAGATAAGTAGTAGACAAGCTAAGACACAGCACTCACAGGATGGTAGATGTTAAAGAACCCTTTGCAGGTGGGAAGCTGGTAAGACTCTTCAATTTTCTCCACTCCACGAACGGTCAGAAACATCCCGATGGGAGAACCCAGAGCGAAGAAACTCACCGGTTCAAAGTCTAGAGCATGATAGATCACTGACACCTGCATGAGAACATTCACAAAAATCACACTCCACAGGTCTCACAACCTGCAATCATATTGTTTTTACTGTAAAACTGGTCAAAACTTTTAAAATGAAATATAGACTAAAGATAGATTAACCCTTGGCTTATGAACTGATCAGACTAATTCTTAATTCATGGGCCCATTCACACCTAAAATGAAGAAGAGTCCATCAATCATATCAAGAGTGGACCACGATTATACAAGTGTAAACAGGCTCTAAAATGTTTTACATATTCACCCAAAGTGGAAAATCCTGTTATTAATTACTCACCCTCATGTTGTTCCAATCCCCAAAGACATATTTTCATCATTGGAACACAAATTACGATATTATAAATGAAATCGGAGAGCTCCCTCATCCTCCAAAGACAGCAATAGTCCAAACTAGTTAAAAGTATAGTTGGCTACCTAATAACATCTTCAAAACAGTCCACGTGTCTTCAGTGGTTTAACTGGAATATTTTCAAGCTAGGAGAATACTATTGTGCACACATAAAACAAACATGACAACTTCATTCAACAATTTCTCCTTATATCCAGAGAGGCATACGTCACTAAACAGAGCTCATGAACATGTGCAATATACTGAACATAAATAAATAAATAAATAAACAGTTAAAGTTGTTATTTTTGTTTTATGTCTGCACAAAAATGATTTTTGTAGCTTGATAATATTCCTATTCAACTGCTGAAGGCATATGGTCTGTATTGAGGATGTTTTTTGGTACCTTTTTCTGGATAAGTCCGGTATCTTGCTGTCTATGGAGGATGAGTGAGCTCTCAGATTTCACCTTATATGTGTTCATTTGTATTAAAAAAACAAAGGTCTCAGGTGTTTGGAACGACATGAGGGAGAGTAATTAATAACAAAACTTTGATTTTGGGTGAACAAACTCTTTATAGAGGTAGTTGAAACTTTTTAAGAGGTAGTGAAAGCTTTTGTGGTGTAAAAGCTCAACCCAGCAAGCAATTTTGAGTCATCTAATAGACACAGGCACAAACGTCTTGGTTCAAACAAGGCTAATTTTGGGCTGTCAGCAAAAATCTAATAGACCAATAATCAAAATATACAAGCAGTCATTCATTCCTGTCTATTTGACTAGTCTGGACAGGAAGAAACTTCCAACACTGTAACAAAATTCCTGTTTTAATTCATTGAAATAAATGAAATGATATCCAGTTTAAAATAGCATAGTTGTAAAGTAGTGGCAATAACATATAGTAATAGTAGCAAAACATCTTCATTCAATCACCTTGATCCATAGACCAAGGCCCAATCCTCATTCTACCCCTTAGTCCTTCCCTTCGCCCTCGTCTTTGCACATTCACATGAAGGGGCTTTCAATAGTCTCTTGGTTGGAGTCTTAGGGGTAGGGGAAAGAGTTAAATGGCTCTTTAAATGAATGATATAAATGAAGGGGTATGAGAAATTTCCCTGAATAATGCAGCTACAGCTTTAGTAAGCAAAAGAGACCCACAAATGAAAAAACAAACTTGGCATTAATAAGAATTTTCACTACAAACAAGCATTGGGTTTATTACATTCATAGGGGTGTTCATGTTTTACAGTCATGCTCTTCAAAAAAAACATAGAAATAAATAAAAAAATACTCTAAAATTTCTCAAACAATATTTCCTTATATTAACCGCTTCATGTCCCACAACATATTTTAAATTCTGAAACCGGATGACTACACAGTCAGAAGAATCTAGTGGCAGGGAAATTAGCTTTTTTCAGCACATCTGGTATGAAGTTACTGTTGTTTTCTTGTGGTTACGTTCATGAATTGTGTAAGTACACAGTACAGTTTAGTGCTTCTTGCATCATGATCCACCAGTTATGTGCTCTGTATGAAAGCAAGACCCTCAGGGAAATCTGGTGGCTTATAGATTTGAGCTGAAAATTTTTCTAATGTCATAATATAGTACAAAATAACTTTGCAAGAGGGTAATCTCTTAAGTATTACTGTGCTTGTGCCTTTTAGAATGACATCACATATGACGTATGAACTATAGTGACAACATATGATGACTTATTATGACTTGTAGTAGTAGTAATAGTAGTAGTATTTCAGTTCTAAGAGTATTATTTTTAAGGGCCATGGGGAAGGTTTAGGGCAGTGTTTCCCAACCCTGTTCCTGGAGGCACACCAACAGAATGCATTTTGGATGTCTCTCTTATCTGACCTATTCATTTTCAGGTTTTGGAGTCTCTTATTATGTTCTGATGAGTTGATTCAGGTGTGTTTGATTAAGGATAGGTTGAAAATGTGTACTGTTGGTGTGCCTTTAGGAACAGGGTTGGGAAACACTGTTTTAGGGTAAAAACATATTTAAGCATTACCTGTCCTGTGCCAATCTCAAAATAGTTGTAATCCACGTGGATTGAAGACATGGTTCTTCCCACTGGCAATTTGTTGATGGCAGGATCTGATGTAGGCTCAGTCTGAACTGGAGCTTGGGTCTGCTTCAGTTCCTCTTTTTCTACAGACTTCTCTTTCAAAGCCTTTCGAGCAGTCTGTCGAAAAACAAACGTCACATGAAACTTGACGAATAGAAAAGCCATACAACTACTGAAAGACTGAATGTTAGGGAAACAAAACGAAAAGTACCTCTTTCGCAGACTTCTCCTTGATAAAATTGGCGAGTTTTTTACGTGGCCCCAGAGGAATGCTCATTTCTTTTAGATCATCCACTGTGCACATCAGCTGCAAAAGAGGTGAAGAACAACATTGATGACTTCTGTTTTTAATACAGGAAAAAAGCTTTAATAGAGAGAGTTTAGGTTTTTAATGCCATTTCAGGGTCTCTGGCTATTTCATGGCAAAACCTGATCAAATTTGTAACATTCTAGAAATTTCACATTTCTATAATATATATATATATATATATATATATATATAAATTATGTCAAAATTATTAGCCTTCCTGTGAAATATTTATTATTTTTCAAATATTTCTCAAGTGACCTTTAATGGAGCGAAGACATTTTCACAGTATTTTCTATAATATGTTTTCTTCTGGAGAAAGTCTTATTTGTTTTATTTAGGCTAGAACAAAAGCAGTTTTTTATAAAAAAAATAAATAAATTAATTATTTTAAGGGTCAAAATTATTAGCCCCCTCAAACAATTTTTTTTCTTCGGTTGCCTACATTACCCTAACTTGCCTAATTAATCTAGTTAAGCCTTTAAACAGCACTTTAAGCTGAATACTAGTATCTTGAAAAATATCTAGTAAAATATTATGTACATCATGGCAAAGCTAAAAGAAATCAGTAAATAGAAATGAGTTATTACAACTATTATCTTTAGAAATATGTTAAAAAAATACTTTTCTCCATTAAACAGAACTTTGGGAAAAATATAAAAGAATTCAAATTTAACAGTAGGGCTGATAGCTGTATATAAACAATAAAATACACCATAAGCTAAAAATACTACATCAGATAAAAATCTCAAACTCTTAATATATAAATTCTCACATTTTGGAGAATTCACATTTATAAATGTTTCCTCTCCAGATAAAAATCATTGTCTAATAACATTAAAAACAAGGCATTCCAAAAGTATGATTAACAGTTTAATTTCTGTTGCAATATTGACATTTTTGGGGGACAAAAAAAAATCTTGAAAAGCTCATTTTAAATGTTCTCACCAGAGACTCAACATCAATTTTCTCATTTTCAAAAATGCTCAGATATTCAGACAATCCAATTTTCTCCAGAACAGACAACAGGCTGCCAGTCTCCTCTTCTTCCTCCTCCTTTGCCTCTTCCTCAACAGCCGCTACAAGAGGCCCTTCAGTAGCCTGAATTTCAGTGGCAGAATTTACCTAAAACAATTAACAATGAAACAATTATGTGATAAAGGTTGTATGGTACAGGAATGCAATAAACAAAATACCATATTTGAATATATCGTATTTTCCCAAAAATATATACACTGTAAAAGTAATTAGTTGATTTTACTCTGAAAAAGTGAGGTTACATTTGAAACAGTTAAGTTGACTTAATTTTTGTAATTATGCACATAGTTAATTTACTCAATTTTAAGATAACCCGTTTTTTTTAAGTCAACTAATCGCTTTTTACAGTGTCAAAACTGCATTGTAACACAGATAAGTTACAATTTATTATTTTAGTCAGTAACAAAAGGGACACCAGCACCCTAAAATAAATCTTAACATTTATAAACATTTTTAGTTCCCCTCATTCCATAGCAAACCCTTTAAATAGAGGTCAGAACAGAAAAAAATTAAATCATTATAAAATAAGCACAAAACCACCATTTACTATAAACATCAAGCTTATACGGCAGCAGGGTGGCTCAGTGGTTAGCACTGTTGCCTCACAGCAAGAAGGTCACTGGTTTGAGTCCTGGCTGAGCATTTTTGTGAGGAGTTTGCTCCTGTCCCAGTACTGGATTTGCATGTTCTCACTGTGTTTGCGTGGGTTTCCTCTGAATGCTCCGGTTTACCCCAGAGTCCAAAGACATGTGCTATAAGTTAATTGAATAAACTAAATTGGCCGTAGTGTATGAGTGAATGAGAGTGTGTGTGGTTGTTTCCCAGAACTGGATTGTGGCTGGGAGGGCATCCGCTGTGTAAAACATATGCTTGAATAGTTGGCAGTTTATTCCGCTGTCACGACCCCTGATAAATAAAAGACTAAGCTGAAGGAAAATGAATGAATGAATGAAGCTTATAAAATGTGTAAAGCAAAACAAGTGTAAAATGTGTAATATAAGTGTGTAAAGTGTGCTAAACAAATCCTTCTTTCTCTCTCATTCAACACAAATAGGCTTGCTTAAAAATTGGTTCGCTTAGTTGAGGGGCAAAATGGTGACATGGTGGAAGTAGCAGCTGTACTGAGCCGCTTCTGTCACATTTACTCTATTCTTGTGAAATAAGGAATGCAAGCTCTGAATTTTGGTCATAAATCTTGTCCAATATGTCATTAAAGATCTTTTGGTCGCAATCCTTTGGCCAAAAATGCCAAAACTTGCTAAAAATGTTTTGCTTGCATTATTTAAACCTCTTTGGAATAAAAGAAGCTGCATTTTACAAATAAATATATAGCCTGTTAGATTAGCAGAAATATGCTACTTGTTTTATTAATGTGCAGCATTTAATGGTCATCTTTATTTACAACGTTTAAATACCTGTTTTATATTAGGTGCAGGATTTCCATTGAATATTGGAGCTGAAATGGGGGAGCCGATCTTCTGATTGGACAGTAGATCAAAAAGTATCAAAGAGCCTATAGATTAAGCATGAAATACAAGACAATTGCAAAACAAAAATGAATAATCGTTCAGTTCAGCACATGATGTTTTTATACCTCAAATCTATTTAGATTTAGCTTATCCATTTAAAACCAAGAATCATTGGGTGTGCTCACACTTAGCATGTTTATGCAGTTTATTTGAATAAAGTTATGTGAATGCTGCTATCCGAAACTTGGTCCACACTAAACAAGTTTAACAAATAAACTGATGTGGTTTGACTGAAATATAAACGCAACATGGACCAAAGACATTGAAATGACTAAAAACAGCACATGCTATTGTGACCATAAAAAGGTCATCTCATGTATACCTATTGGGAAATGTGTCTCTATGCAGCAGACAACAATTGTGTGAAGAGGGAACTGCTTTGATATATTGTTAAGCTTGTCACGAGTTCTGCATGTACAGTTTTCTTTGTCAGGCCGAACCAAAAGAAGCAAGAGAATGGTTATAGTTATGAGTGTGAACACACCCAGAGTTTAATCATGTCAATAGAAAGCATTCTCACCCAAGCTGTGTCCAGCTACAGACACCCTGCCTTTAAAGTCTGTGTTTCTTTGCATGAATAGTGTGTGTAAACGGTTCATCTCAAAAGCAACGGTGTCCATAATGGTCTGGCAGTATGTCGGGCTGTTGTAGAAAAGCACGTCTAGGAGGGTTTCATTAGTGAAGTGACGTAATCGACCAGTGCTGGGCAGTGTAATCTTCTTTATCCTCCTACATAAAAAATATATATTAGAAAATATATCTTATGTCAAAAAACCTTTTATCTGAGCTTTATTGACTCCTCTTTTATTGTCATAGACCTCTTTCAGCATTGTTTTGAATGTCTCATTTTATTTATTTATTTAAATGTGTTTTGGTATGGCTAACATTACCTTACATAACCATTAATACCTGTATAGTTTATTGTATACTTTGGTGTAAATTATTTTTATATAATGAAAAATATATTTTATTATTTAGCATATTTCTGTGATTTCCTCTTTAGTCTAACAGGTTAGTTTTTTCCTTCTCAAAATTCTCTGTATGCCTATATTTAGTTTAGTAAATGTATTTTCTTAATATGCTCACTGTGGTATGTGGATTGTTAGTTCAAGTTATTTTTGTGTTCATACAAATGCAAAAGAACAACAAAAATTATAAAAAAAAAAACAAAATAATATAATATTCATTTATATTATCACATCCATACAAAAGAAATGGGTTTGAGTTTAGATTTTAAATCAGCAGAAGTCAACATGAGAACATGCGTTTTATGTGTAATCTATACAGCACCCAAGTACAACTGAATGTATGTATGTATGCATGCATGTCATCTTTCTACCGGTCAACTCCAGTAGCATCTCCATGGAGAGCTGTGTGCCAGTGCACAGGCAGAAACTCCACACGACTGATGACATGATCGTCACGGGCCTTCCTGAAATGACTATTGAGCAACTTCAAGGACACACTCCGGAAGTCATCCACTGTAAACAAACACACACACACACACACACACACACACACACGTTGACTGAAGCAAAATATACTGTGTTCAAGAATTAACCAGAAGTAGGATATGTTAAATGGACTAAATTATTAAAGCTAAAGTTCACCCAAAAAAAAAGAAAAGAAAATGTACTTGGTTTCAGAGCTTTAGGAGTTTTTTCCATTGAACACAAAGACTATTTTTGTAAGAAAGCTGAAAAATTGCTAGCTATTGACATCCATTCCAAGAAAAACAAATAGAGTGGAAGTCAATGGTTGCAGGTTTCCAACTTTCTTCAAAATATTATCTTTTGTGTTAAAAAGAAATACAGTAGTTTGAACATTTGAAGTGGTTTAATCTCTTTATCAAAGTTATCCTAAAGCTACTGAACAACACCCATTCTTGTCTTAGGACAATTAAAAAATACTTTTTTGATCTACTTCAAATGTTAAATATTGTATTTGAAACAAGAGAAGGATGAATAAACAATGGCAAAATGTTCCATTTTGGGTGAACTATCCCCTTAACTGTAACCTATTGAATGTCTCATAAACTGTATTTGATCTGATGAGTAACCTAGTGTAACATACCACACTCCACCATACTCCTAAACCTCAGATCACAGACAGGACCAATGCCGTGCACCATAAAGACCAGATGATCAACCTGAGGCATCTCACCTAGACAGGAAATTGCAATAATCTTGAGTCATTCCTCTGTGCTAAGCATTCACATTTAAATAATGTTTGACATATCATATTTGGAAATTTAAGAAAATTTAAGATGAGAAAAAAGAAAGAAAAAAAGAAAAAAAAATCACTCATTTCTGTCTGGATTAAGAAAATAAGAATTCTAATGTCAGAAGTTATTTACCATCGGGGACTTCATCATGGTCATCGTCCACACCCCTCTTGACAACACGAGGTCGAGTCTGGCCGTCCTGTGTTGTACCCCACTCATCAGGCACAGCAGACGGCTGAAACTGCACAATCACCTGAGGAGGAACAAAGCACAGTTAAGCTAAAAGAAACAATGTTAACTATGAAAACACATTCCAGCCACAAATAGAAATAAGGTAAATGTGACTTTCTATGACAATTCTAACTTGTTCTCTCCACACAATTCTTTCAGTTTTTTCTGTTTTAGGTTGTCCCACAATTCTTTTATAGATGGTATTTCTTGCAATTCTGACATTAATTCTTACATTTAAGATATTATTTCTTAAAAGATTCTTGAGATTATTTAATGCTAGTTCTGAGTTTTTTGCCCACATGATTGCTTGTTTACATCTTTTATCACTTAAAACTGCAACTTTATTTGGCAGTGCTTATATGATTCAATTCAAGTTTCCTTGTGTACAGTAGCTCTTTTCACAATAGTTATCATTTCAAAGCAACTTCACAAAAGGTGCACATCATTACAGTAGTCAAATCCTTAAAGATAAGAAGTTGTTTATAGGGTGGGTATTATACTGTATAAACATAGTTAACCTGCAGTTATAGAGTATATGGTGTCCTTCCAAACAAAAAAGGCGAGGTCTATGTGTATAATACATGTTCAATGAAGTGAATTTCACACTTCAGGATCACAATTGCACTTTTTTTCTTAGTATTATGAATATACTTCTCAAAATTCTGAGATATAATTCTTAAGATCATAAATTTACATTCTTTAATCCTAACATGCTTTTCGTATAACTGTCACTTTATTTTGTGCAAGTTTATATGCTATCTCACAACTCTGACTATTTTTCTAAATTCTGCTTATTTCTTGTTGTTCTTTGTATTTTGTTTTACAATTCAGTTTTTTTTTTCTAAGATTTATTTTTGGCCTTTTTGGCTTTATTAGATAGGACAGTATTAGATATGACAGGAAGTGAAGTGGGAGAAAGAGAGAAAGGTAGGGTTGGGAAATGTCCTCGAGCCAGGATTTGAACTCAGGACACCCTGACGTGCTACTGCACTATATGACGGTGCGCTAACCACTAGGCTATTGCGTTGTTTTTTTGTTTTTTTCCTTTTAACAAAACTTTCTGTAACAACATTTTTTTTGTCTTAGACCTGTGATATATAAACAAATTTGTATTTTTTAGAAACAAGTTTCCATAGTTTACCATCTACTGTTTATTCTTCCTTAAAGTATCTGATAGTGTTGTACCTTTGGATTGTGCATCACGATGGTCTCACCAGATGGGAACTCCAGTCTGCGGTGCCACTGATTAGTGGTGACTGCTTTCTTATATTCCGCCTGTTTACAACACACACAACATTGAACTATTAAATGGTGTCCTGAAGAGTCAGCATTCGGGATATAGTTGTACAGAGGAGCACAAACCTCCAGCTTTTCACTGAAGTCTTCTGAATAGGGGATGAAGCGACTGTCTGTATCTCCTTTGTAGAACCATGTACAGCGGCGAACCTCGGTGGGGTCCTCTTCCCAGTACACAGAGGTCCGTGTGCGGTCGTACAGCTGAACATCATATCGTCCTCCATCCGTACACACAATCACGCTCTCTGGATCTGGCTGAACTGAAGCAACAGATTGCAAACTGACTATGTGGTGAAACAGACTAAGAGTGGCCAAATGCTCTTGGCATACAGAAAAACACTTTTAAAGGAGTTAATTTCCAATAAATTACACAACAGAGATGAAGTGTTTACGCAAGGCTAGTTTATTTATAAAGCACATTTCATACCCAATGGCAATTCAAAGTGCTTTACATAAACAGAAATAAAAGAAACAAGAATGTTTGACAAAGAGTTCAGCTGAAAAGCGAAGAGAGGGCCCGACAGAGTAGCTCCTCCCCTTTTAAAAAAGCGAGAGTGGTTGAGCACATCAGGTTATGCACAGGTCAAGCACATCAGATGAAAAGCAAATAAGCACTATCTTGACGGAGGCAGGACATGTCAGATAGTAGCGAGCATTTGATTGGTCAAGATTTGATGAGAAACTAGGAGTATTGATGGGGAATTCATTGTGTCTTGATGAATTTCTGATGAATTTATTACTCTCATTTATATGCTTATTTGAGTGATTTCAGTATTATAATTGTATTATTACCCATATCTGTGGCATTATTATCATTTATGTGTGCTTTGGTAAAAAAAAGTCACCTTGTGTAAAGACAGTAGATTTATGGAAGCAAGGCCATAAGGACACTTGCGTTATGTTCTGTACATCATGATAAGGCACACCTGCACGTGCACCCACACTCATTTGTAATGACTACCAAAAAATTATGAGTACCCGTGAACTTCAGCTGAACTTACAGTTGACAGCTCAGTGGACAGTGAACAATATATATTGTTGAGCATTGTTTTTTGGCTAAATCATCACATTTGAAGTAGGAAGGAAAGACCTTAACTGGACATGGGTAGGATCCATAAAAAATCCTGAGATTCTATTGGTGGTAAGCACCTGAGAGATTTGAGATCCTATTAGTGGAGAAGCTAATGGAAGTGTGTTAATGTGTAAATCTGGGTGGAGTGTTAAGACAAAGAAGTGTATTTAAACTACTAGCCTATACTCATCAGACACTCGAATGACCTGTCTCTGTTGTTACTGATGCTGTAACAATAAACTGCTTTGCCTAAAGACTTCGGAGATCTCAGACTTTGTCATTTTTTGAAGACTTTGACTTAGAAACTTAGAAAATATTTTGCAAACCAGAATCTTTTTTTCTGCAACAGCATGAGGTGAAAGGAAAAAAAGACTGATACATTTAGGCGGAAGTGACAAACTACAAGCTTTACATGTTCATACCAGTTTTATATCTTCTAAACATGAATTGTGTCACTGTTTTGCACCACACTCACTATACTGATTATAAAATCTAGAGTAGACAATGTTATTTTAAGTTCATTGGACCTTTAATAAAAACACTTATTGTCTTACCAGAGTTGAATGTCTCTTCCAAGCGAATAGAATCTAGAATACTGAAGGGTAGCCAGACCATTTTTGACTCCACTTGTTTGCAGTAGAACCAGTGAGGCTGTACAGGCTCATAAACATTATATGTGTATGGCATCATTGGGTTGGCAGGGACTAATGGTCCGGCCATGCTGGTTGTTGCAGGGGGCGGTGGGATCTGTGTTGGAGGTGGCTAAAGTATAGCAAAGCAGTATTAGCACAAAGTATAATCCCCTTTTAAAACTGTTATAAAACATCTCTGTTTCCCTAAACACGTTTAAAAAACACTTGATTGACTAAACTTAAACATTTGGAAAATCAAAAAATTCTATAGGAATGTACATACTTTAAATGTACAATATTAACACCAACTGTTCTCTTTTTAATCAGCAAATAAAAACAATAGAAAAATCCTAAGATGTAAGTGACAACAGAAAAAAAATTTTATTTCTGTTGAATCGCTTTCATTATAAAATATTTTAATTGAAACCATCATCTTACTTATCATCATAAAAACATTTAAGCCAGATTTTATGATTATTATATTAATAATAGATAGGGATGCACCCTTTAAGAACTGTTACATTAAAACATGAAAAAGCATTAAAAGCTAAAATCAATAATATGAGATACTGAATTTAGTCATTAACATTACACTGACAGAACTATAAACATTTTTTAGGGAACTGAAAAATGACTAAACTTAAATTTCACATACATTTCTTATACATTTTTACAGAAAACAAATACAGCTATCATTAAATCAACAGATTTGAAGATGGGGAAATTATTGGCATTTTTTGAGGATAAGGTTACGGTGGTGAGATGCACGATAAAAGTGTAATTATCTTATTTTATTTATGTATTATTATTATTTTTTGTTATTGTATTTTTTGTATATGTGCTTTTTTATTTAATGAGTTTATATTATTTATCTGTGTTTATTGGATTTATGATAGCAACATCTAACTGTAATTGCTGCTGTTGGGGAGAGGTGAGGTAAGGGGATGTTAAAAGGATGTAAAAATGTGTAAACTGATGGTACTGTTAAATTATTGAAGAAAATAAAAAATTTGAATCATACATTTTTACAGATTTGATTAAAAACATTTGTAAAACGAATACAATTTAAAAAATTATTAATTTAATATAGAAAATTTAAAATGAAAGAAAGAAATTACAAACTTTTAAAATGGAAAAAAATGAAATTATAGTAATTGTAAAATATTCACTATATAACATTATATAAGCAATTCTAATTTAACAAAATTGTATAGCAAGAAGATACGGAAATGTTAATGAATTAGTAGAGTTTTCAAAGATTGACTTTAAGTGAGCATTAGATAATGGTGACCTATATGTAAACAAAATAAAGAAAGAAATGAGGATGAACATTGAAATACCAAACATCCTTAATATACAGTTGAAGTCAAAATTACTCACCCTTCTGTGAATCTTTTTTCAAATATTTCCCAAATGATGTTTAACAGAGAAAGAAAATTTTCACAGTATGTCTGATAATTTTTCTTCTTCTGGAGAGTCTTTGTTTTATTTTATTTTATGTTGTTATTATTATTTTTTACATTTTAAGGTCAATATTATTAGTCCCCTTAAGCAATATTTGTTTTGGATTGTCTACAGAACAAACCATTGTTATACATCGCTTGATTACACTTACTTGCATAATTAACCTAATTAATCTGGTTAAGCCTTTAAAAGTCACTTTAAGCTGAACAATAGTAACTTGAAAATATCTAGTAAAATATTATTTACTGTCATCATTTTAAAGATAAAATAAATCAGTTATTAGAAATGAGTTATTAAAACTATTATGTTTAGAAATGTGTTGAAAAAATCTTCTCTCTGTTAATGATAAATTGGGGGAAAAATAAATTCAAGGGCTAAGAATTCTGACTTCAACTGTATATCAAATACCATTTGAAAACAATTAAAATGTATTCAGTCTTTTATGTCGGTCAAAACATATGACATATCATCCACCTCTTGCATGTAACAACAGATTTTTGCACCCACTAATTTAAAGACAATGATGACATTACAGTACCAACCTTGGTGAAGGCTGTGGGTGGAGTCTGGAAGGATGGAGTAGGTGTGGGCTGAGAGTAGGGGTTCAGATGCTGGGGTGTTTGACTGGGTGGCTGCTGCTGTAATTCAGGAGCCATGAGGTAAGGATTAGCTTTGCTACTGGCTGCTGTGTGACGGTATGGGTTATAGGACTGCTGGGAGCTCTGAGGAGGAGGAGGAGTGGGTGCATTAGGTGGGGGTGTGTATGTGCGCATAGGGGCTTGATTAGCAACACTGCCATACTGCTGAACGGGGTTCATGTGAGATACAGGTGGGTTCAGAGGCAGACTAGCTGCGATTGATGCCGGTAACGGGTCTGTTGTTGATGGAATAAAATTAGCGGCTGGAGGTGGGCATGACTGCTGCCCTATAGAGGCAAACGGGTCACTACTGTTGGGAGTGTTTGAGAAATAATTAAACGTGGAGGTCTGAGGAGCTGTAGATGACGCCTGACCAAGAAAACTGTCTTCTTCTCCAACTTCACTGGCATCTTCTGCACAGAGGATGAGACAAACAGATAACTAGCATCATTTTTAATATCAGTATGTAATAGAGTGGTGCAGGAAAAGTGTCAGAAGAAAAATTCAATCCTTAATATTTTTCTATGGTGCTTCACAATTAGGACTTTTAAATAAAAAGTAAAATAAGGTATGTGATGAACATAATCACATGATGCTGGAATGTTTAGTTCTACTGTCATCTTGTGAACTAACATGAAAATATATATTTTACTCATTTTTTGCTTTAATGAGAAATTTAACCTATAAGTTTATCTGTCGATTGGCTAATTCTCAGAATAGCATTTTAATGTTGTTGATAAATCCTAGGCTTACTGAGGTGCGTTATCAGTCACCTTTGATAAAATCTAGGCTGTCTAACTGTCTTTTTTAATGTATATTGTGTGGTTTGTATTGTTTTGTCTGTCTTTTGTACTATTGAACCTAGTATCTGGCATAAAAAGAATATATATGAGCAATTCCGTCGTTATGGATGTGACATTTGCAGTAAAAACTCACAACATAAATTCACATAGAAAGCATACGTTACCATTATATTGACATATCTGTTTATATTTTCCAAAACAACTAACCAAAGAGTTATAAAATCAGAAAAATATCAATCTGTAAACATTTTTTTATACTTTCAATGAGGAAAATAAACATGCGTTATGGATGTGACAAAAAACGTTTCTGAGTTTTCAGTCTAAAACATACTTTGTAGAAATTCTGTCAATAAAACTGCACAACCCAAAAGAAACAATGCTAGTCAAACAGATATAAGTCGGCTCACTAAAGAACAAACATGATTGATTTAATTTCTTTTTTATATTTTTGCATTTATGAGGAAAAAAGTGTCGTTATGGATGTGACACCTGTGAAATTGCCACTTGTGTGATTTTGGCAAATTAAATATAATAGTTTTAAACACTGACAGATATATTTATGAGTGTTTTTAAAAGTACTGTAAAATACTTGCTGACACAAAAAAAATGTAGAAACGGTTTCTCTATTTTGGTGAAAACTTAATTTTTTTTTCATGGCAATGTTGACATTTGCATGGAATTGCTCATATATACATTCATAGAACACAATTGAATTTATATAGCACAATTTTTTTTAAAAACTAAGACTGTAAACATGGGTAAATTTCATACAACATAATCATAAAACAGTAGTTTAAGGACAATTAAACACTATAGAAGGAATATAGTTCTTTAAAGAAGACTTTAAAAAATACAAGGTTGGGGCAAGTATGGGAGACTACTCCATAATTTTCCCTGATTGTGGAGGGATTTGACACTGATCATTGCTGGTTTATGTTAGCTAATGGATTAACTATGTCAAATGAAGGAAACCTTATTGTCAAGCATCACCATACAGGGAATACAATATGTTAGCGTCTATTATGTTATATTTATGTTGTATAAAAAGGCAGATGAATTGTAAATGTGAAGTATTTTTGACATTTTATTTACTTTAACAATTAAGTAAATGATTAGAGTGGCTATACTTAATACTGCTGTAAATTTAACTGGTCATCATACAAGAAGTTTTAAATATATATAAAAAACACTAAACTGATGTGATGTAATGTTGGAAAAGAGGAACTAAAGATAAAGACATTTACTTTATATTTTTTACATTTCAAATGTTTTCATACACTTCTGATAGCATATCGTTTTTTTTAACTAATCCCATTCCTTCTGCCTGGACACAGCAGCATTTTGTTTATACAGTATATATATTGTAATGTAATGATGTGTGCTGACAGGTGGTTTTATGTATTGTCAGTGAAAATATAATAAGATGGTTATATTAAATGGTATTACAATAATTAAATGGTATAATATCAATATAATAAAATTGTATAATAATACAGAATGTCACTTTTGAGTTCAAAACAATAATAGTGATTTCTAATTAATTTTACACTGAAAATATCATCGATGAAAATGTTAAGGTTGTCTGCCACGTACATAAACAGAACTGTAACGTCAACTACTATCGGTTAGTGGTCAGGACAATAATCTCTATAGAAAATTCATCAAATATATGTAATAACAATAAGAATTACAGCTCTGTTTACTGGATGTCAAGACCAAAATAATCCCACTGAAAAAAATCAGGCAGCAGAGACCTTTGAGCTGAAAACAGATGAAGGCTAACATAATTAGCCTCTAAGGCAGCTCATTTGGGCACTTTCTAAGCTCACCTCCGGATAAAACGGCCGGGCCGGTGGCCTGACTGACCGGTATGAATGGCAGGCTGAAGTTGAACTCTGGAGCGCCTGAAAACAGAAGATTCGCGCTGCTACTGGGGATATTATTGGCTTTCCTATCAGCCATTTTCAATCAAATATTACACGTAGCTTGTCCTCCAGTCGGAACAGGCAGAGCTCTTTTTTACCGCACTTCCTTGTTCGTCACAGTACAGTTAAAGGGGTATCTGGATTTTTGCAGATTTACACGTCAATGATTGTCTGAAAGATTCATACGATAATCGACACTCACGCCTATTATATGATATACAGATCTTTGTCACGTTGACGTACTAAGGCAAAAGTAATCAACAACAAGCGACGTCGATTTCTTTCATTTTTCTTTTAAAACATTTGTAACACCAAATTTATAAGGCAAGCGCACTTTTAAAACGGTAAATCTGTTCCAGCGTAAAGGCTGAAGGATGTCACACCTTAAGCTAAACACAAATATATTTTTATTGTTGTTATATTATGCCTTAATATGCATAATTTTTATTAAGTAATAATAATAATTATTATTATTATTGTTATTATATATATATATATATATAATACACATTTAGTGCATTTATAAATATATATTTTAATTTATTTAAGTAAATTATTGAATTCCAAGAAAAAGTATTAAAGTAAATCAGTTTCTGCAGTTGCTACAACACAAATCGGTGAGCTACTGCCAAGTCTACACAGGCCAGCGAATGCAGACATACTGGTCACGTGTTTTATTTATGACGCAATTTTCCCGCCACGGTGTATTGTGCCGTGCTAAACTCTGGAACGTGTTTACTGTAGTACAGGTCAAAGGAGTATTACTGTTAACGTTTGCCTATTTCTGAATCCTGCAGCGATGCCTACAGTTCATGACTGGATCAATAACCCGCTGGGTGTTGTTGACGGGCTGTTTGGTAAGACAAAATGTGCTTTTTGTACTAATGTATGTAGTTCAGAGATGAGCCATGTGACTCGTGTCATGCTATGCTTTTAAATCGCACTTTACATGTGCTGACAGTAATTATATTGTGAATAACCTACGTGGTTTTGCTTTATGCTTCCACAGCCCAGAGTAACTCCAGTCCAGACTGGGAGAAGAAAGTTGTGGAGTATTTCAAAGAGAAACTAAAACTAAACGACGCTCATACATGGGTAGCTGTCATAAAATACATGTTTTTATATAATTTGACTCGTATGAATATGCGATTTTCTGTCAAGATTATTTGGATGTGCTTAATTTTAGGATGTTCAAATGTATGTATGGTTGGATATTCAAGCTTTCTGGAAATGACATTATGTTCATACAATAAACCAGTTTCTAACCCTTGACAGATCATAATCTATAATTCTATTCTGCACTGGATGCTTTGTGTAAACATAGGGTTGTATGGGTAGCCATGGTACTTGTTCATAATGAATGGTTATAGTGAGGGATCACCTGTTTGACTGTGTTTTTTTTAGGTTCCTTCTCTGAATGATGTTCCTTTGCACTACCTAAAGCCCAACAGCCTTGTAAAATTTCGCTGCATGGTCCAGGATATGTTTGATCCAGAGTTATTCATGGGTGTTTATGAGATGAACGATCCCACAACAAACTCTAAAGTGAGTACTGTCTAATAGAAACCAATTTTTGCTCTTATATTGTAGTTTTTATTGTTATACACAATGCAATATATACTGCAACAATAGCAGTTGATCGTATCATTTTACAATCTTTGGAGTTTTTAGACAAAATGCTGGTTAAATAATTCCTAAATGTGTTCTTACTACAGCAGGTGAAATGTGGAAAATACAAAGATGTCACAGAGTGCGGGGTGAGTAAATCTTACACTCTTTAACATGTAAACACTGTACACTAATGCAATGATATACAATGTCTAGTAAAATGGTATTATATTTATTTTATATTACACTTAGTTGTGGAAAACAAGCATGTGTTATATTTAAAATCTGGGTTTGTATTTTATAGTTGTGCTCAAACCATCTCTAAGTTGATTCAGTGCAATTAACATCTCGCACATTGCAAAAAAAGTGAATATATAAACATGAGAACAAAAATAATTTTAAAACTCATTCAGCATTTTCTTTAAACATTTGTTCAGTAAATTTTATAAACGGTTCTGTTCCTTTTTTTTAATATTTATTCTAAACTGAGGAAGTGTTTTTCTGTGTTCTTCACGACACAGGCAACAAGATCTTAACTGATGTATTAGAATTAAATGCACTAACTAAATGTGTATTAGAACTTAATAAGTTCTTAAACTTATTAAAGAACTTAAGTAATTAAAACGTATTCCTTCAATGCTGTTTTTTTCTAAAAGCTTTTACTAAATGCAAATCATCCATGGGTAGTTTAGAAACAGTATAAAACAGTGACTTTGCTGAAAGTACAGGTCAAATTGATTGACTGACATCTTCATAATAGAAACATTGGACATAAGGCAGGTGTTTTTATGACTCTAAACAAGAAGGTTGCACAATTTTAAAAAAATATGTTAACATGTAGTTACAACTCCAATATTTAAAATAGGTCAAATTGATCTGCAACATAATATTTGCCTTAAATGGACCTTGAATTTTTTTTATCAGCGACTCTATATCAGTTATAATAACAACAGTTCTTTTTTTTATCAACAGGTGGACTTTAATTCAAGAAACACAGTGACTTCAGAGAGACAGACGTTTTACTGTGTCCCGATCCCAGGAGAATCCGATTGGGTTAAGGAAATATCCTTTATGGAGCTAGGATCATGTTTATAATTCAGTTGAGTTCACAAGCATTTTGATTGGTAAAAAAGCAAGTGCACACAAATATGCTGATAACTCACAAAAATAAGCTTATTGAATAACTTTTGGGAGACTTTGGGTTCAACTAAAATTGCACACTGCCCTATTTTATAATATGCAAAAAACTATATGTGAGGTGAGTACTAAGTCCGAATTCAAAGTACTTGTAAACGGTACATGAAAATACGCAAATTGCCTACTACTTCTGGTGAGATCTTGCAGTGCGCATCCAACAGACACTTCACTATCTCATTAGGCTGATCTCAGATGCAGCTTTTGTTAATAAATCAGTTTATTTTCTGGTAGTGGCATCAACCCTAACAATTTGCCTATCTTACGGAGTACTTTTTATGTTGGTTGTCTTATTAAATCATTAAAAACTCAAGAAGTTTATTGCCATCTCAGCAAGAGAACACATTTATTAATATATAAGTTTTAAAAAGCTTTTTAGTTTGCGTGATATTTTCTCCTCCTGTACTGCAAAACATTTTTATCTCTCTTGAAGCTTTTAAACTGACAGTAAACATTTGATTTGATTTGTGATGTGACACAAACAATTGTCACATCACATATTTATTTTAATAAACCTACAGCAAGCAGTTTAACATATTCATGCAGGGTGAAATCCGCATCATGGGGCAAAAATCTGGCTTTGAGGATCAGTTTATGCTTATATAAATGACTTAAGCATAATTTCATTAAACTGAACATGATTAGGAATAAGTATGTGAATGTTCACAATGACCAATATGGAAGTTCATTACATCTTTAACGGCCCAGAACAGCTACACAGGAAGCAGTCAGGCTCGAGTGGTGCCCTCTACTTCCTACGTCCCCAACAGGCATAAGCGCAGCTATGAAGAAGACGATGACATGGACACGCAGTGCCAACAGACCAAAGATACAAGCCAAGGTAAGAAGGACTAATTAACTTAATCAGTCTGAGCATGTGAACTATTTTGTTCTACCAATGATGTATCTTAATGCTTAAGACTAAAAAGGTTTGTCATTGAACAGGAGCTAAGAGCTCTGCGGAGTCTCATGGCAACACTGAGCCAAAGCGCCAAGAGACCGAAGCCCCCAGTCAGGACTCCTCTTCGTCACAATGCACATCCAGCCTGGATCTCAACTTCCCTTTGCCTGGAGAAAAGGGCCCAGCCTGTCTTGTTAAGGTTTAACCGTTCCTTCATCTTAATCCATTGTCTTGACACACTCAATTAAATTCTTCTTGTCATAGGTTGTCATTTTAATGTGTTTTTTTTAGACTATCTAATCAAGCTGTCTAGAGCAACCACACAGTTAACATAGTAATTAGCTTGTAATAATATGATAGTTCGTGCCATTGGATTGTTCTCCACCTACACAGACAGCCATATAAATCTAGCGTCTTCTGTAATTGGCAGGTGTATGAGGACTGGGACAGTTTCAAGCTGAATGATATGTTGGAGGTATTTGGTATCCTTTCTGTGGACCCGTCCTTGAGCATGATTGCAGATGAGAGGTAATCTGGAGCCTTTTTTGAGATGGTTGTAATTGCCATAAGGGGTTCTCTGCAGTTAAACTGTAATGTATTGTTTGTGTCATATTTTCAGAGAGGCGTCCTCATTGCTGGACCCCACAGAAGGCATGGAGACTATAGAGGAGCAGAGAGTTCACAGCCCACCAGCATCACTCGTACCGCGACTGCACATGCTGTATGCTCAACCTCTAGTGCACAACAACCCACTGCTGCCCTCGAGTCCGCTGGAGAGTAACGCAGACTGTAAGATATTACTTGTGTGATTTGGGACTTGCTTGTTTTGGTGAAATTTATACACTCACCAGTCACTTTATTATTTAACATTGCTTGTATTTTATTTGATATTTTTATTTGAATTCTTTATTTAACAGGGACAGTGGACAATTAAATAATTGCCCCAGAATTAGCTTCATAGCTAAATTTCATCTGCAGTCCCTGGGCACGAAAATACAAATTACATAACAAAAACATAATCAAAATATCATAATAAAACTCAAAAATCCCATTTATGAACACACACTTAATGGTCACACACCTAAAGCATTTCTAACCAGAATTTCAAATGCAGCTTGAACTTGGACTGTCTAATGATAATTGGTTGTTTGATCCAATTATTAACAACTCTTACAGAAAATCCAGAACAACCAAAATCAGTGACCCTAAAATTCTTTACACAATCACCTCTTAATAAAGCTCCAGTTTGTCAGAGAAACAATATCTTTCAATTTGAGTTTGATTTTAGGACTTATTAGGCACTTTTTCATTGCAAGGTTTAGCGCACTATGGCTCACATTTGGGGGCTTTTTCACTGTGATCTACCTGGTACTAAAAAAAGTACCATCTTGGCTAAGGTTCCAAGCAAGCTGTACCATTACTGAGATGTGACGTATACACACTGCTGATCACTGATTGGTCCAAGAGAATCATCACTTTTGTGGTTTTGTGACATGAGACACCAAACCTGCTATATTTAAATAGTCAACTGCAGCCACAAACCATTTTTATACCACTGCAATTTAAAATGGCCACATTGTGGTCAGCATTTAAAGGTCCAGACATTTCTCTCGTCGGTAGCTGAGGAGTGACTAGATAGTTGTGTGTGACCATCTGGTATAGGCAACAATGCAAAGTTCCTAGTCCCCTAAATCACATTTCGTTCAACTTCTGAAGATCGTGTTGAACATGTTTACAAGCCTAATCAATGAAGTTGCTGCCATGTGATTGGCTGATTAGAGATTTGCATTAACGGGTATTTGAACAGTAATAAATAATGGAGTGGCCAGTGAGTGTGGAATATTATAGTATTTAGTGATATTTTGAAAGTGTGTATATGTATGTAAATATATTACAAATAGATGACCAGAATGTTAGAAGTAGTTTTCTTGAGTTATGAATTAGTATCAGCTGTTGACAACCCTGTTTCAAGTCCAATTGATGGCTTTTTTGTGTGTGTATGTTCTCCAGATTTGAGCAGTGTTCTTGGTGAGCTGGCTTCAGTCCGAGCAGAGCTGCTCACCTTCTTCACACATGTCCTGATGGGAGATTCACTGGCTGCAGAGTACCTCATTCTCCATCTCATCTCCAATGTGTATGCTTCTCTTTGTTTATTCTGAGTGGCTTTGTTGGACGCCTGATGCATGAATACTATTGACGTATTTTTTTTAGCATGCAGTCAGTCAATATACAGTCCAGGCCCGTAGCCAGCCTGGTGAATGGGGTGGGTTTTTTTCTTAAGAAGTGGATTTTTTTGCAGTTTGCCTTATGTTTCATGTTTAATTAGGATGTATAAGTACTGCATTTTAGTGACATTTCAAGCACTATTTTTAGCTGGATTAACTTGTGGGGTGGTCATCATAACCACACATTTTGAGGTACCAAAACATTTACTAAATATATAGAATAAAGAAATATAAAACAAAAAACTTATTTAAAAAAACAAAGGGTATTACATCATTAGAAAAAAACAGTTAAAATTAAAATAAATGCATTAAATAAGAAAAACTGTAGCCTATGGTCATTTATTGGGCAAATAACAAACTGGATCTGAATAATGATCCGTCTAAATAGTAAAAAATAAAAACATAATAATATTAATAATGTAGAGCTTGATGATTTTTCTAGTCTCTTTTGTAAAAAAAATACATTTAGAATATTCATGGATAACAATAGCCTAGTTAGTATTAAAATTCACTTTAATATGGGCTTCAAACCTTTTTACTGGTATTTTTTTCTTTCAAATCAAATCAAATCACTTTTATTGTCACATCATCAGCAGCACGTGTGCTATGATGAGTGAAAAGCTTAGGTGCTGGCTCCAGACAGTGGAAAATACAGATAGTGCAAATACAACAACAGTGCAAATACAACAACAGTGCAAAATACAGACAGTGCAAAATACAGACAGTGCAAATACAGCGACAAGAATAAGGTCCAAGATTCAGAATAAAAGTTGGGCTACTTATAGTGAAAGATGACATTAGCTGTGCAAGAAAACATTCATCTTGGATGTTGGACTCATGAAAATAATAGTTTGCATTCATTGGAAGCCTTTTTTGATGGGTTATTTTCACAATTTATGATGGCATACAAAATACAAATAAGCTCATGTATGGGACAAATCCTGGATCTTTTATTAGTGGGGGGTGGGTCTTTTTAACCACCCGAACTTACAGACCTGCTGTCAAGCCTGGAATGATCATACCCCTGGCAAATTCTGGCTTAAAGTTTTTTTTTCTTTTGTAAATAAAAGCTAAGAATTTTTTTTTGCTCAGTGATGCCTCTTGAATATTGTCTTATCTTTTGGGAGAATAAATAAAATAAAAAAAATAATAATAATAAAATAAAAAATAAAAAAACTTGCTGGTTGAATAAAAGTAACTTTAAGTCAGAATTTTCCAGGGGTATGGATAATTTCGAACTTGACCATTAATTTATATAGCATATTTTGGATTTTGAAAAATCTTACGCCACCTCTTTGCTATATGTTTTGCTATATGATTTTCAGCTTCAAGAAATATGAAAAGTTTTCTACACCAACCTAATAACCCACAGCCCTTCAGACTACAAATCATAAAGGTTCGCTATGTCTTTTTTTACAGATACAGCAGACGGGATGTTCTTCCTTTGGGCAAGTTCACATTAAATCTCAGTGGCTGTCCTCTCAGCTCTCCATTCACCGAGCATCTCTACAAAGTTATCCAACAGCTTGTGCCATCTGTAAGTCATCTACATTGTAGCTCTTTCTTACATCACCTCAATTTTAGAAAACAGATGATTATATAATGCAAGCAACACTACTACTTTTTAAACATGATTGCCCATTTTTTGCTAGTCATACCGGCTATCAATGAGCCTGCATAATATGAACAGCCAGCGCATGGTGCCTCGGAAAGACTACACCGCTAACCGTCTGGTGAGCGGAACTCTTCAGCTGGCCAAAAACACATCACTGTTT
This sequence comes from Danio tinwini, assembly GCA_903798205.1. Lineage (NCBI taxonomy): Eukaryota > Metazoa > Chordata > Actinopteri > Cypriniformes > Danionidae > Danio > Danio tinwini. The sequence goes on from CAIGQZ010001313.1 coordinate 15,518,897, forward strand.
CTGGATGAGACGCAGCTGGAGCAGGGCCAACTGGACACCACAGGTGAGAGCACTGATTACAGCAGAGTACAGTAGGAGTCCAACTGTCTAAGGCCACATTAGTTTAATCTGCTTAATCATATGTATGGCTCAGTCAGACTGAAAAGACTTCATATAAACATCTCAGTCAATCCAGCTGTGCCCAGTCTGAAAGAATTGATTTTAAAAATATATTGCATGCTCCATGTTGTGATGCACATGTTTTATGGATCTTAAAGAAAATAATGTTTCTATTGGGGTATGAGATTATTTGCTGTATAAAGCTGTTCTGATATACACTTGAAGTCAGAATTATTAGCCCCCTTTGAATTTTTCTTTTTTTTTTTTTCAAATATTTCCCAAATAATGTTTAACAGAGCAAGTAAAATTTATTTTCACAGTATGTCTGATAATACTGAAATGTCTTTTTTCTTCTTGAGAAAGTCTTATTTGTTTTATTTTGGCTAGAATAAAAGCAGTTTTAATTTTTTAAAGCCATTTTAAGGTCAACATTTATTAGCCTTTTTAAATTATTTATTATATATATATATATATATATGTATATATATATTTATTATATATATGTATTTTTTCAATAGTCTACAGAACAAACCATCATTATACAATAACTTGCCTAATAACCCTAACCTGCCTAGTTAACCTAATTAACCTAGTTAAGTCTTTAAAAGTCACTTTAAGCTGTATAGAAGTGTCTTGAAAAATATCTAGTAAAATATTATTTACTGTCATCATGACAAACATGAAACAAATCAGTTATTAGAGATAAGTTATTAAAACTATTATGTTTAGAAATGTGTTGAAGTAATCTTCTCTCCATTAAACAAAAATTGGGGGAAAAATGAACAGGGTGTCTAATAATTCAGGGGGAGCTAATAATTCTGACTTCAACTGCATATTAGGTATGAAATTAAAGCAAAAAATATTTGTTAGCACATTGTAACTCTAGTGGCATTTTCTGTTCAGAGTGTCTGTTTACACTCTTACTGGCAGAGGCTGTTTGCACTGACTCTGCCCAGCAGTGCTGTGTGGTGTAAACAGTCAAAAGGAGTGACAATATTTTCATTTCTCAACAACTGTGTAAATAATAAGATGGGGTGTAGGGGAAACTTTTGATGCAATAGACTTGAGTTCTAAACCACCTTTTGTAAAAAAAAAAAAACAACTTTGCCACAGCATTTATGTCTAACAAAAATGATTAAAATATTCCAAAAAATGTCAATAAAATCAGTCTAAGTGTTAATGATTAAGGGTAGGTGTTGGAGGGGTTTTATTTAATAAGGCAGAATCCTATTTATAAATATTCTCATTTACAATACGACAGTATTTTATAATGTAGCAGTAAGTTATAATTGCACATAAAACAAAAACCTATATATAGTTTAAATACAGAAAATTGATGATAGTAAAATGCTACAAAAAACACTGGTGTTTTCCATCGTCTTTAAATTGAATGTGAAATGAATTCAGACTGTAAACATCTACTGGAAATCTGGGATTTGAAATTGTGAATGTGGTAAAACGGTTATAGATTTAAAGACAAAAATGGACTTAATTTGATCAAATGCATTCTCTTAATCTCTTTGGCTGCCTCATTAGGCTTTACATAAACCTGTAGATGAACCTGTTCATGGAGCTTGAGAGTGTTGTCGAAACATTGTATTGAATAATTATATTTCAATATCATTTATAATTATATTTTAGACTTCAACTATTTGAACCTGTAGTTTTATACAGTGCTTTAAAAATAATATATAAACAGTTGCTGCAGAGGTGCCATGAATGCATTTACAAAACTTTGCTTAAATACTGGTAGATGGTGTGGATCAGAGCAGAAAATTTTTAGTCAGGCTCTTTGAGTGACAAACACTGAATTTTGAGCAGCAACAAAACAAGTTTAACTTGCTTAAGAGCATCATTAATACCCTTGACATTCTGTGTTAATATGAGCACTCGTTATCTGGCCCTTCTCAGAGACAATTGCGTGTCTAAAGGAAGCGTAAACATCTTTTTCTGCAGCAGCAGGCATTTCCTTTGTATTACGAGGTTGTTTTTTTTTTCAGATTGTTCAAAACCAGGTTTTGTGTGCTGTCTGTCCCCGCTGTAGGTGTGCGTAACATCACTGCGCTGGGAAACCTGATCTCCTGGCAGAAGGTTGATTACGACTTCAACTACCACCAGATGGAATTCCCTTGCAATATTAACGTGCTTATCGCGTCCGAGGGCCGATCGCTCCTCCCGGTAAGAACATCAGGCCTGTGTCGCTTTCAATCTTTTATTATTCAAATATTACCCACATGTGTTTGGGTGAATTAGAGAGACTGGCATCTTAATTTCCAACAGGTGAAAATGACTTGTGGCTGAATGCCTTTCCCATAGGAGTTGTTTCCATCCGGCCTAATATTTCCATTGCAGTCCAGAAGGCTGCCGTCAGCTGCCCGGCTGCGCTCCAGTCGTAGATTCACTGTGATGCTAACAGTCTGTGGAATGTGCTGTGCTATTCCTGTACTTCAGCTCTCTCTAGTTGCCATGGTGGCAACTCCAGCACAAGGGCATCAGAGAGAGAGAGGGCAGGACAGGCCACTTATTTAATGGCACACAGCTTGATGCGCTGTATTTTTACGAAGTTTAAAAAGGCACAGATGGTTTATTAGGAGTAATTTCATGACTCATTAATGGCTTCTGACATTTCTGCACAAGAGAACTTGAAATATCAGAGCTCAGTGATTTTGAAAATGAAAGGAGTCATTAGAAAAAGCATTTAATGGAGATTTCTGTGGCTGTTTTGCAGTCTGACTGTCAAGTTCACTTGAGGGCCTCTCTGAATCCACCTAACCTGGAGGAGTATCTGAGTGCGGTGCGGGTGGCGCAGGTTCCATCGCAGCTCAACAAGTACCGCGTTTACCTGAGTGTGGCGCGGGCTCTAAACTACACCATTTCAGATGAGATCACAAAGGTCAGCGTTTTGTCCAAAATGTATTGTCTGGATTGTTATGATTTCTTGTCTCATATGTGGTGCGGTTTACTTACAGGCAGTGGAAGAGGACTTTGTAGATATGCGGAAAGATGATCCTCAGAGTATGTCAGCAGAAGACCTTCATAGACTGCTGGTTGTTGCGAGGTGAGGTTCTTATTCAGCAAATGTAGTATGAAATAGTTTTTTTTATTATTAGTTTTATTAGTATTGCTCTCCGAGTATTTCAGTTATGATCAAACAGGATACCAATAAAGTGATAGTTTTATAGTAAATCTTTATAGTAATTTATTTTTTTAGTAAAGTTCTGTCATTGTTTAGTCCACTCTTTTCTTGTTTAAAACCTGTTTACATTTTTTCTTCTGTTAAACACAAATGAAGATACTTTTAAAAATGCTCTCAGCTGGTACCCATTTAGTACTTCTTTAGTAATTTTTGTCCTACTATGGAAGTTGATGGGTCTCAGCAACCTATGGCAAGCTATTTTGAGTTTTAGGATGCTTTCACACTAGCACTTTTGGTCTGCACTTGGGTTCATTTGATGCCAGAGTATGGTACAGTTATCTATTGTAAACAATGTAATTTGAACTCCAGTGAGCACCCATGAACAGTACCTGAGTCTGCCTGAAAGAGGTGGTCTAGGGTACAGTTTACTCAAACTCTGGTCCAATTTACTTCTGATATGAATTTAATACCAAATAACGGAAGTGAACCGCCAACTGTACAACAAACTTTAGTTTTCATAACGTCCCTTTGTGTGTTTGTGTCTGTGTATCACCTAACACTACCTTGGTGACAAGTGGGACTGAGCTAGGGCAAACACAGTGATAACATCTACTCGTCTCCTCCAAAAACAGCTTCTGCAGACATTGCGTTATGTTCTGAACATTTTTAATATTTTTGCGGCAGATAGACGCAAGTCGCTCTTTGTATGGTACCAAAATCAAAAGATTCAGTAAAAGCACAAGGAACGTGATGTGCGTACGTCTTACCATTTTGTGTCCTTGTTATTGGTAACTGTACACACAATCGCAGCTCAATGATGCAAGCGTACTGGGGTTCAGAAAGAAAAAAGACTGTGAACACAAACAAGCCAAGAAGTTGGCAAGGGTGGACAATCGAACTTGGGTTCGGACCAGGCAATTGAACCAAGTGTGAAGCACCCTTATTCATTCCTAGAATATCAAAAATTAAGGTTGTGACCATGTTAATTTCTGATACCGTGAATGTACTTTATTATTATTAAAATACTTATAGATATCAGAAACTACTCTCCTAATCACATTTTTAGATTTCAGAATTAACAAATGTAACATGCTGAAATATAGGATATCTGGATAGGATAAGTAGGATATGAATTTATCAGGTCTCAATATCAAGAATTGAATTTTTGATTTCAAAAATGCTGATTGGTGATATATAGAATTACATTTCAGCTAATAACAATGTTCTTTATCAACAATGTCATCATTTGCGAAAATACAATTCCTGATATCAAAAATGCTGATTGTTCATATCAACAATTTAATGCTTAATATCAAGAACTCATATCCTGTTAAGCAATAAAAGTAAAAATGGTTTATGTAATAGGAAATGCAATTTCTGATATCAACAATTTAATTCTTGATATTAACCGTTATCTATTGACATTTAACTAGCAAAAATATTTTCTTTATATGTATTATTTTGGTAATAATCATCAATTAAAATGTTAATATTAATAATTAAAATGTTGATAAACAATTAATTTGAATTCATATCCTGAGACTGAATAAAAGTCATAGCAGCCAGCCTATTTCTTCAAAATATGTTTTTTCGTGTTCAACAGAAACTCAAAGGTTTAAAACCAGGAGTAAGAGTAAATAATGAGGTCACTTTCAATTTTGGGTGAGCAATCCCTACAAGGAAAGCACAATGTATTTTACATCAATCAATTTGCTTAGCAGGATGTGCAACTTTAAGTTGTGATCGTTGATCTGAGATTCATACACGCATTGTCACAGTTAGGTGTGCATGTGATTCATGGAGTAATTGCAAAGTTCACTATTGCTAAATATGTGAACCATTTAAAAAACATTGAATTTTGGGTCTGTTCATTTAGTTTGAGACATCAGCCTTTTATGCTTGCTGCATTGTCTTTAGTGTTCTTCAACAAAAGAAACATATAAACCTATTTCTGCAAGTATTTTAGCTCCACTAACTTCATTACAAATACTGTATATTTAGCAGTATGCTGAATAGTTTTTTTTTTTTAATAAAAATTCAAAAACAGAACTGTGCTGTCATTCACCATAAACATCATTTAGTATATCATGTCTGAAGTAATGTGTTGTAATCAAAACTGAAACCTTCAGGAAGTATCTCTTGGGGGAATATATACAATATACATGTTTTGCTTGATATTATCTGCAGTATTGCACTGTCACAGCATGTTTCACAGGATGAGAAGTCACTTTTTTGCTGAACAAATAAGTTCATTTCTCTCTACATATGGTTTCAGGTTGCTCTCATTGAGTCATGGACAGAACACACTTTCTAGAGACGGCTGGATGAAAGCCAAGCAGCTCGAGGCCTTGAGGATTAGTCGGACACAACAGCAGAAATGTGTGAACGGAAACGAGCCTTAAAATATATTGCTATTTACAACTACCTAAACAGATACCGTACTTGTTATTTTGGATTAAAATTAATGTTTTCATATGGCAAAAAAAAACTTGTACAGATCAGTTTTTTTTTTACTTCATTTTTAAACGTTTGGGAAAACTTAGACACTGGTGAAGTAGATTTTTGCATTGTTATATTAACATTTATACAAATATGCAGACATGTGACAATGTATAACTGCCTTATAGCAAATATGTACACTTCTGGCACAAGGGTATTAGGAAAATAAAGTTTTGAGAACTTTGCCTTTATAGTCTTAGTTATAATGATGTATGACTGAAAATAAAAAGCTTTATAAGAAGGATTAAAATAGCAAAGCGCCAGTGCTAACATGTTAATGTTGAATGTGTTGGGCAATGCAACAGCAGAATTTTCCTCTCTGTATTAACCTGACTGCAGGATCCACAAACCTCTCACTCTGCATCTGAATGCTAAGAATGCAATTTAATGTAGCTCTGGGTACAAGAGGTCTTCCCTGGGAGCAGGCACATTACTGTGAATTGAGTAAAGGAGAGCAAAACAGTTACAACTAAACTAGCGAAAGTTATTTTCTAATCAATCTGTCATTTACGTTACAAACTAATCCAAACACGTTTCATTTTTCAAATATTTTACTTAAAAAGCCTCCCACGTACATCCCATAACATTTTAAAATACAGCAGTTTACACATTATTATTATTAACATAGGAAAATACTGGGGAATAAGCATGAGAACATTAATTCTGAATAAATATTCTGCAATAAAATGTTAGATACAATGATAAACGATTCACAAAACAGGATGGAGGACGTTCTCAAACGGGAAGAGGCTGGAAGTGATGTGCTTCAGAAACGAGACGCAAGACAAAGCAGACATGTCAGTTTGATTACAAACATTGAAAATAAGTGGATTCAAAAGCACTTTGTGACCAGTTGCAACATTAAGATATTGGGGAAGGACAACAGGAACAGTGCAAGTCTTTATATGCATAGAAAATGAAACCTTTATACACAACCAAAAACAATCTAACCCCCGTTTCCAAAACAAAAAGAATGTTGGTAGGCGAAAACCTCCGTTTTAAAGCAGTCCAGTGCATGCAGTCTTAAATAGTTTAAAAAACAAAATAATAAAAGTAACAAAAAAGTCAGCTTACCACCAAAACAGCTGCTGCACATGTATTTATCACATTGCATAACAGCCACCATATATTAAAGCTCAGAGAGATCTTGGAAGGTTATTAAAACCACGTACCAGCTTCAGGAATGTCTGAATGTGTACGCAATGCAACAGCATGTTCTGTGCAAGGCAGTGGGTTACACAATGCTACAGTACATGTGAGATAAAGATGAGTAAGAAATGACGTGTGTGTGAGAAGCATAACGGCGTGTTCGAAAATTAACTCTGGCCCAAAGAATACAAGGTTATCATTGATTTCCATGTGAGATCACAGTGTCTCATTCAGACCTTCTGATATTATGTAGCCCGTAAGATATTGAACTAGTCTTTTGACGCACAAAGATCAATCCCACAAGATCTGCACTTAAATGACAATGAAGTAATGCGTAATTAAACTAGGATCTACCGGATACCATCCAGTAAGGCTTAATGTTCTTTCTACATCTTGAATAAATGGGGTAAGGCCACCTCAAAAAGATGATCTAATCCCTATCGCTTCTCCGTTTTGAACCCAGTGACCTTCAAGTCAGAGCGAGTCTAAAGACATGGCATAGACATAAAACATAAATGTAACCTGAATGAAAACCGATTCATAGGTAGACTTGATAAGACCTGCATTTAGCAATCTGGTAAGGCTTGCTCTTGCCTTTAAGAGTGCAAAGAGATGTTTGTCTTGGGTACCTTGCATCGGACCTGTGTCAAATAATCGTCATGAGTCATTATGAAAGCATATGATATGCAAATAACTGGTTTTAGGTTTTAACAGGTGCTTAAAACAGGTCTTATCTGCATAAAAATATTCCCCCAATGTACGAGCAGAGGATTTTAAGATAACAGCAGACCATTGTTACATTATCCCACCATATACAACAACAAAAAAACATTTAAGACTTCAGACAAACAAACAATAAATGTCCATCTTAGTCGCCTGCTAATGCTAAGAAATGTTTTGTTTGACCGAATAGCATGATTACATCAACAGCGGCCAATTGAACCGGAGACATCTTCCATCAGCTATGATTACGAACTCAAACACATATAAATATAATTGTCTGTTTATAAACCTCTTATTGCAGAGTTCTAAAGGAAACTGCTACAGTACTTACATATAATACTTACAGTTGAATAATATGTCTGACCGTTGATCCTACACAACTATCGTGGTCCTATTTTGGAATATAATTTATGACAAACACCACATCAAAGATATCCATATATAACTGTACGGTCCGAGTATCTAACATGTAATATTAAGCTGCCCACAGACAGATATTCCAATCGGGAAAGGATTTCGTTACAGCTACAACAGCCAGTGACCTGTACTGCACAAATGGGTTCAACATGACATATCTAGGTCTTGGGGCTTGACATGCAATAAAACTTGCCTGTCCTAATCTACCTCAAGAGTTACCTACTTAACATGCAAACCAGTGATGTACATATATGATGTGTAGGGTTGGACTTGGATTCTGGGGCACTGTTGGATTAATCTTAGACATACTAGTTACTTAACACTGGCTGTAAACTTTGGTTAGGTTAAATGGAGGTGGTGAAACTACGAGTGCGGCTTGACATTAGTGAGCTTATGCTACCGTTATTGTACTGGAAGTTACGATCTAACGCTAAATATGCATTAAGCGCGCTATATCTGAATGATCCTGGTCTGGCACTGTGTAAACATTGCTCGCAATTCGTTCTCTTGGGTTTCATTGACAGCGTCCGGCTCTGGGCTTTTCTGTACTTTCGCCACAGCAAAGTTGATGCCTTGGGTAAGTCCGGCCTGGGTTAAACTTGCCACCTGTACCATGGAGCTCCTGATTTTCGCAAAGGGAGACACAACACGGCTTCCATTGCTGTCCGCAGAAGAGGGCCCCGTGATGCCTTCCAGACTCTTTTGTGACCCACATGATGTTGCGGAGCCCACAGGCTGGACAGTCAGGAGATTCGCCCCATGGACAGTGGACTCCACCTCGAGCTGAGATGGGCGAGGAAGCTGATTTTGAGAATGTGAAGATCCAAGTTTTGCGTCAGGAGCTAAGGGAACTTGAGGTCCTTGTGGCTTGGGTGCTGGAGCCACTTCCTCAAACACCTCAATTGGTTTGGTCTTGGCATCCTGTACAAATTGGTGGCAGTAAGCATCAATAGGCGTCCCGAAGTCAATCAGAATGGCTTCCTCTGCCTCAGAGGCAGCGCCTGGAGACTGATCTGTACCAACTGACAAGCTATCCATAGTCTTCTCATCACAGCCTGTGACTCGGATGACAGAGGGCACAGCGATCTCCACGCTGCCAATTGACTGCGAGCGACTGCCAAGCCGAGGTGCTGATGCTACAATTCCACAGCTAGGAAGCACATAGTCTACGTTTTCCCTAGAGCCTGAGCACGGCTGCTCGTCCGAGTTGTAGGAATCGGAATCAGAAGAAATCTCTTCTGAATGTGCGCCATGGTCTTTCAGAGCTCCCGAACCTGTATTGCTATCATGGGTCTCTAAACTGCTGTCTGATTTCCAGAGGTTCATATGCAAGTTGGGCTTAAGGAAGTTCACTTTCACCTCAGGCTTCGAGAAGGTCCCTAGTTTCCCCAAGGGTTTGAAGTTTCCAATGTTGACATTGGTCTTTGTCTGCTTCACTTTCTGGTTTAGCGTTGAGAACTTGTTCAAAAAGAAACTTTTGCCTTGAGCCAATCCAGACCCAAGGACTTGGTCCACTGCTTTTCCTTGTATTCCCATTATATCCTCGTGCGGTTTGCTGTGTCTCCTAAAACAAAGCAATTAAAGGAAGATATATCAAGAGCCTTGGGAAAAGATGTGTCTTAACATGGAAAAAAACACTTGGAATACAATTTACAATTTCAAGTTGAGAAGAAAGTACTTCTGTGAAATTTTTATTCTTTTTCAGATATTTCCCAAGTGATGTTTAACAAAGCAAGGAAACGATTCACTGTATTTACTAAACACAATTTATTCTAAAGAAAGTCTTATTTATTTAAGTCTGGCTGGAATAAAGGCAGCTTTTTTTTAAGAAACCCTGGAAACACTTGGAAAATATCTGAAAAGAATTAAAATTTCACAAGATGTGGCCAATTAATAGGAGCTATTTTCCAGATCACCATTATCTAAGCTTTCTCATATATCTTTTTTAGTTTTTAAGAGTCTTTTATTAATCATCAATCGTTAAGGCAGTGAAAAGTGAACAAGCATGAGTTTTATGCACATGATTTCCCCCAAAAGTATAAACAGAGATTTTACCAAATCAGGTAAAACATTCTTTATTCAGAAAGTCTTCTAAATAAACGTACAAAGAATAGATTTTTACCTCTCTAGTTTCTTCTCAACGACCTGGACGTCAAGCCCCATAGCTTGCTTTGTAATACGAAGCATTTCAGCAATGCACTGGAGTGTGTCTGAAATGGAAACAATCCAACAAGTGGAGAGGAAAGGATCAATTATTTATCACAAACACAAAACTATTCAAGCAACACCGGCATCCACACAGCCAAGTTATATCTTTTACCAACTTAACCCACAAAGTCAATCACAGAATTACGCAATACAAAACTTGAACTAGTGCCACACCAAATCATGGCTCCTCGGTACAAACCTTTCCCATCGTCCTCTGGATTTCGTGTGACAGCTCTCAGTGTATGAAAGTAACCGCTCGTCTCTCCATTCTTATAGTGCAGCCGCATGCAGCAGTATTTAGGCTTTCCAAATAAAGTTGGTTCTGGACCTAAAAATACCAATATTGGCAAACTGTCATGATCTCACAGAACATTTTAATTACGCCTTCATCAACAGTCTGATCTTACCAATTTCAATCTTTTCGAGTCCTTCTAAACTGAGTCTCTGGTACTGGTTGACTTTGTCCGCCTCCTCATCGTAACTAAACAGCAACAGTAAAAGTAAAGTGACATTACTGAAGCAATGCCAAGAAAAAAGGACACAAACACGAAGAGAAAATGCACTTACTAGGCTACATAATATGCAGAGTTGGAGAGCAGCAGGAGAACGTCAACATCTTTGTGAGTAGCATCTATAAGACTAAGATGGAGATAAAAAAACAGCATATTCAAAGGTCAAAATCCTTGAAGGGAGGCTCATAAATGGCACCATTAAACCCTGGCCATATCAAAAAAAAGAAATACTGGAAAAAGCCTCACGCAGTGCATGAAAATTCACTGAAATGTAATTCGTTGTCTGACCATAACAAATTATGCTTACTTAACTGTTTCATCATGTCCTATGTAAAAATGAGCCCAATAAGCAACACATATTATGGTCAAAGATTACTTTGCAAAGTGTGCATTTGCAAGATTTCAGACTCCAGCCCAATCGGTACCAGGTTTTAGGCATCTATCACCATGACCAACCACCAAAAATGCTCAAAAGGTTTAAGAAAATTTGACTCCCTCACCCAAACAATCAAATAGAGGGAAAAATACAATGTATACCAGTACCTCTGAGCCACTGACAAAAAACTGTAAAAGAAAGAGTACACTAAAAATATAATTTCTTGAAATCAAGCTTTATTATTGATCTTACTGCTCTTAATAGTTGTCATTGTAATCATTCAAATATAAATATATATAGATGTATTATTATAATAATGTGTTAACTGCATATTCAATAAAAAAATCTAATAATAAAATTGACAGCTGTTAAAAAAAGATTTAAGGGGCTGTTCATATGTAATGTTTTCTGTATTCAAACTATACTACCTTTTCATCAGGGCTGCACAACATTGGAAAAACCTGATATTGCAATATGTTGTTTTTCTGCGATCAATGCGATATGAATACAGTTTCTCAAGATGGTTTGAATGGAACTATTTGGCACTTATAGCACTATTGTTTTCTGGGGAGACTAACAGTATTCAGGTACAGATATTGCATAAATCACACTGCAAAAAATGCTTTTCTTACTTTGCGTTGTCTTGTTTCGAGTATAAATACTTGAAAATTCTTAGATCAAATAAAACTTGTTTTGTTTTTAACTTAAGAAATAAAAGTCAAAATAAAGAGTTTTTCCTTCAAACAAGCAAAATGATCTGCCAATGGGATAAGTAAAATGATCTTGTTTTCGCTTTGAAATGTAGATTATTAAACTAGAAGACAAAAAAAAGTAATAACTTTTTTTGCATAAATTCGGTATAAATACAGTAAATAAATTCAATTCTGGTCAACTATAATTCAGATGCAACATTGCATACCTTGAGATGTGACTTTTGCGGATGTGCACATTGCGATGTCAATGCTAAAATGATATATTGTGCAGTCCTACTTTTCATTAGTTTTTCAATGCAACATTTCACTAAAATAGATGACATCTTTGACTGTAAAAATACTTCAAGATACTGACTGTATTCAACATTGTATGCTTCCTTAGTATATGTAAGGCATAAAATGCCTCCAGGCAGTTGATATTGCAGAATAAAGCCTGACAGGCTTAATAGCAGCCCTACATGAAGTGGAGTAAAGCTGACAGAAATGAAAATGGCTGAATGGAGCATACACTAACCTATGTTTTATTCAAAAAGAGTCAAAAACAGGTGTGACAGACAAGGATATCAATATGGATGTGAACATATTTACTGATCATCACGATGATTCAAATTACCCAGATGTGTCTGTGTTATTAGTTTCAGCACTTGTTATCTGAGAATAAAGTGTCTTGAAATGTCACTACTGAGCAATAAGGGTAAAGTATGCCTGACATTCATTACTGAATTATTACTTAAAACTATATAAGGTTATATTACAAAAACTCATTTTATTTTAAAATGTTTAAAAAATTTAGCAACTGATTCCAAAAGTAATCTGAAACGTTTCTCAAGATTCAAATCATTATAAAGATTGAAAGATCATTTAACACAGAAGAATAGAGTTGAATAGAGTTGAATGCTGAAAACATAATGAATTAATACAATTTTCCAATTACAAATATACATTTAAAACAATAAATCTGTTTATTTTAAACAATAAATAAGAAATAGTAATGTTTCCCTATAATAATGTTTTATTTTATTTTTGATCAGTTTCATAAAATATATTATACTATGATATAGTAAAACTAGATTACACAAGCATTAACCATAGGGAAAAATCTAAGATTAATCATGTATAAATACGTAAGTTAATATATATGACTGCATGCATAACATACCAAAAACATTCTAAATACTGTTGAACCAGCTTTGTAGTTTTAGATATTTTAATATAATTTATTTTGAATGTGCTTTTATTTTTAGAATTTTAATTTAAGTAATTTTTGTTCAAGGATCAAGTATGCCAGACAGCCGTGTAATAAAGTTGCATAAAACATTAAGTGAAAGAGTAGCATGTCTGAATCCATAATATTTGTTCATTTTACTACTTTATTTACTACTTTTTTTTTTTAACTAGAGATGCACTGCTTGCAATTTTCTTGGCAGATTCAGATTTTTTGGTAAGTGTGACCTGATTATATCAATTTTTGTCGATTCCTATTTGATTTCTAAGATATCCAATTCACTGCATATACAAACAAAATTAAACTTTTATTTCCAATTTTTTGCTAAAAAAATTTTTTTGTGAAATTTCTAATTAATGAAAATTATAAAAAATATTATTACAATATTAATCGTTAAAATAGATATCACAGTACTAACACAACATGTAATTTTCCACTGTTTATAACCTTGGTCTTTGACCATTTCTTTTTTCTTATAAGCGTATGTTTATAAAATATGTTTTAAATAATATTTGCATGTATAGTTTTGTACCATTGTTATACAGATACTAATTTACAGATCTTTTTTATCTTGTTCTGTTAAGGCTCTTTCATTTTCTAAAAGCAATTATGACTGATAAATTTATGTATGATTCCAGTCCTTGACCAGTCAAATGGTGCATCTCTATTTTCACTTTACCATCCCTCAAATCTAAAGAAGATTTATTATGATAAAACACACGATCATGACAAGATGGAGAATATCATTATGTATGGATTATATTCATACTGAGACATACTTTTTAGCAGTCAACATTAGGGCTAAAATCCAAAATTCGAATACTGTTTTATTCTACTCCACATCACCTTTATTCTACTCCACATCACCTTGTTATTTTTAAACGCAAAATTGTGTGAACAGCCCCTTTATACACCCCATAAGACTGGCTCTCCTAAGCACTGCTAATGTGTAGGGCTCTCACCTGGGGTCACAGTCGATTAGAGCCCATCCGCCGTGAAACTTCTCATCATCGGGCAGAAGCAGCTGCATGTAGGTCTGCAGCAGGAGACTGACCTGCTCCTGAGCCCCTCTTTGGCTCTCCTTCTCCTTCTCCTCATGCTCCTTTTCTTTGCTGAAGATGGAGTACAGGTCTTCTGTTACTGGATGGCCCATCATTAGGTCTGGGAGGGCCAGAGATAACAGCATAAGACTGATGAGGCGGCAAGATTGGCTCTTAGCAATGTGAGGCTAACATGGAGTCAAAGAGTTCATAACATGGGAGTCTAATTATGCTCACCGATGACGGCCTGTCGGTAGGCGTCTCTGAAGCGGTTCAGATAGTAACGGTTAGCTGAATTCACACCATCCTTCATCACCCCCGCTAACTTTCGCTCTCCTGTTCGTGTGAAATCTCCCTAAACAACAGATCGCACACAGCAGAGTAAGCTGACAGGGCTAAAAGAGACTTGGTGAAAATCCCAAATGAAAATGACATTACGGTGACAGTGAGTATGTTTACATGGACAATAATAATCTGATTTTAATGCAATTTATATTATTGAAGTGCAGTACAGACATGTAAATGCCGCAATCAAAGTATTACCATCGTGTAGGACTTTTCACTGCATTTTGCGACAGAATATTTCATACAAACACGGCTGTTTGACACTATTCTCTGCAACTATCGAGTCAGTAAAAGACCATAGATACATACACCATGAAATGCAGAGATTTTTTTCCGTAGCGCATGCGTTATCAAATTCCATTATAACAACACTCTTCCAGCAGTTCATACTCACATCCAATATCTCATTTATTAAAGGAGGCATGAACGAAGTGTTCTTAAATAAAAAGAAAGTTCCAAACAGCTCAAAAGTTGAAAAATTAAACACCCGAAATTATACGAAACTCCGGAGGAAATGTGGATAGCGTTGTGAAGCAATGTCGTTAATAGAATTATGTGCTATAACATGTAAAACGGCATCATGAATCAAACATTCAAAAAGCAACTCATGTAAACACCTTAATCATATTATTGTCTTATTAAAGCAGAGCTTAAGGCAAATAACTTGATTACTGGTGTCCACGTAAACGTGGTCAGTAATGTATATTTAATGTATATGAAATATCTATTTAAATAGATTTTTTATTGATAATTAATATCATATTACATGCATTTATTTTCTAGCTTTAATGAATGAATGAATGATTTATTAATTAGTAATATATATAGTAATGTGTAATATTGTAAATATGTATAGTTTTGGTTGTTAAAATTGGGCATTGAAAAAATATGTATGTATCTATTTACTAGATAATAAAATGAACAATATTTTATTAAGTAATATAGCGTGCATGTTAATTAGTTATAATAATATTGTGCTCAAATTAATATGATATTATTCAGATTCAATAATAAAGTTGCATTGTAAATCTTAACACTAAACATTTAGATATTAAATAGATGTATACATTAAATATACATTTATTTAAAAGGATGACTGATGATATATTTAAACAATATGAAAATATCTATTGCATTCATCATACATGTACAGCGTGGACAGAATATTTTAATTGCAAATAATTTTTTTAATCTTTGTCTTTAATACAATTAATATGACAGAAAATAACATATAAAAACTGTCACATACATACATGCATACACACAGATACACAGACACAGACACACACAGACACACACAGACACAGACACACACAGACACACACAGACACACACAGACACACACAGACACACACAGACACACACACACACACACACACACACAGGTTGAGCTATGTTGACCAATATGGCATCGTACAATGTCTAATGTGAAACATCGCAATAGACGATGGCATCATCATTGTAGGTGGAGGTGAATTAATTATTTATGAATAATTCATTAATTTATAACGAATTAATTATTTGTAGTCTACCGTTTCAACTACCCGACCCTATTTTGTTTTACCCATAACCAAATCATAATAAATAAAGATAAGTTACACACAAATTACCACCCGTCAATCATTTTTTCTGCAGGACTCTGGCATGAATAGGCAGAGTGATCTGTGTTGTTATAATGGCGTCAACAAACTTGGTTGGTAAAAAAGGTGCACAACCAACAGGAACCAACCAACAGTATCTGAGGTTTTCGCTAAAATTACTAAGTACAAGTGTGAAAGCGAAAGATTGAAGCAGTGTACTGATGCTGTGACACGTTACCTGATAGATTCAAAAGACAGAAGAGTCGTTAGATAGAGACAAGATTAATTAAATATCACATTTAACAACTATAGTGAGACATGATCCAGCGGTACATTCTTGATAAACTGTCCGACATACACTGCTCACTGGGGTTTTGTGCTCAAAGCACCCGCTGACTGCCTGGAGCTCAGACATGCGCATATGCTGCAGCGCATGCAGAGTGTGTGTGTGTGTGTGTGCATGTGTGCATGTGTGCATGTGTGTGTGTGTGTGTGTGTGTGTGTGTGTGTGTGTGGTCACGTGATGTGCATTTTCAGAGGTGTAGTGTGAACAGAAATCTTTTCAGAAATGCTAGATGAAATGCCAGTGTGGACAAGAATCGTTTTTGTTCTAAAATGCCTTTTTAAAACGAAGACGTATTAGTGTAAACGGGGCCTAATGGCTTTACACTGACTGGTACGGTACGGGTCGGTACGCTTTTTTGGCCGTTTCCACTGTAAAAAGCGTACCGAACCGAACCGTACCACTTTTTCGACACCCTTTCAAAAGGGTACCAAAGATGAGAAAGGGTACCAAAAGGTGGAGCTACACGTGCAGCTGAACGCTGATTGGTTTACAGAGATGCGTCATGATCTCGTGGAGCTAGTCAGAATCAAAACAATGGAGCCGCCATGTTTTTAAATACACAGCAGAGACAACTATATGCATTATAATAACGAGTAATGGATGACCCGGGCTAAAAAAAAAAACCTTGTCGTTGTCTTGATGAATAGCCACAAAGCCAAGAATTTGCCGTGTCCTGTTGTTGTTTTACGAGGTCGTCTAAAAGTCTAAAAGTGCGAGCGGTTTCCGCTTTCTCGTGATCGCGTCTAGATTTGATATAACAAACTTCTCGAGCTGATGACAATAACGTGTGTGATTAATGAAGCGTCTTCGACATCTGATCCATTCAGAAAGAAAAGGACAAACGCGAGAGTGAAGCGCGGAAAAAAGGAGAAGCCCAACAAAACACAGGAGCAAATAGTTTTAGCAACCTGAACCTGAATCTGCCATGAACAATCTGCCATGAACAAATCATGAACAAACTGCCATGTTTATCATCACCTTTTGGACTATTATGAACTCTGAATGACGGAATTACTCTCTAACAGAGGCTACATGTGCTGGTGAAGTTTAAAGATACAGATGAGAGGTTAGCTCTGACTGTGGGCTACTGTACATGTTGCGTGTTGTTTTTGAACTCAAATAAGGACTTAATGTATGCTGTGTGTAGTTTATCTGTAAGTGGTAACATAACGGAGTCTAAGGTTCTGTATGTGCTCATATATGTTGCATTTATTTATTTTATATAATTGCAGACGTTACAGTAGGCTGTAACACTGTCATTGATCTGCAGTTATAATCAAATCATGTTCATAGAAATGTTAGTAATAAACATTTATAAACAAGTATTGTTTATAATATGTTTAAATCATCTGTTTTGTTAGAAAAGCTTCTAATATAATGTGAACGACCTGTACAGCTTTACTGTAGACATTTATTCGAGCGAGAATGACGTTGACTGAAACTCTCTGTAGTACACCACGCCCACCAAAAGGGTACCCTTTGTAGTGGAAACGGAAGCCTGATAAAGGTGACCCGTACCGACCCGAACCGTACCGTACCGTACTGTACCACTTAGTGGAAATGAGCCATAAGTGTGTATTTTTTGTGAGCAGGTTGCAGCTGTGATGGGAGTGGGGCGGAGGATGCCAACTCAGTTATGATGTCTATCGGCCATAGATGAAGGCATCACCTATTGACCTAACCCTACATGCATATATACATACAAACTCAAAAACTAATAAAATCAAATAAAAATTCTATTTATTTTTCAAAAACATTTCAATTCATTATAATTTCATTAATAGTCATAAACACATTAATTAAAATAAAGCAAATAAATTATTTATATTATATCTGGATGATTTTAATAAATGATGATGACTAGTCAAAAGATAACCGACTTATCAATCTACACTCTAGTTACTACACGCTGACAGATGGCTGTGAAAAAGGGCAATGAGGACAGCATAAAAATCAATGGGAGGCATTCAGTGTATTTACCTTCAGGGCAGCTGTGCCAGCATACTGACGACTAATGGTGTCTCCATTGTTGGCCCACATCACCTGATAGATCCTGTAGCACTTGAGGGGCAGTGGCTGCTCGGGTGGCATTACACCAAGCTTTTTCAGCTGGAACCACACAGACCAAAAGGCTCTTTCAATGCATACTGAGATCAGCTGAGTAAAGCAAAGACACTACGCTCTTCTGTTGGTACAGTATCACTGCAATTCTACAAACCACACTTTTATTTACACTGCAAGGCATTTAGCACATGATGTTTGTTTGTTTATTTATATTTTACTACCATGTCAGCATCGAGGCTAGTTACATGGCAAAAAAAGAGGTAACATCCTAATTCATAAAATTCAGGGTATTATAACAGACACTACAACTCGATACAAGTATGGAGTCAATCTAGGGCCATATATACTTGCAACATAAAAGAAAGTTCTGCAAACAAAAAATAAAGTATTGAGCAAAAAAATTGTAAAATAATGCAAATCTCAAAAAAAAAAAAGGAAAATTGAGTTTTGAATAAAAAAATATTTGCAATTTTTTTTAAATATTCATATATTTGCTAAATATTTGCTTTTCAGTCAAGCATGAGTTTGCAATGCCGTTTTCTTTTTGCACTTTACATTTCTGTGCGTTTCATTTTCTGGCCCTGATTTAACAAGGACCCACCTCCTATGAAGTGACGTCATCAGCTGGAGACATCGTGACAAAAAGGATGCCATGAATCACTGTCATAAATCTAATTGAGATTTGGTAAAATACCTAAATGCTTTGTTTTTTGAGGGGATGTTTAATCGTAAAACAGTAAAACTCGCAAATCAAAATGAGCATTGCAATTGACTTGGGAGGTTTTGTAAAGACAATACTGGAAAAAATATTTAGCAAATATATTAATATAAAAAAAAAGCAAATATTTCATTTTTATTGCACTGCTTGATTTTAATTTGCAGTTCTTTATTTTTGTTTGCAAAATTTCTTTTTATTTCTCAAAACTCAAGTTTCCCTTTGTGATTTTTTGAGATTTGCATTATTCTTCACAATTTTTTGCTCAATACTTTATTTTTTGTTTGCAAAACTTTCTTTTATGTTGTAAGTATATATGGGAATAGATTGACTCCATATATTAGACACTTTGACTTCATTTGACTACTGATAACAGTCCTAATTTTATATACAAATGTACTCAATTATAATTTAAAATAATGACTGGTCCCCCCCCCCCCCAAAAAATTTTTTTTTATTCATTTCATTTTATATTCAACTTTGGAAAATTTCCAAAGGTCTTTTTTCTACAGCTTAAACTGTTTTTAGGTTTGGGGCCATATTTTAATTAATCGTAAGTTTTATTTAATAAAATTTTTTAACGCATTTAGGCAACATTATTTAAAAATCATTTAAAGAAACAACCAATTTCCACTCATTTTCCCCTAGAGTTCTGTATCTACAGAATTTTCAATTTGAGCAAGATCCTAATGGTCTAATCTGATTCAATGATTTATGCTGAGCGACACGCAAGAGAGGGAATATTTTCCATATTAAAAAGGAGTTTTGGTTCTAACCAACACCTCGAATTGATATATTAGAAACGGTTTCTATTTCTCACAGCTAAACAACAGAAACCTATGACAGTGATCACCTCAGGTAAACCTTGTGTGCTTTACTCAGTGCTAAATGCTAACAATGTTAGTTTGAATGCCATTTTACATGACATTTATTGCCATATACTGAAAGCAGCAGCAGATAGTTCACCTCAGATCTTGAAAACAATATAAACCGTTTGAAACTGAACTTTAGAACTAAACACATATTAGTGATTCAGCATCTTCATTTAATGATGTTAAAGAGGGTTAACATGTATTAAATAGATTCTAAACCTTACTGTTTCGTGAGTGAGTGCATATTCTGTGCTTCTGAAAGGCTGTATTTAAATTTCTGTCGTGTTTCGACTGGTGCAAACAGCCAAATTGCTCATCACTGCGTATCTCATCACAAAGTGTGTTGTTAGGACATGCGGTTACAATGTAACCTGCTCACCTAATGTTTACGTTCGTAATATTTATATCATTTGCTAATTAATAACCTCATGTGGAACTGTATCTGTCTCATTTCGACATCTGATACTTTCTACAAGAGGTTGCATTTTTGGTCACGGACGCATGCTTTCAAAGCCTTTCTGAATGGATGAATGAAATATGCTGTTTTTCAACAAGGCACCCCGGGGTGCTGAATTATAATTGGCTAAACTGGCATTGTGCAGGTAAATTTACCTAAACAAAGAACCAAAAACCATTTTCAAAGCAGAATATCTGACTTCAGCATTGTTTTTCACTTGGAATGTTTCTTAAATATCTGCACACATATTATGGTATTTTATCTTTTAGAAGAGTCAAAAACTTACATACAGCACCTTTAAAAAAATGTTAAAACTCAACTGTTTAACTCTTGAAGTATCATAAAATTTGTATCAGTAGAGATGCTATGATTAAACAATTTCACTATTAACCATGCTTTAATTTGTCACAGTTAATTAATCGTAAAGGCTTCCCAATAAAGTGCTTCTACACAGAACAAAACTGCTGCAACTAAACAAAATTATGCCAACTGTGCGCTAGTTTGAAGTTTCGAGCTTGTACACCGAGGCTAATACAAATGCACACTGAATAATATAAGGTGTTTTTATGTGATTTACTTAACTAGTATAATAATGTATACTTATTATACTAGTTTAGTATGATTATAATAATAATCATTAAACTAGTTAATGAATGTATAATAATCGAGATAAGCATGAAACCGTGATTATTCCTTAAACTATAATCATACAACCAAAATCTATAATTGTTGCATCCCTTTTTACCAGTTGACATGAGAAAGAAAAGCTATTAACAGATATTTATGCAAAAGTTTTGTGTGACCCAGTGCATTTACCACAAGATCTTACATCCTCTATGTGTAAATTCATCTAATTGATGTGTTCTGAAATAAAAGGTGAATTTGCATACCTGCTGCTCCATGATGGCACGGGCGATAGCGGCCTGTACCACATTGGTTCTGTCCAAGCAGTCCATGCAGTTCACCCGGAAAATGCCTTCCTGTTGGCAGATGACTCCTGCTTGGTCCACCCTATTTGCAAATCAAAGTAGATGGATGATAATTAACTAACTTAGGAGCAAAAGTAGTTCTTATTGGAGAATTGGGCAGATGCAAGACTCACCAGGCCCATCTCATGTCTGTGATAATGTCATAGATGGCATCAGTGAGGGTCTGCACATTCTCAAACTTCATCCCTCGACTGGGAAGACACAAAGAATAAAATGTTTAGTTGAGATGTTGGCTTTTTGTTAAGTCACCAGGATTGGCAGTCATGTCATTGGGTTTTCTTACCAGTGCTCATGGAAGTCAAATGAAACATATGTTAGGTTGGGATTGTTGTATAGTAGTACTTGTTTGAGATAAGCATCCCCAATTATCTTCTCACGTCCATTTTGGTCCACTAAATTAATGATGACCTAATGGGGGTGAAGAAAAAAAACTGGACCAATTATATAGATTTTTAATTTGTTGACAAATGCAATTACATTTACTGCAGGCCATTTGATTTCATTATAAACACATTCCTGTTGACATTTCTCTTTTGACAGGACAATTAATTTGCATATTGGAACATTCCAATTTATTACTGAATTATTGCTTAAATCATTCAATGTTTAGGGTTATATTAAACAAAATAATACTCATCAAGGGTACTAAATAATATTCATAAGGGATGCTTTAAAATGATCAAAAGTGACAGTAAAGACACTTGAAATGTTACAACAAATGATTTTTTTTTATTTTAACAAGGTTTCACAAAATTAAGCAACTGATTTCAAAAGTGATATTTATTTTCACCATGTTAGAAAGATTACTGAAAGATCATTTAAGACTGAAGAACAGAGTAATGGTGCTGAAAACTTTAACTTAACTAGTGCTCAACATTGCCATGACATGAATTAATAAATGACAAATCTACAATTACAAATATATATTTAAAACAAAAAAATGTTATTTTAAATATATTAATAATAGTGATAGTAATAATATTATTATTATTAATATTATTATTATTATCCCCATAATAATGTTTTATTGTATTTTTAATTAACAAATGCAGTTTCATAATATATTATACATTATGTAACTGGTTTACTAAAGCATTAACTTTTAAATAATTCTAAGATTAATCATGTATAAATATTTATTTAATATATGACTGCAATGTACCAAAAGCACTGACTCCTAATACTGTTGAACCAGCTTCATTATACTATTTATATTGAAATAGAATTTATTTTGAATGTACTTTTATTTTTAGAATTTCAATTTAAGTAATTACGTTGTTAAGCAGCTTTGTCATTTTTATTACTCTGCTTTTATTCAGCTGATTAACACCTCAACATGTTGCACAACTTACAAGTAAAATTTGTATTTCACTCATTGATTATTCATCCTATTATTTTAAACACATCTTACCAGTTTTTTGTAAGTTTCAACCTCCTTCTCGAAATGAGAGGCAAAGTAAGGCATAGTCTCCCTCTCTCCTGCAAGAAAGCACATCTATGAGATAAATCATATCACAGGTGGATCACAGCATTGAAGCCACAGTCCAGCACAAAAATCCTCTCAGAGCACCATTTTTAACCAAAAAAGCCTGAAAACACACCTGCTCCACACCTGACACATTTCACAGGCCTAAAACATTTCCAAACAACGATTACACTGATGAATCAAAGTGATATACTGTCTGTCAACACTGTGCAAGACTGTACAGTGAGTTTGATCTCATTGGGCGTACTCACACTATGCTATCCGAACCATGCCCAGGCCCGTTTCCCTGGCCGTTTGAGAAGTGTGAGTGCTCTGAATCGGGCTCAAGTGCGGTTCACTTGTGCTCAGGCGCGGTACGCTTACAGTGTGAGTGCAAGCGTGCCTGAGCCCAAAACTGAAAGCGAGACATGACTTTTAAAGGACTGTATGATATGGATTAATTAAACATTTGTACTGTTCAATGAACGCAAACTGACATAGTTTATTAAAGATGCCAACCCCTTACTGCACGACAGCTGCACCTTCAGCAAACCGCCTAATTCCTGCAGCATGAGGACTTTATGATTGTTTATGAGCATCAAAAGTGGCTGATTTGTTCAGCGAAATATTTGACTGCATGTCACCGCATATCAAACGACTTAAACGATATAACTAAAGAAATCTCCACTGTGCTGAGTGAGAGCGCTTACTGAACAGCGCATCATCGATGACTTAAGCGTGCCCAGGCCCGAATGTAATGTGAGTGCGGGCTGTCGGGGGAGATGGGAGGGGGGACAAGCGTGCTTTAGCCCGGTTCAAGGCAACGGTACATAGTGTGAGTACGCCCATATATTATTCCAGGAGAGAATGGATTACACAGACACCACCCACCTTTCTCTATGCGAGGTCTGGGGTTGTAGCGGTACCCAGCCTGGCTCCAGAACACAGGCACAGAGCCTCGCGTTTGCACAAAGGACAGAGTGTGACTGTGTACGTGGATTAACTGCTCTGTCTCTACATAGTTGGCCACATGTCCGTCTGTGTCGACCCCTCTCCTCTTGTAACGCATTCCTGTAGTGGAAAAAGCATGATGATATTATTGCTCTGATGACATGATGAGTAGATATTGCTGATGCACAATACTGGATTTCAAAAACTGCTTATGCCTTATATAAACATACTTTAAACTTTTTTTTTGGTTTTTTAAGTGTTTAAATGGGAAGTCAGGTTACTGATATGTATTCCCCAAAACCTGTAGCTTCTGTCCAATCAAATCAGACTTGTGATTTTATGACATCAATCAATGGATATGTAAGGATGGCTAAATCTCTCCATAATATCAGACCCTGAAAACTGTTATGGAATTTCATGAGACAAGACTACAAGAATTGCTATGCAATAAAACAATAAACTTTCTTTCTGCAAAAGAGCAAGTTCTTCAACTGCCTCAGTTACCCATCATGTGCCCCCCTCTCTGCAACCCCCTTCACTTCTTCACTCAGAGCTCGGTCACTGACATTCCACACCTAATTATCATCCTCTTCATATGGTGTATCTTGTAAATCTATAACTTTAACTTGCGTGTTTGGTATCATTTTAAATGTCTCTGTGTGATTCGTAAATGGTCTCAATTTTGCAGTAGTCACTTGTATTATGGTAATTGTTGTCTGAGTTTCTACTGTCCTACGGTCTACTGTCCTAAGTCCTACTGAAGTGTGAAATTGTCGGTCAATTATGAACTTTTTATTCCAGGTGGTGATTCAATTTTAGGTGACATATGACCAGACAGAGGTGACCATATGTGGTGAAGCTTTTATTTTCTTTAATTTATGAATCTTTGTTCTGATTTGAGTATTTAAAGGAAATGTGCAAACATATCATTGGGATCATTGCAGCATGTGAGTCTCTGAGATATGCTGCAATGTATTTTATACATTTATAACTCTTGGATTTATCTTTGAGTAATCAATGTAGTACATTTCTGATTTGGCTTTTATTCTTTGATTTTGTAAATTGGCATGATACACCTTCGTCTGGAAAATAAAGTGTTAAGTTTTGATTCATTCTGAATTCTCCTGAAATCTTTTATATCCAGTAGATTAAGTGGAGTCTGCGCTACCTTTATGATTCGACATAGTTAGATTTGATTAAGAGACGCATTTGACTGTACCGAGCCGTTTTGGCATGACAGCATGAATCTCTCTTAAATCATCTAATCACTGATATTAGCAAGTTGTATGGAAGTGGCTAAATCAACTACTCTTTTAGGATAAGTGAGCAGTTGGCAACCAGACTATTTGAGTATTAGTTAACCCTACACCCTCTGACTAACTTTAGTGTCGACATACAGTCTGTGAGAAGACATGCAAACCTGGGGGATGAAACTCTGAGCGGCGTTTGGTCCGTAATGAACGTATAGGATATAACGTATGGGATCAGATATAGATCAAAACTCTAAATTGAGTCATAAATGATGAATGTGATCCATTTTTACAATTAGAAATACAGTCTGAATTTGACAGTCACTTAAAATTGGAGTCAGATTAAATTCGGAGCTGAAAAACAAATATAAATCAATTCTAATAAATAACACAACATTTAACCTTTGACCATGCTGTTAGTTTCTTTATTGGGCCAATAGATGGACTTCTACAGTTATAATCACTATGAACTAGCTTTATATTTATGTATTTAGGTAAACTTAATATTTTAGTTGCTTGGAAGCAATATTGTGATCAGACACTGAATTAATGATTGGTGGTTCTCAAAGACTCTGTTAGTCTTCTTTTAGTCACAAATTCTAACCATTAGATAATGTGGCAAACTCAAGGTCTGAGGGCCAAATCTGGCCCACCATATAATTTTATGTTATCATTTTGTCATATCACAAGACCCGATGATTCACACCAAATGCAAATTTAAAGGGATAGTTCACCCAAAAATGTAAATTCTGTCATCATCCACTCATTTTTTATTTGTTCCAAACCTGTTTGAGTTTCATTCTTCTGTTGAACATAAAGGAAAATATTTTGAGGAAAGCTAAAAGCCTGTAATCATTGACCTTCCACTATGGAAGTGAACAGATACAGGCATTCAGCATTCTTCAAAATATCTTCTTTTGTGTTCAACAGAATAAAGAAACTCAAAGTTTTTTAAACCATTTCAAGGTGAGTAAACAGTCAGTACGTTTTCTGTTTTGGGTAAACTAGTTGCAATTTTAAGTCTGCAATAAGGTTGTCAAAACTACCGACTACGGTATAAACTGGTACTGAAATATTAAAAGCATCTAAAAAGCAATTGTTTAAGAGAAGTGAAGCGATGATTATTGGAGCCAAACACTGTTGTTTTAACTGAGCACATGAACAGAATGGCCAATCAGCTGTCTATAAAAACATGCTCAACAACACTCAAATGTTAGCGGGAAATGAACTGATACCTTTGATTGGTACTGAAGTCAGTATTTTGACAGTACTAGTCAGCAAATTTTTGCAAAAATTACCTCAAAAATGACCAGGGGGTCTGATTTATAAATCTTGTGTACGTACAAAACAGAGATAGAAGCTTGCATATGCCACATCCCACACAAAGGTTGTGATCTATAAAAAAAAACTTGATGGGAAAATATGCAGTTGTAAGTTACCTCCAAGTAAACCTATTTAAATTAAATACTGACTTAATTTGAACCACTTTAATTATCATATGAACCATAATCATTAATAAATAAATAAATAAATATTCTGGCATATGTTCACATTTAGAAAGGTTTCAATACAGTTTTATAAACGAGACCCGAAATCTTTGTTTGCTCACCTGATTTTATTGAACTCCTGACAACGAAGTAATTTACTAAATGCTCAAAATCAGCACATCATCTTATAAGGCTGGGCGATACATTGAATATTACAGATAATATTGCAATAATTTTGTCTACAACATAAAATGGGAAAATATAGAGAATATCAAATGTTTCAAATTCATGAAAACTTTGCCAAAAGTATTCCCATACTTTCTCTCTCTGCTTTTGCTTCACTTTTGTCCAGTCCTAATTAATGGCATTCAATATTTACCACATTTTGCACCACTTCAGTTACAAATGTACATTTAATTTAATCTTTTAACTGCTTAAATTTGCACTAAAGATTTAGTTTTTACTCTGTAACAGTAGCTGTTCAAATTAATTTTAGCAGTTTTTTATGAGGGTGCAAGAATATCATCTTTTTCATTGTTTAAAAGTAAAAGCAAACATATTGCAATATATATTGAATATCGTAAAAATATTGACAATATCGAGATACAATTTTTTTTTTTTTATATATATAAGTCGCCCACCTTTGTCATCTTATAGATAAGGCATTTCGGCATCATTTTCCATATCAGGCCAATGCCAATATTCACATTTCAAGATTATCACTGAACTATATAACATTCAGACAGTATTGTGCATCCCTAGTAAATATGAATTATTATATGCTGTACCTGCACGGTGGCGGCTCCGTCTGGAGATGAGGGCCACGGTGAATCGAGGGTGAATGTCGTCCACACAGGTGGGCTCCTGCAGAGGCGTCTCAGGGCTGCTTCGCTCTTCATCCGAGCTCTCATTATAGTTCACCACCAGCTCCTCCACCTGCACGAAGCCTTGAATGACAGGAATCACCCAAAAGTCCACCTGAGGAGCCTGTAGAAAGACATCTTGTATTAGTACTATTCAGGGCTGTTTCGCACATTAAAATGTTAATCGTTACAATTCAAATAACAGTTTTGCACCTGCAAGTCTACAAGGTCTTTGATCATGTGCTTGTTCCAGAAGAATCGATCATCCACCTAACATAAAAAACAAAAATAAATAGGGATCAGCACCACAACACAATGTACCGAAAGCACTGACTTAGAAACCTTTCGATACTGGTGAACAGGTGTTACTTTAGTGTTGTATAGTGTTTATTAATGGAGACTTGAAACTTTGCTATAAAAATATAACAATAAAACTGACTACCTTTTTAGGGGTTTTCACCATCATTGATAGGACAGTGGAGATTTACAGACAGGAAAGTGTGGGAAGCAGAGATAGGGGAAGGATGGGCAAAGGACCTCAAGCCAGAAATTGAACTCGGGTCACCGCAAACACCTGGGTGCTATGTGTCGACGCACTAACCACTAGGCTAACAATGAAACAAACTAAACAATTTTGCTGCTTTCTTAAGTATATGACATATTTTCAACCATTAAAAAATGTTTCAGCTTCAAAATGCTCCACATATACATATTAAAATATTTAAGGATCACAAAATACAAATAAGTAAATTCTAAAAAAGTTTAAATAAAAAATAAGAAATATAAAACAAAATTCTAATGTTGTATGATCACTTTCCTTAATATTTTAAAACATTAAGTGCAGCTTATAAAACCTGTTAACTGTGTTGTGATTTTTATATAAATTTGTTACACTAACACAATGGACAATGGAACATTATTTCACATCTATTTTGTCTTTTTATAACAAATATTATGTGAAACCTTAAAGGTTCAAGACACCAGAGTACTTTTTTTAACAGATTTGTGTGTGTTGAGCATCAATTAAGACAATGCTAGCACCTGTCAGCTTTAATTGTAAGGAAAACTGCATAATTTGGAGCTTTTGTCAGCTAATTTCATCCTCCAGGTTTAAAATAATTTTTGGGACGGGATCAAAATCGGTGACGTATCGTGAATCTGCTAGTGGAGTGATGACGCATCAGTTACTCATTATTATTCATAGCTGAGTTTTCTTATCCTATGAGAAGACCCTGCTGCTTAGTTATTCATGAGATCACGTGCTTTCTGATGGCAAGGCAGACCTGCCAAGCTGTAAGACCCAATGACTGGGTGAGACCGTGCACATTAAGCAGTATTTAGTCGTTCATGAAGGGTTGTATATGTTTGTTTCCATGATTCCCAGGGTTTGTTACATGTTTTCCCCGCAATGCTGTCAGGGCCGATACAGCAAAGCTGTTAAGTTTGAAGCAAGCATTTTTGTCGGGAGAGCTGTACGAGAATTGTAGAACAACGAACTCTGTCTTCTATCAGTTGAGTTTATTACCGTTCAGACACATCCGTGCTGCTGTGTTCGCCTATGTTTAAAATTCTTCGGATAATCGGCGGGGCAAATGGTTGGAATAGACAGGGAAAGAGACCTGCTGCACTGCTATCCATTGTGTCTGCATACAGACCCAGGGACTGAGGAGGAGAGAAGTCATCCTCATTTATAGTGTTTACTTGATTACCTTTATAATAATATAACAAATTGAGATTTTGTGTATATGAAATTACGAATAACATATGTAACAGCTTTATTCATAAACCAAAATGGGGCATCTTATCTATACAATATAAAAAAATGCAATCTATTAGTTTTTCAATGAGCAACAGACTAACAAAATCTTAATTAGTTTCAAGCATACTTTGAGATGAAATACATTTTAAAACAATAATAAATGCCACACCGTTAAAAAGATGGAAATTTTTCATGTACAACTGTTAGTCAGCTTCTCACCCTTTTCCACAGGGGCTGATCTGACTTGCCCAACTCTCCCTGTCGCTGGACCGTATTGGTGAGGTCATAGGTCAGACTATAGTAAAATGAATCCGAGTCCATGAATATCTTATAGAGCTCATCAAGCAGCCTCCTCTCCAGACGCTCCTTCTCTTTATTCTCTTTGACCTGAAAGGCAGGGGAATACTGGATAGGAGTGAACAAAGAAAATGAGGTTAAAAGAGACAATGCCAAGAATAAGAATTACTTTCATGGAGGAAACAGAATGGTTAGTTTTTATATTAACCATGTTAATGGCCTCTCACACAAAACACATTTTTCCATAGTTTTTCTACATATTATAAAAGATACTTTTTTTTTCATATTGAAGAACAAACTGTTCTGATGCATTCACTTCTTTTGCAATATCTCTTACATAGACTATAGACCATGTGTCACAGCCTAGCTTCTACATTTTTTTATGCAAAAATGTTTTCTATGTGCACAGGCCCTACAGTGAAGGAACTACCAGATAAGATGAAACTGGAATATTTAGTCTCAAAATGATTGGCATTAAAAATATATATAAATATATAAAATGTATACACATACATTTATTTATTTATATATATAATTTTTTTATCAAAACAACCCATCAACCTTTTTCTTGATGGGAGCGCCAACATTGGATTTGATCTGACTCAGGGTCTTCATCAGGAACTTGGACTCATCCGGTGACTGGGTGATTCTCTCCGGTTTATTTATTCCAAAATGATGCTTTTTACAGAGCTGAAAGAAAATGAGAGAGGGGAAAAGTTAGTCAAAAATATGTTTTGGCTTCTAATCTCCAAGGATCTTAAATCTTTACTATCGCTAGTCCTTACTAACTCTAATCCTATCTCTAAACCTTACTGTGACAAGCTGCTCTGACACAATCTACATCATAAAGTAAAATTTGTTCACCGAATATACTGGACAAAAGTGAGGTTGGCAAACATGGGTTATTTCTAAATGTAAATAATGTAAAAAACAAATACTTATAAATTATAATACTTATATTTTTTTATTTTTTTTTGTGTGGGAAAGGTTGGGAATAAGATGCGTTTATCTTACTATTTCTGTAAAAGTTTAATAAAATCATTAAAAAGTGCTATAGTAATAAATATGACTATTAAAGCTAAATTGTTATATACAGTTGAAGTCTAAATGATTAGCCCTCCTGTGAAATTTTTTATCTTTTAAAACTATTTTTCAAGCTCTGAGAGAACAAAGAATATTTTTCCAACACATTTTTTAACATAATAGTTTTGATAACTAACTTCTAATAACTAATGTATGTTGCCCTTGCCATGACGACAGAAAATACATTTTTACTATTCATTTTGCAAGTTACTAGAATTCAACTTAAAGTGCAATTTGAAGGCTTAACTAGTGTAATTAGGTTAACTTGCCAAAATAGGTTAATTAACCAAATCATTATATAACAATTATATAATATATAATAATAAAATAATAATTATTATTGTTGGTTATCTGGATTTGCCATATATAGACACGTGATTTGAATAATATAAACTACTGATGAAGAGTCTTCAAAATTAAAAGACAGAATATTATAATTTAGAGCATTTATTTGTAGAAAGTAGCAATAAGTTAACATAAAATATTCCATGCTTTTAGATCTTAAATATTGGAAAAAAGATGATTACATAATTATCTTTTTCTTCATAAGCTTCATCCAATATTTAAGGTCTAAAAACATAGATAATTGTATATTTACTAGTGCTGTCAAAAGATTAAATCACATTCAAAATAAAGATTCATATTTATAAAATATATTTGTACGTATATTTTGTGTATATTAAATGGAAAAAATCCAAAGAATAAACAATTTTGAAGTGGTCTCTTAATCTTTTCCAGAGTTACGTGATCAATTTGAATCTCTTTACACTGCGTAATCATTTTAGTTTCCCTGATCAAAGTCCATCTGAAAACTGCTTCTAGTAATTGCTTTAATTAAAACAAAAAGGGCGCCAAGAAGTGTCTGCTGATGCTAGAGCAGATTCATGTCAAGGCCAACTACACAGACAAGCTGCTATCTCAAAGTAATAAAAGGCAATTATTCTGTGATCATCTAATCGAGAAGAAATAGCACGCCAGTACAATGCATTACAGTGACCTCTGACTGTTTCACTTACATGGTTAAACATCTCCTTTCAATCCCAGAAGCTCTGTCGAGACTGACTTCTTAGAAACTTCACGCTTCCTCTGGAATGCCTTGGAAACACACACCACTACTCTCGCACTAACTGTACGTCAACGATTTACTACACAAGACAAGGCTAGAAATACCTAAAGTCTTAAATGGGTACAAATTAGGAGCTTGGAAAGAAGTTCAGTGAATTCTTTCAGGATCCAAAGAATGTCTACCAACATGAACAGTGAAAAGAAATAACAGTTCAAACATTAGAAAAACATAGGGCTTCTGACACTTGAAATAGTAATATAATCCGGGGACATTCTAAATCTCCAGGTAAACAGTTTAGCTATTCTAAAGTGTTAAAGGAGCTATATGTAGTTACCTATGACTCACTTTTGTTATTGGCTTTGTGTGAGTGGCTTGTAGCCAACTTAAAAATGAGGCCTTCCCAAAATTTCTCAATGCGTCTTGCATAAAGATATAGTTCACATTAAAAATTTACATTTTATTTATCCTTTTTTTCTGTTGAACACAAAAGAGTATTTTCTGAAGAATGTTGGATATTGGTAGCAAAGTCCCTTTAAGGCAAGTCATTTCACTCGGCTGCCATCTTTGAAACACCTCTTGGGCAGTATGCTCGGGCATTCCGTCTAAATGGGGAAACGTCAAATTCTCCAAAATTGTTCAGCAAGCTTACGGTTACATTACATATTTGGAATCACCAATTGACTGTAAATTGACTGTACCTCGCGTTTGTTTCATACAGATTACAAAACAAAAAATACTTTTGTTTTCAAGTGTAGTCAGTTAATATAAAAGCAGAAATTCCAAGCTTTATGTGTGGATATATTTCTTATGTCTATGAAGCATAAGAAATTCAATCAGATTCCAGCGTGTTTGTTGACTACAAAATCTGTCGTGAAAGCACACGTCTGGTCCAAGCTCTCCCCTAGAGAAACGTCTATTTTCATCTTTATTTCTATATTACGTTTACAATGTAGATTGTGTCAAAGCAGCTTAAGATTGAGGTTCTATTAAACTGAAATTGAAACTGTGTCAGTCCAGTTTACAGTTCAGTCCAGTTAACAAACTTCACCAATTGATGAAAGTGAAAGAAAAAACTTCGAAAGAAACCAGGCTCAGTTGGGCTCGACCATTTCTCCTCTGGCCAAACTTTCTGTGCAGAGCTGCAGTCTATCAATGATTGGCTCCTGTACTAGTGGGCGGGGCTTCATTCGCCATATTGACGGGTACAGATTTCCCCATTTAAAATTATATGAGTGACATGTTTTGTCTATTCTATAGTCTTTGTTGGTAGCCACTGACATTCACAGTAAGAAAAAAGATACAATGGAGATCTATGGATACCATTGTCCAACATTTTGTTCTATATATATCTATATATATCTATATATATATCTATAAATATATATCTTCTTTTGCATTCAACAGCAGAAACAAAATGTTTGGAACAAGTAGATGGAGAGTAAACAAATGAAAGAAATGCTATTTTGGGGGTGAACTATGCCTTTAACAGCTGTTTTCTAACAGCTGTCAGAAGACTGTGACTGGTTCCATAAACCGGGTAAATAGTGGTGCTAACCCTGCTTTTAAATCACAACTGTGAAACATTCTTTCACCATAGGTTAAAAGTCAGCAAGAACAGTGATAGCCCAGGGTTAAGCATATTGTAAAAAGAATTTATAAATACTGTTTAAAGGGTATTTAAAAGAGTAAAGATTTTCCTCATTTCCTTAAAGTCCACTAGTTCCAAACATGTACGAGCTTCTTTCTTCAGTTGACAAAACCCATTGAGTTTGATCAATGGAAGTCAATGAGTACTATTAACTGCTTGGGTTTAAAACATTCTTCAAAGCATCTTCTTTTATGTTCAACTTTTATGTTTGGAATAACTTGAGAGTGAGTAATTTAATAATTAAACTTGATTTTGGGGTGAACTGTCCCTTTCATCTATTAAGCTGAAGATTACAACTTTAGTTTAATTCTAAACTATCTTTAATCAAATCCAGAATATTGAACATTTGCACAAAACAGTCAATATTTGTTACCTCTAATTCCAGATCCTGTGGTTCATCCTCTGAGAGTGGAATAACTACTATCTTGGTGATCTTGTAGACTTTGTGGTCTCCTGGCAACTGGCCCACCAGTGCTTTCTGGCGAATCAGAATCAGGCCCAGAGGAAGATCTGCCCAAAAGGGGAAAGGAAGGGAGTGTGTCATGTCTCCACACCTCGTTTTCCTGCTCTATCCGGCATGAATCATTCCTAAGCCAAACATTCTCATAACAACATCTTCAAAGACATTTGCATGGAGGCACGGTGCAGTCATACTTTCACTGACAACTCAGTATAAATCAATAGATAAAAATGCACCCTGCAGCAGACAACTGAGATGTTAAGGTGGAAAATTTAATGAGAACAGCCTGGGCTCTTTGAAGGAATAGTGCAAGGAAATATCGGGTTTGCCTGCTGGATTATGTTGCAACGTAAGGCATGTACACTGTGTAGCTACAAACTGATGGGTCTGTCTGTGTAGCAATGCCCTGAAAAACAGCAATCAAGCATAAAAAGTCAACCAATTATTTTAAGCCATGAGTACTAATGCACCATTCAAATATAGAAATCAGCAAGTGTTTCTCTGAAAAGGGAACAGAGACTGACATCATAATGACAATATACATATTAAGCTAACCTGTAAACAATGGACAGAGGCTGATTTCTCAAATTAGTCACCGAAAGATGAAATGAAAGTACAATGGAAGCTTAAAATATCACTAGTATCCCTAAAGAGTTTCCTTTTTTAATCTATTAAAGGGCAATTGTTTAATTAAATGGTTTCTGTGCAGTATTTAAGCATTGTGTAAATACCCAGGAATTTTATAGCAATTAATATAATTGATAAGCACATAATATAGCAATTATTTAAGGCCACTGTCTTTAACATGCCAAAGCTCCATCAGGACAGATCCACAATAAAGCTCTGAAAGACATTTAGCAATTACAAAACAATAATAAACCAAATAAAGCTGACATTTTTTTTGTGCTGGAACAGCATTTCATTATGTTAATCATTATGAGTCTCTGGTACTCAGTTTCTTCCTGCAACAAACTGAATTACAGTAGAACCAAATGGAAATGATCACATTTGGTATTAAATCAGGCTCAGAATGGTGCTTTAACAATAATTACATTAGACTAAAAATCAGTTTTATTCCAAGATCCAGAGCCACTGAATGCATTGCAAACATTAACATATTACTCTCATCCTTTATGCACAGAGCAGACTTACCAACATGAAGCTGCATTTTTCCAATGATACCCTCTACAAGGCCCAGACAGACAGGGTTCCATGCTAGCAACAGGTCGGTTGCTGAAAGAAAGATGGAAATGAGTCACATGGGACCAAAACATTTAAGCTTGTAACAGAATAATAGTGCGCCAAATCTATTGGTAATTAATATAAAACCTGGGGTTGGGGGATGAGCGTGTACTGTAGATAATAGTGCATTCTTAAGAATCTACACTTACTTTTCCCCTCCAATAAGGCACTCTTTTTGTTTTTAAATATGAGTGTTAATAATATTTTGGAAAATACACATTCACTTTGAGTGTTTATTATAGTATATTATTATGTTATATTATATTTTAGCAATTTAACATACTCATTTTTTATTGTTATTTGTAATTACTACAATTAAAGTTGTCTACACTAGACATGGACCATAACCGGTTTCAAGGTATACCACAATTCATTCAATTCAATCATGATTATGAAAGCACTACTTTTTTTGTTATACTGTTCCTGAGGAATGTGCAAATTTTGCTCTATGTGTTTTATTTTACGTGTTGTAAAAAAACAGATTTATTTTTATACATTTTATTTAAGTCTAACACCAAAGGACCATCCACATCAAAAGCTACTGATCATCTCATGATTCAGCAAACATTTGAAAAACAAATAATTTATTCACCAACATCCAAGCATGCTATAAACCTGAACAGTGCAGTGGCAGACTTTATATCCAAAGAAAGTTGAAATCTGTGTTTTTGAAACAAATGAAGATAACAGAAGTCAATTATTTACTGTAATTATATTATATATTATTGTAATTTAGCCTGACATGTTTACTGTTCCAAAATATTTTAAATGTTACTTAAAATAAAATATATTGTGTTCAAAGGGGAAAAGAAAGTTGTTGTTTTTAACCCAGACATTTAAAAATAATTTATTTTTGAGCAGTAATAACAACACAGTAATACCGTGAAAAAGTGATATATTAGTCCTAGGTTATCATACGTTAGAATTTCACATGCTTAGTCTACAGGTTACTTTATTTTTTTTATTCACATGATTTTTTTTATTATTATTATTCCACGGTAGCATCCTCACAGCTTTAGTAAGAGTTAGGGCTGCACAATATTCGAAAAATCTAGCATTGCAATAGTTTTTTATACTGCAATATATATTGCAATATGAATACAATTTCACCAGATGACTTAATATCTCTATGTGGAAAGAAGTTGTAAACATTTGTGCTAAATAAATTGGGATGATTCTGTAGTGGGAGTGCATCTCTACAGTTTAAAATCTAATAAACAATCCGTAAACTTTTTGGAGTCCTCTGACACATTTTCAATGTGGTCTGTGCTATTTGCAGAGCATTTCTGTGTTGGGAGTATTTCCATGCACATGTTTAGTCAGAGACTGATAAATTAATGTTTACTATTTGCATCTCCATAAAATCTAATAAACAATCTATAAACTTTTTGGGTCCCCCTCCCCCAACACATTTTTGTTGTAGTCTCTGCTATTTGCAGTGCATTTCTGTATTTGCATGTGTTGTGATTTCTTATACCTGAATGCTTTTAAAATCATTATACAATCACAGGCATCAAAAAATGTGCAAATGATAAATTGTGACACAAACTCAACCTTGCATATTCTGTATTGTGAATGATCACATTGTGATATCCATGCTGAAAGTGCAGCCCAAGTAAGAGTACTCATAATTAATATCAAAAAAACATTTTAAAGGTGGTTTCCTCACAGCGATGACTGCTGACTTGAGTCAACGACTTGCTGAGCACCACCTCTTAAGCGGAATGATCAGCATCACCTGCATTGTCAGGAATGATATGTCATGAGGAAAGACAACGTTTTCTGGAGTATATCTGACAGTATATGGTTTCTCAGAAATCAGAAGTCCTTTTGGAAGAGGCGGGTGTTGGGCACCCAACCATCTCCTGACTAATTATGAGGAGACGTTCACAGCTTGATGATTGATGGGTGCGAGCTAGATGAGCTGTATTTTGAAGTTGCCAAAAATCTGTCTGAATGACCATGAGCTCAGCACTGGGCAAAAATCCCAGTTTAAAGAAAGATCTCCAGTTACTACACCATGAAAATCTGGCATATTACCTTGGTAGCTACATGACTTTATGGGAGCAGTTTGATATCAAAATTACCAAGAATTCTGAACTTACAGTTCAATTAAGCATTGCAGTCAAATTGCTATTAAAATTGGCAATCAAATTTACATCAATAAGATCTGTTCATACGAGTGCCTGATGTACATTTGAATTGTGTGCTCTACTCATTTACCACACCACACAGATGAAGACTGAATTATAAACAAACTATTAAGTACTACAGTAGTATAACCTCACCCAGACATGCTGGAAATTGTGGAACTCGTACAAATGAACTGAGACTGCATCTATGCATCATGCATATAGTGGAAACCCTTATCCAGTTAAATAATGGAACAGCAGTGCAACCTAAACCCGATCAGCCTGACTGAATGCACGTGGCTTAAAACAACTAGATCTCATTCAAATCTTCACAGGCCGAAGACACGGAGAGTTGGACTTACTGCTCGTCTAGTCTTAGATGTGACAAGAAATACATGTGGTGTTGGGTACACATTCAAAGATGAAGATTGTGGTTCATAGCTGAGCATTCAAAATGTTTGGTTTAAAATCCAATGAACAAAAATATTGGTTAAATATTACAGTACATTGAGGTAGTAAACATACAATGTACTACTGTAAGTGAAAACTGCATAAGATTAGATAAGCTGGTTTGATGCCTGGGCAAAAAAACTGACTAATTTGACTATCTGCCACTACTGCGCCTTGACCCAACACACCTACCACTTTCTCTAGAAGAATGGTCACATGTTTGGCCCTGACTTTAACTTTTGCCATTTAACTGTGCAACTAGATATTTCCCTTGTAAGAGGTTTAACAGAGTTAGAATGAGCCCACATATTCATACACCTCATCGCTGGTTAAAAAAAATTGTTGCAACATAAGTAGTAGCCATCAGAGATATAGGTGCTCTATTTCACCTGAAGAAGTTTAAAGAAGCTTTAAGATAAAACAATTCATGAAATGCAAATCAACAGCTAAACAAACAGTGTGAGCTCAAGAATGAATTTGTGCCCCTGATTGGTCATTGTAGGATGCTTGCAAACACATTAAGGACCTTTGCAGATGGGTTGTTGCTAGAAGGGATACAGCTGCAACCGGAAGTTAACAAAAATTGTGTTATTTATTAAATTACTTAATAATTGTATTTCATTAATGTCTACCTCTACTCAAACCCTAAACTCAACCCTCACAGTAATGTAAAAACAATAACTATACAAAGTATTGCTCATATTATTAATTCAATTACCCATTAAATGTATTTTATTAATGTCTACACCTACTCTAAACCCAACCTTCACAGTAACAAAAAATTGTCATTATTGTTGTACAATGTCACAAAAATTATGCTATATTGACGTGTGTATCCACAGTTTTATCCCTTTTAGACTTTACCTTGCAAAGGCTGTGAATTAAATGTTGTTAAAAGAGTTTTAGTTTCTTGTACAGACCAATTGATTTGCTGTACTAGACATCCACGACAGTCAGGAGTGTAAATTTAGTTTTGCCTGTACATGTTTTTTGACTGTAAAAGTGCTGTTAGCCATTGTTTTGTGTTTTCTAAATTCCCAAGAACCACAGTTTCAGCTAAAATCTTCTCTAATGAAGTAAAAACAATCAGCCACATCTCAGATGTTCAGTGGGTGTGCAAATTAACACCAAATTTATATTTTTGGGTAAACTATCCATTTAGAAGAACTTATGCATTTTAAAATATTTATTCAGGACTTTCCAAACAGAATCAGATTTCTAAATGATAAAAAATCATAAGACTTTGTTTAAGCTAAATTCGTAGCCTCTGCATCTAATGGAAACATAAAATGAAACTAGGCCCAAAGCATGTGACAACATTAGAATTAAAAATTCTAATTTGAAACGAAACGTAATAACAACAATAATACTTTTCCATTTTATTTTACATAAAATATAGACTACATTGTTTATTAAATTAGCAATTTTCACTCAAATATTCTGTCCTTATTTGCTTAAACTTTTCATTAAAACATAAAAAATAGGTCATTTCAGGAATAATTTTAGAGACTGACAGGCTTTCTCGATTCCCTTTTGCTGTTCAGTATGAAAAAAGGTGAAATGAAAGTAATGATAAGTGAGTCTGTAAGTGCTAAGCTACTCTGTTTAACATCTCCTTTTGAGTTCGACCGAATAAAATTACACATGGTTTTGGAAAAACACAAGTAAATAAAACACATGTTATTTTTATGTAAACTACGATTTTAAAGCTGACATTTCAACGCCCTTCAACAAAAAACACGAAGCCCCAAAACCCCATTTACGAGGAAAGCAAAGCAAATTTGAAGCACGACATCAGATCAAAATATCATCAGAGGTTTACAGTGACACTGATGTCATCCACGCGCCGCTGCTTTGAAACTAGGGCAATGAAAACACCACAACTGGACATCTTTCACATAACAACCTCAATAGCACATAAGAAACTGGCATTTCCATCAGATTTAGAGGATTTTAGAACGAGAGGATCAAAAATCACTCATTTTGGGTTTTGTTTTGAAGCAGTCTGAAATGGCTTTAAAGCGCGAGAAATGGCAACAACATCAAACGGAAACATTATAACACACTGTAACGTTAAAATAAAGTGATGGAGTTGAAATGTAACCATTACCCGGTCTCACGGCCATAGATCCATCCTTCCTGCTGCACCACAGCGCGTTATCTCCGCTCTGGAGAATATAATGATCTTTAGCCTGAAACAGCTCCATGTTCCCCGTAATACCGAAACATACGAGCGTCCCGAAAAGCCGCTGGATTTGTTCCCGATCCCAGAAACGAGGAAATGAAGCAGCTCCGCTCTTGTCGCCCGCTGGCAGTCCCAGTAGACGCCAGCTAACCTGCTAGCTCTGTACCTGTGTAAACGTTTATATTAATCTGATCAGACATCGTGCCTCTATATCGGCTAACGGCCGACCATCGAAAATGAGTCGCCGGCACATTTAATGTCAGTTTAATAAGGGCGATATTCTTGTAGTGCTTCGGAAATGTGCCGGTCGGTCTAATATTTTCCACTGAGGGGAGCAGCAGCAGCGAAACAATTTCCTCCAGTTATACACACACGTGACCTCCTCCGTCACACTGAACATCATAGTTCATCTGTGAGTCGATGCCCCACCTGCACTGCTTGTTTTGATGTGTTGTTTTATGTTATAGTCTATGGAAATCTAAAACATGACCATATATGACCGTATAAAATTATTGCTAACATACCTCAACTTATATGTATTTCTAAATCGAATGGTTGAACGACATATATGTAATATTTACGATATTTTGAAATATGTTGCATATATAGGCGTATAGGTCCGTGTACCTATTATTTATGAAACTGGTAAACAACTACCATGTTCAAAATTGGTGTACTATTTACTGCCTTGGGTAGATTACCACATAAAATCACGTTCGTAATGCACATTATTTTGTGTGAATGACATTTTCTACTATTTTTTAGTTTTTATCTTCAGTTTTTTTTGTTTCTTTTTATGACCAATATTATATGATAGTTGCTCTCCTCTTATCCAGGGGCACCATAGGTTTAATCTTCAAAGTATATTATCTTGGGCCTCCATTGAAATCATATTTCTGTGGGCTCACTGTCTGATCATCAGGACCCCTGGAATTAAACTAACCCTCCCATAATAAGGTGCCCTCATCTGTGTCTTGGATTAGCAATTGCAAATCCGTGTGTATTTTGTAAATGATCAATAAAAAACAAGAAGTGTAATCTATAACAACATTTTTAAATATAGTTTAATTTGTGCATTTTGTATATGTTTATTTATCCTCCACTCAACAAGAGCATTGAAAGTGGGGGGTGTAGTGGCACACCTTTTTTGCACATCCTTATGTACCACCTTTTGCAGCAAGTCCAACAACCAGTATTTGTAAGGACGCGAGTAAGACCGAATCTTCTTTTAAAAGGGTTTACTGAAGAAATGCAAAATGAAAACACAAAGGTACAATAGACTTGATATAGCTCGGTCAAAAAACTGTTGCTTCCAATGTTTATAGCTGCAATCTGACAAAACGCACAAAAAAAATGACATCATGGCATCATGTACTACTGCCGAAGCCAAAAAATACTAAAATAAAGTTTTTAAAATTGTATTAATATTAAACTATGCATTTTAAATAATATAATCATTATGAAATAGTATAACATTTCAGTAGCAATTTTCGCCATGTTTTAACCCTTTTAACAAAATTTTCATCACAAATGAATTACACATAACTGGCTCTTACAGGGGGGCTGGGGCGGTTGGGGGATGGGTGGTATTGACAACATGCACATGCATAATATGTGTTTAGTGTATAGGCATGCATGAGTACTTGATGGCTAAAACAACAAGGCTGCAGTTTCGTATGTATCCCTGTCCTAAAAATTGTACAATTGATGTGCACATCCATAATGTTCATCATAAATTGCACAAGAAATTACTACTCAACTTACACAACTATAGTGTCTCATACTGCTTTACTATTATTTTATAGCATAAATAAAAAAATGATTAGGACTGCTATTTAATGTTTATTCATAAATAGTAATATTGTTTTTAGACTTATATATCTGGTGAAATGGTGCTAGATAGATTACTTTTTATAGTGATTATTTTTAAGGAACAGTAAAAAGTCATCTGTAATATATTCAGTTTTGTGGAGAAAAAATAATATACAGTATTACAGCAGTATATTTTTTAAGTAACTAAATGTGTTAGTTCCTTTTTAAGAAAAGTATGTGAAAGTATGTTATTATTTTTGCATTATTTTTGGAGTAAGATTTAGGCTTAAATTTGTAATATATGACTTTTTTACCCAACACTGAATGTAATGCAATTTGAAAGTCCAGTAACTTGCACAACATTGTATATGAGACCCTAAAATTTCAAAAAGATGTTTGCAAGTGCCCCTTTTTGTGCCCAGTCCTCGATGCACACTTCTATCATGGCAATAAGCAAGTGACTTCTAAGCAACGGTCAAAGTGGCAATATGTCATGAAAGAGGGGACTCTTGAGGAAGATTGCAAGGATTTAAGGGGCCATTTGGAACAGAGCCAGTGCTTGCCTTGCATGCTCATAAATACAGACATTTTAGTTGTTGTCATGATTCGTGTGAGCCAGGATCATTTCAATAGTGTTGTCTGTTTTTACTAGAGTGTTGTGTCAACATACTTTAACTGTTTTGTATTAACTTTTAAATGAATTGGAAGGCAATTCTTACTAAATCATATAATCTCATCGACACTTTTCTGTAAGATCTAGGGTGGGGGGGTGAAAACCTGTACCA
Source organism: Danio tinwini (assembly GCA_903798205.1). Lineage (NCBI taxonomy): Eukaryota > Metazoa > Chordata > Actinopteri > Cypriniformes > Danionidae > Danio > Danio tinwini. The sequence goes on from CAIGQZ010001313.1 coordinate 15,561,297, forward strand.
CTGTCCTTCAGAGTTTTGATTTTTCCTAATATCAAGGGCTGAATCTATTATTGCAGATACTTCCCTGGTGAAAAACAGTATCTGTGACCTACTTCTTGCAACACTTTGAATTGTGTATTGTATAGTATACAATGGACACTTTGCTATCCCATGAGGCCATTGTAGAGGATTTGTAAATGGCAGTGATCAACATAATTGATGCTGATAAATAACATAATAATAATAATAATAACAACATGATACATTTTATTTATACTACACATATCTATAACATATAAAACATACTAGGGGCAACACGGTGGCGCAGTGGGTAGCACGATCGCCTCACAGCAAGAAGGTCACTGGTTCAAGCCTCGGCTGGGTCAGTTGGCATTTCTGTGTGGAGTTTGCATGTTCTCCTTGTGTTCATGTGGGTTTCCTCCAGGTACTCCGGTTTCCCTCACAAGTCCAAAGACATGCACTATAGGTGAATTGGGTAAGCTAAATTGTCCGTAGTGTTTTAAATGTTTCCCAGTGATCAGTTGCAGCTGGAAGAGCATCCGCTGTGTAAAACATATGCTGGATAAGTTGGCGGTTCATTCTGCTGTGGTGACCCCAGAAAATGAATAAAACATACTTTATAGTGGTATTTAAGTAATTACTTATTCAAAATAAGTATCCACTCAAAAGCTGCAACCAGTGTCTTTGCCTTCATTAGAAAATAGTTGGAGCTAAAAATGGCCAGGAAATTTACTATATTATTCTTTCCTTAATCTTGATGCATTTTATGATATATCAAAGTTCAGACTTAATAAGTTCAGCATAATACTATAATCCCACACTATAATTCCTCAAGTACTTTACACTTATAAGTATTAAAAACTGTAAAGCTTTGGTTGTAAATGAAAAACCTGGAAACATAATTTAGCAAAGTGCTTTATTTAATTTAGTTTTTTTTATTTGCAGTCATGCTTATGTGACCATATCGTGTCGACATTTTAACAAACTGCAAATAATCAAGCTGTGAACACTGAACATTGCATACTATTTCACAAAACAGACTTTGAAACCAGTTTTGTTCGCAGTAGTGGTACGATATCTGAGTCAGTAACAGGTCATTGAGATAAAAAAGAAAGCCTCACAAGCTTCATGTGAGACATATAGCACTCTGTTTTGAATTGAATTGAGCTAATAGATTATACAAAGTCATTTTTGGTACACTTTTGGTTTCCCTCAGAGCAAGTTGTGATTAAGTTATCTTGCTCAAGGTCACAATTTTGACAAAACAGGAGTCCACAACTTTGCACTGACCCTGACTGCCTTAAAAAACAAAGCCTTAATCATAAAGGCAACCATACAGTATATTCAATCAGTATTTTATAATATGTATTTTTTTGAAATTCTATATTTTTAAGCAGAACATTCGTACTAGTGGAAATGTTCTTTTTGGCACAGAAAAATAGAATAAAAATATAGCATTATTTGTATCCTTTCATTCAAAAAATAACAATACTGACAAGCGTTCAAACCATCACAAGGAATTCCGTCAGCAAAGCTTGCTCTCAACAATGACTTATTCTTATGCACAATGTTAAAATGTTTATATTCTAAGGCATTAATTGTTTATACAAGTATGAAACAAAATAATCCCATAGTCCAGTGTAGATTTCTTCATTTTTTATCCACGTGATATTAAAAATCGAGTCAAACATTTCCACACCAATGGCTCACAACTTCAAAAACAACATGTGTTCTTAAGGAATACTCTTCATTCATTCCACATGGTACAAAAGATACTTTTTGGCCGTTAAAATACTTTCTTCTGGTTCAAGGCCTCATTTTCAGGTACGTTTCTTGAAGAAAACTGATCACCGTTATGTCTTTTGCTACAAGACATTGGCATGGTGAGATTTGACAACAGCAGCATCACATAACAGCACTCAGTAAACAAATCACGTTAGATCATTTCCAACAGAAAACTTTAATCATTTGTGCATGCAACTCATAATAATTGCACAAGTAAAAAGAAGAATGGGGAGTATATTAGTGTTCTTAAATCAGTGCCTTCTTTGCGCAGTTATGAAAACTCCTTGACTCTCTCTGTGTTCAACGGGTCAATCATACTCTGCTCTTCTTTCGCCTTATTTCCAGCCTGCATCTCTCCGATCATCTCCAGTTCATCTAGAATATTCTGAACTCTGCGGACGCCGTCCCTCCGAGCCTGACGCACATCTGGACGACCTTCGGGATCTACAGAGTCCAGAGCCAGCAGTTCTTTAGTCAACATCTCCTCCAGTACCAAGTATCTTTTATCATTCTTCTTCCCATCGAAGCACTTGACGTTCTGTGCCAGCTTCTCCACACGCCCCACTATCTGCTGCACTTTGACCAGTCCTGGGTGGCTCAGATCTTGCTCCAGAGTCTCTTCAGGCTGGAATTGCGAGGACGGGACATCTTGAGGTGTTTGTGGAGCAGCTGTTTCCTGGGGTTCTGGTGCTGGAGGAACTTGTATAGTAATATTGGATGTCTCTGATACCTGCGGTGAGGGTTGTGCTTTTGGCTGAGGCTGTTGTGTAGGTTGTTGTTGTTGTACTGGCTGATGATGTATCTGCTGGGGAACTTCGCTCACTCTTTGAATGGGAACCTCAAATGTAGGTACTCTGATGATTTCTTCAACTGGATGTTCAATTTTTGAAGGTATGGCTGTGTGTCCAATATGTTGCTGCATCTGGAAATGTTAACATATTCTCTTTAGTTTCATTTACTTATTTTATTTACTTAAGCAATTTTTGTTAAACAATGTTATTTGAAAGTATCAAAAATAACAACCCAGGCTCATTCTGAAAATGTACCTCTACATACATTCCTGGAGAGCGCCAGATACGTCCCAGGAGCTACGTTTGTTTTTCAGTTTTTGCTTTCGCAAATCCACCAGAGGCCGCTGTGTGAGCTTTTTGAGATCTCTAATTTCTCTTGTGAGTGCCATTCACGCCTGCTGTTTTCATGTAAATCCACCAAAGGCAGCTGTCGACTGACTGTACGACTGACTGAATGACTAACTGACTGACTGACTGACTGAGGCCCCGTTTACACTAATGCGTTTTCGTTTTGAAACAGCGTTTTAGATCAAAAACGATCCGCGTCCACACTAGCGTTTCATCTAGCGCTTCTAAACATATCTCCGTCCACACTACTCCACCAAAAACGCATATCACGTAACCATTCGCGCACTCTGGGCATGCGCGTCCACGTATAAACAGGAAGCATGTGTCTCGCTCGGCATTTGGCTATTGTTAGTCAACAAACGCTGGTTGAACGAAGCAAATAGCTTGCCTCTTGCAAATATATGCAGCTGCTGTAGTAAAAAAGGCAGAGTTTAACTGCACAATGGCGCCTAAAACGAACAATAGTACAAACAACGCTCCCATTTCTGTGTCCATGTTGTTGTTTACAGTGAAGGCTGGTCTGTTATCTTCCGGTAGCGTTATAGTCATGTGATAGGGGCTTGACAAATAAGGGAAGGATAAGCAATGATCCAAAAGCCCCAATCAGGTAGCGAATGTCTGCAGCCACGCCTCCGTTTTCAGATGTCTCCGTTTTCCCCCATCCACACTGAGACGGAGAAGCAGCAATCTAGAATGAAAACGACCTCTCCAGCGTTTTCAAAACGCTCCGTTTTTGGGGCTCGAAAACTTCGGCGTAGTGTGAACGGATAGTGTAACCGTAGCAAAACGTATGCGTTTTTAAAAACGAAAACGCATTAGTGTAAACGGGGCCTGACTGACTGACTGACTGACCGATCGACTGACCCACCCTCCTCCTTTCCTAAACCCAACCAACAGTATTTTCTAAAGCACCGACTGACCTGATCACCAACTTCCCTAAACCCAACCGACAAGTTAAAAAGGCAATCCAGAAAAAGAAAAGCCCTCACATAATTGTTTTAAAGATAAAATGCAGCCACACGTAGCTCTACATAATTCCTATCTCCAGAAACGTACATAGGGCTACATTTTCAGAATGAGCCTATGTTGAAAAAAACCACGCCTATAACCAAACTAGCCTGATCTCACAAGAAAACGTTACTATTTTATGCTTTGTCAGTTTAGTGGCTAATTCAGTTCAGTTGTATGAAAATTTTAAAAAGGAGGCATGACACCCAACCCCACCCCTAAACCCAACCGTCATTTGGGGATAAACAAAGCGTACTAAATTGTACGAATGAGATCGTACGAATTCATATGAATTAGCCACTAAATCAAAAAGTTTGTAATTGTTGTGCCCTTTTTGAATTCTCCACTAGCGTTATTAAACACACAACTTACTGCTGATTGGCTGCAAGTGGGTTTTGGGTATCGGTCAGACACTGGTGTCATAAGCATTTCTCACTTTTAAACAGAAAATTCACCTAAAAAATTAAAATTCTGTCATCATCTGCTTAAGTTTCTTTTTGCTGTTATATTTTTGAAGATATTTTAAAGAATGTTTGAAACCTGTAGCTATTGAAATAATTTTTTTTCTACTATGGATGTCAAATGGCTACTGTTTTCTTCAGACTATCTTTTTTTGTCTGCAACAGAAAAACGAAAACTCTAAAAAGTAAATGATTTTATTTACATCTTTCAGTAAAATATCCCCTTGATAAATAACAGACATACCTGAGGTCTCTCTCCCATGATCTGAGCCATGACTGGCGACTGGGCTTTTAAGGGGACTGGGATGGGACTTGCAGCACGGTTCTGTTGAATCTGAATGGGCACTTGTTCACGGTAGATTTTTTCTCGAGTGGGATGAGTACTTTGGCTAAGCTGGGATGGCAAGCCCCCTCCAGCACCCTCATGGATCACCGGAATAGGGATGTATCCTGCCCGGAGACCTGTATTGCTGGATCTGGGCTGCTGGTGAAGGCCACTGATTTGTTGGTGGGTCCCTTGTGGTAGATAACCCTGTGATAAATAAAAATAGAGTTAGGGTCTGCATTAAATTGGTCAAAATTTACCTTAACAACACTTTTATTTATACAAAAACATTACAAACAAACAAATTAGAACTAAATAAATCAGTTTCCACAAAATATAAATTTACTACAAATTTCTATTGCTGTTGAAAACCCAGCTTTGCCATCACAGGGATAATTAATGCATTTTAAAATATATAAAATTAGAAAATATTTATCTGAAATTAATATTAGTAATGTTTTAGTATTTTTTTGCAGTATATGATATATATATAGAGATAGATAGATAGATATAGTATATATATAATATTATATATATATATATATATATATATATATATATATATATATATATATATATATATATATATATATATACACAATTAT
>CAIGQZ010001313.1:15567019-15583315 GCA_903798205.1 Danio tinwini
ATATATATATATATATATATACACAATTATCATATCACACAAGTAGCACCGGTGGGAAGCGTGCGTTGGCACGAGGGCGCAGGCCTTTTTGTATGAGGAACTACTTTCTTACACCATTCATTCACATCTGCAGCTGACGTCAGAAAAGCAGAAACTGTTGCTCATTCACACACGTTACTTAAGAGCTAGTTTTTGAATGATTCTCTAGCGTAATGTCTAAATGACAAAGCAGGTCATTTACGAAAAACGCTAAACACATGCGTGCATTTCTTCTTTCTGTTTACTGAACTAGTCTACAGTAGCGAAAACAGGAGACTAATTAGAAACAAACAGATGGCCAACCAAAAAGTAACTCAGGGTAATACAAAGAGTGGCCAACACAAAATACATAAATTCCTGATATGTCAGTCCCATTTCACACTCAACACACTACAATTACTAAGTTATAAATACAGCACTACAACATACTAAAGAGAGAGATTGACTTAGAATGTCACTTAACAGTTTTTTAATGATTTTAACAGCTGTAGTTTTCTCCTCTAAGGGCTTATTATGCCGTCTCTGTCGCCATCTTAAGAATGGCGTGGTATCTTAAAAATATTTTAAATAGGCACTATCCTTATAAATAAAATGCATAGTTGCAATCTAAACAACTACATTCTCATCTAAAAAAGCCTCAAAAGAACATCATGTTGTCCAACAGCTGCAATATTTGTCAAACTGTAGTGAGTTTATTGATCTGCTGTCACTCTATTTTTTCCTTGCCGCTGTCGCCACTGGCTTGCATGGTTCGGGATCTGTAGAGCTGCGCATCGATGGATTTGCTCTACAGTGTTTGGACTCTCAGTAGTGATTATTAACCCACACTGAACTGAGCCAAACTGAACTGAACTGATCTGAAACTCTGAAAATCGAACTGACAGTTTCAATTTACTATAATCTTGAATGTGAAGCTGTTTTGACACAATCTACATTGTATAAGCGCTATACAAATAAAGGTGAATTGAATTGAATTGAATGTGGGTGGAGTAATACAGTAGGGTGAAGAGGCTGTAGGAGTTCTGATATTGTAGATTATCGCACTGCTATTAGCCAATCAGATTCCAGAACCAGACAGAACTGTTGTATATATAGATATAAATAAGCTAAACAATGGGCAGCATGGTGGCTCAATGGTTAGCACTTTTGCCTCACAGCAAGAAGGTTGCTGGTTTGAGCCTCAGCTGGGTCAGTTGGCATTTCTGTGTGTAGTTTGCATGTTCTCCCCGTGTCCTTCACAGTTCAAACATATGCAGTATAGGTAAATTAAATAAACTAAATTGGCTGTAGTGTATGAGTCTGAATGCAAGAGTGTATGGGTGTTTCTCAGTACTGGGTTGCAGCTGAAAGGGCATCCACTGCGTAAAACATATGCTAGAAAAGTTGGCGGTTCATTCTGCTGTAGCAACCCCTGATAAATAAAGGGACTAAGCTGGAGGAAAATGAATGAATGAATGAATAAGCTAAATAGTAAATAAAGACAATTTTTCAGCAACATATAAAAACCTATTAAACCATTTTTTTAAATACTACTAAGAAAGTCAGGGCATTAGGGAAATTTTACAAATAAGGAAATCTTCATAAAAGCATAAAAATGAGCTATTCATTTATTCTGACTTTACTCTGAGACAAATTAAGAATTTGCCTCAGGCTGTGCCATAAATGTAATAGTTGTAAATAATATTAAGTTTCCTGCACTGACTGACTGTTTTGTTTAACGATACCTCAATACAGAGACGCGGTGGCACAGTAGGTAGTGCTGTTGCCTCACAGCAAGAACGGCGCTGGGTCGCAGGTTCGAACCTCGGCTGGGCTGGGTCAGTTGGCGTTTCTGTGTGGAGTTTGCATGTTCTCCCTGCGTTTGCGTGGGTTTCTTCCGGGTGCTCCGGTTTCCCCCAAAGACATGTGGTACAGGTGAATTGGGTAGGCTAAATTGTCCGTAGTGTGAATGAGTGTGTGGATGTTTCCCAGAGATGGGTTGCGGCTGGAAGGGCATCCTTCCTTGCGTAAAATCGTGCTGGATAAGTTGACGGTTCATTCCACTGTGGTGACCCCAGATTAATAAAGGGACTAAGCCGACAAGAAAATGAATGAAACATCAATACATCAACAGGAAATATCAGTTTTGTTTTGTCTCGATATCCTTTTTTTGCTGTTTCAGCTAAATATTTTCTTTAACATTCTACTAAAGAAAATGCCACCGACATATTAGATGACCCAAGGGCAAGTAAATTAATAAACAATTTTAAAGTAAACTATCCTTTTTAATGCAAAGCTTTCCCAATAAACTCAAGACAGAGACTGCCGTGTCTATACAGTAGTTTGCTTTCTTATGATCTTACCTCAGGCCCGTGTGAAGTAGGTGAGCAAGACGAACACGCTTCTGATGGGGTCTGCACTGGAGATCTAGGCCGACAGTGTGCTGCTGGCGTTGGAGAAGGTGTACGTCCATCTGTTCTCAGATTCTGCTGCACCACTGGATGAATGTAGGAGAAACAGGGATACTGCTGCAACCTGGGTTCAGGGTTTTCATGGCAGACAGGGATTGGGATGTAGCCCTGCCGGAGCATTGGCTGCCTCATCTCATTTATAAAGGTTTTGTGCATGTCCTGAGGAGACTCTGGGGACATTGAGGGACCATTGGAAAAAATCTGAAACAAGAAAACATAAACAGTTCAAACTCATCTCTCATGCTCAGGCTGAAATATTTCACACCATAATGCCAGCAATTCTTATATACTCTGTTCAACGCAAGCCTGATCAACAACATCACATCCGATGATTCTCTTCAGCTGTGAAGTATTTAGTAGCTGTCTGTGAAATTGCTTTGGAGAAGGCAAATAACAAAAGCATGCAGTTGACTGAGTTATTGAATAAGCTCAAGTTATCAACATTGTCATTACAAGCATAATGACGAAATTGTTTGACTTGCTCCAATAGCTTGGCTATGACTAAAGACATAAAAAAAACTATTCAGGGTTAATGGTATGTAGGTGTTGTCTGTGAAATAACTTTGCTGCAAATGTAAAAGCCAAAACAGGGACAAACATTTCTACACTCAATAAAACGACTTTTGCTGCTTATTCAAACTACTTATTTAAAATTGAAACAACACAATTCTTTTGTGTTTCTTGGGGCAACTTAACTGTTTTGTGTTCAATCCACTTCAATTTGTAAAAGCAATTAAGTTGACTTAATCGATTTGTGTTGGGACAACATGAAGGAATGGGCTATATGCACAGCTAGTGTTTTTCAGCCAATGATGAACTTCCGGTGAAAGGTTTATGTGAATATTTTCAACTTCATAAGGTTGCTTTTACAGCATCAATGTTGTGATGTAACTCAAATATAATCAGTTAAAAAGATTTAAGCATCCATTTAGTTGTTAAAGCGTAAAAAGAGATGTAAGACACAGGCGCTGTCATTAGCAGCAGGCTAGCACAGAAACTCCATTGAAAAAACTGGGGTAAAATCAATTTTTTATATTTTAAAGGCATGTCACAGAAAAATATAATTTAATGCAGTGCTTCTTGTTTGGTCTCATACCCACTTTATATCGTATCTCAGCTAGGCAGTGATGATGTTTTTTTTAAGGAAATCAGTTTTTCAAATGCTGAGATTTTGTATGAGGTAACAATTCAGCAGAAGCCCTGGGGCTGGCTGACTGAAATTAAAAGTCCATCTGCAAATACCCCATTGTGTGGAACCACAGAATTCTTTATAGTGTAGTCACACTTTTATAAACATAATAAGAAATCACGGTGTATTAATAAAACACAACACTGCCTAGTATAGTGTATTTAAAGGGATAGTTCACCCAAAAATAAAGTTTGCTTTTCATACTACACTGTAAAAAATGCAATTCAATCATGTTGTCCCAACACAAATCGATTAGGTTAACTTAACACTTTTAACAAATTTATGTAGACTGAACATAAACAATAAAGTTGTCCCAATGAAATCTCAAGAATTGTGTTGCTTCAGCTCATTTTAATTAGGTAGTTTGAACAAGTTAAAAATATATCTTTTTTTGAGTGTATAGTGGTTCTAAACTATTATGAATTTCTTCTTTTGTTAAACACAAAACAAGATATTTTAAAGAATGTTGGAAAAAATGCTATTTACATACATACTAGGAACAGAAAATACTATATAAGTCAATAGTTTCTTTTTTTATACATTTTTTTGTCTTTTGTGTTCAACAGAAGAAAGAATGAGTAACAGAAGAAAGGGGGAGAGTAAATCATGGCAGAATTTACATTTTTGTCCCTTTAAATAAATATATAACTCAGCAGTGTGGTTCTGAACTCATTCATTCATTTTCTCAATATGAACATTGGTTTCTTTAAAAAAAAAATCTTTAAAAACAAAGCTCCATGGTTGGTAATCAATGATTTTGTTTAACAAATCCTAGCAGGCACACAATACCATAATGCAACCACCATCCAATGTCTAGTCAGTGCCTAAAGACAACGTTATTTCGATGTCCAATAACAATGTTTATATTTGGTTGATTGTAGGTTGTGTTGGAAAATGACCAAAATTTAGCATCAAGCCAACATCTTAAACCAAAATCATATTGACATCAAAAACTGACATTTACTCATCAGGTATGGCAACCATAATCCAACATCTGATAGACGTCATGGTGGTAACGTCCACACAACGTCAAGCTGTAACATCATAAGACGTTGATATTTGGTTGATTTTAGGTTGGACATTGGACAGTGATGTCGGCCTGACGTTGGGTTCTAATGTCAACACGATATTTATTTCCAAACAAAATGCAACATCCCAAGACATTGGGGTACAACATCAATCTGACGTCATGTTGACATCCTGTACCTGCTGGGATCTGTTCACAATAATTTAACTTAGTACACTCAAAAAAATATTTTGCTGCTTGTTCAAACTACTTATTTATAATGAGCTGAATCAACACAATTCTTGAGGTTTTTTGTGGGATAATTTAATTGTTTTATGTTCAATCAACTTAAATTTGTAAAAACAATTAAGTTAACTGAATCAATTTGTGTTGAGACAACATGAAGGAATTATGTGGAACCCTGCATTTTTTTACAGTGTATACTAAAACTCAATTTGTGTGGGTAAACCATCTCAAAAGACTTCTACGATCTCATAGTACTTACATAGTTACAGTATAATTCCATTATGTCGTTTGAAATGCTTCATGTACCATTCTTGTACTCTTGTCTTTGAGTCTGATTTCCAAACATTTCTTTGCGTTTAAAGTAGAGTTTGTAATTGTGTGATTCACTTAATTTTTTGTTTGATTTATGGCTTACAATCCTTTAACAAAGATGTTATAAAATATCCCTGTGGGTAAAAATGCTATACCAAAGCTGTTAAACAGTGGGCACTAATGCTTTATATAACGCTATCAGTTTGATGATGCACATTTTGTGAACTAAAAGTCACTCTTGTATTAGGCATGATGCATAATGTCATGTGATTAACAGTCTTTTACACCTGCTAAATCTTTCCTGTTAGCCTCACATCACTGTCAAGTTGTAGGCTTTTACGACTAGTCATATTCAATCACATGCGACTTTCAGCCGTTGTAAATCTGTCTAACGTAAATTGATATTAGGTTATTGCGGGCAATTAACCAACAACTTGCTTGTGTGTTGAGTCACTGCATTATTCCAGTAAGTAAATGTAAATCTCGAGCCCGACTGTGGCTTGCGTCTCCTCTCATCTGTTTGACATGCAAAGGTCAATCCGCCCTCTCTCAATGATGAGGCAGTCCAGGATTTAAGCATGAAATATGAGTGGGTAAAAACTCACTGCACAGCAACTGTTAAGCGACTGCATTGGCTTACAGGATATACCCTGTATGCTGTGGATTCTAATGCCATGACTCACTCTAGGTAGCATTTTTCAATGGGTTCCTGTGCTGTTGACACTGTGTCTTAAAATACTCTTTGTGAGGGGGAGGGCCTCCTTTACTCATCAATGTAAATTAGAGGTGCATAGACAAAACAAACATCAAACAAGGTAAAATCCCTAGCATATCATCACAAAACACCTATTTTGATGTTGAAACAGCACAATTACGTAATTTAGGAGAGGGGCTTTCAACAAGGGGCTAATAAATAAAGAGGATGTGGTCGCATTTACTGTATTCAAACTAATTTTGCAGATAAAATGCAGTCATTTCAATTGTAATCGACATGAAAGTTTCCCACACAGATTTTGCTCACGTTTAAAGTGACTTTTGTGTGAACTGTGCCTTGTATGTCACAACACCAGTTAATTGCAGCTGAAATTTTGCTTGTATGTGATAAAAAAATATCTATCCATCAAAAAATGCTGAATTCTACAGTTCAAAAGATGAAGATGCTCTAGATGTTTCATTGTCTGTTCCAAACTTAAATGCAGTACAAATCAATGACTGTAAATATCAAAACAAATTATGTAAAGACATTCAAGTGGGAATATAGGGATAGGCCAAGTGTGAAATACAACACTCAAAATTCTTCTGACTCCTTTTTCATGACTCATAGGCCTGAAAAATTTCAAAGATAGATTGTTGAAGGTGAAATGCTGCACAATTATGACAGCAAAATGTTAAATATTGAGAATGATGGCTGGTTGGTGACCTCATGCCCTCTGCTATTTTGACGCCAAGAGTAGCGCCCAGTTTATCTCCTGGCAGCTGTCTTTCCAGCAGATCCTTGGTGACACTAACTTCGGACAAGTGTTGATCTACCTAATGAAAGATGCCAACTGGCAAGCCCTTGTGTTCCCCCCTCTGCATATTTGACTTCCAGAACCTGATGTGCAGAGAACAGTTTGACACTTCCAGTGTGTAACTTTTCAAGCCCATTCATTGGGAATGACAAAATCGGTGAGTGGGTGGATCTCTCTCAAATCCCATGTAAGGGAAACTTTGAGGGACGTGATAGTGCTGTGTAGCTCCAGCGATGTGGAGAACAAGCGCAGTGTGCGTAGTTCTCGAGGCTTTAAATAAACATTGTGGAGTCGTTCTAACACTCTCACATATGACTGCAGTGCGTCACACAGTAATCATTTCGCCTGAGATCATCACACTAATATATATTCGCCCGTGCACTAACGTCTTCCGCCAGGCCGTCCAAATGCACGCGAAGCGCTTTATTTCCAAGAGGAGACTGCGATTCACGCGCGAGCTAAAGCGAATATCAAGTGCGTGGCTCATCTTCCCTAGACAGTCAGTGTCTGCTCAAGTACGATTTTGGATGTACTGAGTGGGATCGTAGCCTACGCACTCAGCAAAATTGCTTTTTATCGATGAAACAGCCTCTAAAATGCCACAACCCAAAGTAATCTGTTAATCGCGTCACACACAGATCTGCATTTTGAAATCGCCGGAAAACCGATCACGTTTGACAGCGCAACTTCGCAAAAGCAAAAGCAGGATCGGTCTTACCTTTTTCGTATCGTGCCGCGGATCGTTCCACGTCGTTGTGCGATTGTTGTGATCCACAAAAAACGGCCAGCCTGTCTGCGGGTCAATTTTGATCTCCCAGCCAGGTGGCAGAGGATCGTTAGTTGCCATCGTTTCGACCGGAGACAGTGTTTTCATACTCTGATATTGCTTCGCTCCCGAATATTGTGCCATTACAGCCGCTACAGACGCTTTAAAGGGTCCGTTTGATGACGTACTGTAAATAGGGACGGGTTTCTCGAAGCAGTGAGGTCCGAGGACTACCGAGAAAGTTCTAGCTGAGGGATCACTGTTACGCCCACACGTGTGACCAAAAATTACCCCTTGACCGTCCAGACACGGATCCACTCTTGAGACTTTAATCGCCTCCCCCCGCTGTTTACTGGACCGAGCGCACTTGTTGCTCTTTTAACTGTTCATTTCTAAATACAGACTGATTTGACACATTTCATACTGTCAGTTCTGCAATGAGGTTTCTCCAATTTGGTTTATATCACATAACCCGAAATTATCAATATGTGAAGACGAGGTCGAGTAATCCCTGGATTATTTCTGTAAATAAATTATTGTCGGTCTATATTTATATACATTAAATGTGTAATAATTAGGCTATTACAATACACTGAAATAAAAAAGAATGATTGTAAGGAATATATTTCATATTTAATCTATATAAACTCCTAATTTATATGAATATTTATAACCTATTTATGTAAATACATTTGTATTTTAATGAATATTAATTTTGTTTCATATAAATATTCTAGTTCAAAAATATATACAGTGCTCAGCATAATTAAGTACACCCCATTATGAAAGTGAATATGTTAATCCATTTCTCACTGAATATAGACAATGTATTTTGGTGCATTTAAACAAAACAGATTTATTAAACAGATATATTTATTAAAATAATATTTTAGTCACCAAACATATTTAGAAATTGAAAAATACAATTAAATTTAAGCAAAATATTGCAAAAAACAAATGACAACCTACAAAATTTTAACTAAATGCTTAAATTATTTTGCTTTTCTTGATTTTTCCTTTTTTTAATTTGTATTTAATATTTTTCTATAGCATAAATTTGAATGAACTAGTTTTTGGACTGTTATCGTAAGTTTTTTTGTTAGATTAGCTCCAGATTTGGCTTCAGTACTGACTAATCTAATGTATATGCACTAATATAATTTTGTATAGCTTCCTATTAAAAATATGAATTTAAAAGATAAATTCGGGAGGGGTGTACTTATATATGCTGAACACTGTAATTTTTTCAATTTTAATTATATTAATATTTACAATAATTGTACTAGACTATATGCATTTTAGGCGACACAGTGGCGCAGTAGTGCTGTCGCCTCACAGCAAGAAGGTCGCTGGTTCGAGCCTCGGCTGGGTCAGTTGGCGTTTCTGTGTGGAGTTTGCATGTTCTCCCTGCGTTCGCGTGGGTTTCCTCCGGGTGCTCCGGTTTCCCCCACAGTCCAAGGACATGCAGTACAGTTGAATTGGGTAGGCTAAATTGTCCATAGTGTATGAGTGTGTGTGGATGTTTCCCAGAGAGGGGTTGCGGCTGGAAGGGCATCCGCTGTGTAAAAACGTGCTGGATAAGAAGAGTAGTCATGGGCGGTTTTGCAGTCCCAAGACGAGGTTCCCAAGGAAATTTTGACCTGCAAATCTAATTTAATAATGACTTTTCAGACGCTTTGTTGTACTATATAATATTTCCCAAATTGTTTAACAGAGCAAGGAATTTTTTAACAGTATGTCTGATTTTTTTTTTCTGAAAAAACGTCAAAATTATTAGCCTCTTTAAGCAATTTTTTTTTCGCATAGTCTACAGAACAATAACTTGCCTAATTACCCTAACCTGCCTAGTTAACCTAATTAACCTAGTTAAGCCTTTAAGCTGTCACTTTAAGCTGTATAGAAGTGTCTTGAAAAATATCTAGTAAAAATAATTTACTGTCATCATGGCAAAGATAAAATAAATCAGTTATTAGAGTTAAATTATTAAAACTATTATGTTTAGAAATGTGTTGAAAAAATCGCCTTTAAACAGAAATTGGAAAAAAAATAAACAGGGTGGCTAATAATTCAGGTGGGCTAATAATTCTGACTTCAACTGTATCTAGGCTACGTGTCACAGTAGATTAAAACTGTGACATTTCTCTTTCTGCAAAACACCGGAAAACAGGTAGAAAACTCCTCTAAAATTAGAGGAAACCATCAAACAAATAACCCACAAATAAAAAAATACCTTCACAAAGCTGTCATACACATGCGTTTACAAAAACACTGAGAAGCTCGCCCTTTCTGTCAGATCCAACATTCCCCGAAACACTGGCTGGTTCTGCGCACGCGCACTGACCGTCTTCCTGACTAGCCGGGTTCCGCCATTTTCTACTCAAGATTGAAAGTAACACCAGTCCTGTATTGTTCGTCCTAAAAATAAACCCCTTCTGAGAAACTGAAAACAGGTTTTGCTAGCACTCCTTCTGGCATCCAATAATGGAAGACGAGAGCCACCCAAAAACCCTGTAAGTAGCTGGAAACACAAAGCCTGTCAGTGCTCAGTAAATAACCGTTCAATCCTTAGCATCAGGGGTTTAGCTAACAGCTAGCTCCAATAAAAACGACGTCCTACCAACGTTTTTGTCATCACGTTCTTTTACTAATCTCTGTTTATTATTGGAAGTCTTTCGGTCAACTGCTATCGCTTATATTTCGTACAGTTGAGGAATCTTAAAGCGTTTATCTTTATCTGATGAGCCTTGGGAACATAATTATATGTAGCATGTTTAAGCTAAGCTAACGGCTAAGTAGACAAAACGGCCAGCCTTAAGAATAATTTAATGCAAGTCGGTTAGGCGAATATAAATAAAGTGCGTAAGCTTTAATTTTGCTCCTTAAGTTACGTTAGACGAGTTTGGTATACAACCCAACAATACATCATGTTCGGTGTCAATGTGTTTGAACGAGTATGTCATTGTCTGCTGGTGAAGTAAAAGCGTGGAGTTTGTGTTTTTCTCGGATATAACTCTCTTGTGAATTGACTTGACGTTATACTTGAACACATAATTCACTGGTTCGGTTTTGAGTGTGAATGTATTCTTGTCATAAGGTCATTTGGGCATGAAGGGGTTGTCAGATTTCTGCCCTCAGTCTATCTATCTATGTATATAAAGAAGAATTTTTTATTGTGTATTGAATGGTTAATTAAAAAAAGAAGTTACCTGTTTTTGCTATTGAGCTCTTTAGATTCTTGTATATAAAGATAGATGGATATGTAGATATATACAAAGATAGGTATGATGTTGAATATACTTGGGCAATCAAATGATTTATCTTTGTAAGATACTTTTTTAATAGATTAGGTTTTAGCGTTTTCTTTGTTTTTTTTCTGTTTTATTATTAATCTTTAGTCAACGTTATTTGTAAATGCATAGAGAATGATCTATGAGTCATGACATCCAGTCTGTAATTACACATGTGTGTGTTTTTAATTAACATGTGGTAAATTTGCATTTTCAGCTATGTGGGGAATCTTTCAAGAGATGTAACGGAGAACTTGATCCTACAGTTATTTACTCAGATTGGTCCATGTAAAAGTTGTAAAATGATAACAGAGGTAAACATCCATTACACAGTACTTTTTTCCCAAATGTTATTTCTTTGAGCTCATAATGAATGTAAATGGGCTTGTGTGGAAAACATTGCATTTACATTAACTTTATAAATAAATGTACCTTTTAGTTTGTGTTTAAAACCAAAAATGATTATAAAGATAGAAAATATTCCACCCAAGTCTTCCAACCAATACCCATGACTTTGCAATAATACATTTTCCTGGCTTTTCTTCTCAGCAGTCTGATAGCAGCAGGAAGATGAACTCTTCTTCTATTGGATTTTCTGTTTTGCAGCATACAAGCAATGACCCGTATTGCTTTGTGGAGTTCTTTGAACACAGAGACGCTGCTGCGGCATTAGCTGCCATGAACGGAAGGAAGATTTTGGGAAAGGTAAATCTTGTGGCATCATTTAGGCCATGTTCACACGTATACGGGCATTTTTATAAACGGGGTTTTAACTGCTTTTGTTTTTAAAACAATCTCTGTCCACATGAAAATGGACACTACACTGTCAGTGGGCGCCGTCTTTTAGATGAGATGTTAAACCGAGGCCCTGACTCTCTATGGTCATTAAAAATCCCATGGCACTTCTCGTAAAGAGTAGAGGTGAAACCCCGGTGTCCTGGCTAAATTCCCTCTCGGCCCTTACGATCATGGCCTCCCAATCATCCCTTATGCACCGAATTGGCTCTATCACTGTCTCTCCACTCCACCAATAGCTGGTGTGTGGTGAGCGCACTGGCGTTGTCCTGTGGCTGCCGTCACATCATCCAAGTGGATGCTGCACACTGGTGGTGCTGTGGAGAGACCCCCCCCTCATGATTGTGAAGCGCTTTGGGTGTATAGCCATACACAATAAATGTGCTATATAAATACACATTACATTACAAAATGCAAAAATGCACTGTGATGCATGTTATGGGCACAGCGAACCAACAGGTGGCGATAATGACACTTATGCTGGGTTGACACCAAATTGAAAATAAAGTATTTGCATGAATAAATTGCATACAAATCAATGCAAACATGAGAACAGAGGCGGATTACCGTCCTGCATGTGAACGATGTAGAATACACAAAATGTTTGACATGAATGTGCAAAACTTTGCCTCATTTGTGTCTTTTGCATTTGGAGGGAACCCAGCCATGTTGGCCAAATTAGAAAGCAAAAAACAACATGTAGGCTGGCATCATGAGGCAAAAACTTCAGTTGTAGTGTCCGTGCAACCACACTGTACCCGAAGTTTTTTAAAATCTTCACCCTAGCTAGAGTTTTCAGAAAGTTTTAGTTTCAGTCACCTGACATTGCATTTTTGTGTGGACAAACAGTGAAATTGCGTAGAAAAAAAAATGTAGTTTTGAAAATGGCTGTGTTTTTGTAGACAGGGTCTTAGACAAGATTTGTGTGGTTTGTAGTTAAGTGTTGCAATTTCTTGTTATCAGAGGTAATGCCTTTAACAAAAGTATTTATTTATTGACAGGAAGTCAAAGTAAATTGGGCTACCACTCCGAGCAGTCAAAAGAAAGATACATCAAGTAAGTTATCTGATTGTTAAGTGATGTCACACCACATTTTCTGGGTCCTAAAGCCTGGGACACACTAGAATGTCATTAAAGAACTAGCAGCAACAAAAACTAACAGTGTTGCTGGCGGTGTCTGGCCCTATCTGGACCAAAAGTCAAACAAATGACTGAAACAAGAACATTGTATGATTGTACATATGTTCTGCGCCTGTGTAAGAGGATGTGTCTTTTCATACATGGCAGTATCTGTATTGTCATTCAACAAAGTAAAACCATAACTAGGTGCTGCACACGTAAAAAGCAGTGTCTGTATTTTTTGCACATCATGGAGGGATTCAGTTGTGCAAATATGTCTGATAATCTATATAGTTAGCAGCTTTTTAAGAAATGCTACAAAACAACAGCCAGCTTCTTTTTGTTCTGTCTTGACTTGTGTCATTTGCTTAGTTTTGTCATATCAGTTTTTGTTCTCACACTCTGATTAGAAGCTGAACAGCCAATCACAACTCTTTCTTTCACCAATGACCAATGTTGAATTACAGGCTGAATCAGGCTGACTGCCTCAGCTGAGAGGTGATGTGTGGAACACATCAAACAAATTAGCCTGACAAATGATCACAGACTGCCTAGTGCTGCCTAATTGTTGACTGTTAGTTTGGTGTGTCCCGGCTTTAACACTCGAACAGATGCCAAAAGCGAACTCTAAATATTACTAATATACTGCTCACAGTGTCCTGTTATACTACTGACAGTTTATATTCATGCCTAATCTCAGATGGTCAGACTGTGATTAATCTTTGAATTAAAAAAAAAAAAAAATTGGTGTTTGTAATGCTGCAGGAACTCCAAAAACTGTAGTGTACACAATGACTTTGTAAAAAAAGGTTTATGTGCACCAAATGAGCAGAGGCTTGCACTTCAAAACAATATTTCATACATTCCATAAGTTGAAAATCAGATTGCCTTTCACATCAATTGTGGTTTAGATTTTTTTTCATTCATTTGTCTCCAGATCATTTTCATGTTTTTGTGGGAGATTTGAGCCCTGAGATCACAACTGATGACATCAGAGCTGCATTTGCACCCTTTGGGAAAATCTCGTAAGTTCTAAGAGGTCACACCCTTCTTGTCTGCATAATGTAAAGTGGTGTGTGTTTACTGTAAGCCAGATGACCTTTATATGTAATTTTTAACCTTTGTTTTCTTCAAACATTTCTGTCAGTAATGAAGGCTTTTTTCTCCTTTAAATAAAACATTAATATTTATAGTAAACTTATATATTTATTTAACTTATACACATTTGAGTTGAGAACAGGATGTCATACAGTTTTAGAGACCATAGATTTTTAATTTGCATTGATAATTTTAATGGTAAGTGTTATGAATGAACACGGGGCAATTTAGTCAGTATTTTGTACCTGGATTGATCTGTTGTAAAGAGCACCTTTAAAAAAATTTCATCACTAATCTCCACTGCTTTTCCGAAATTGGTAAGTAGTTTCGATTTACCTAAAAGTCAACAAAAAAACAACAATATGCAATGCTACTCTGCCAAATTTTCAGAGTTTCCTTTAGCTCTGAGTGTCAGTTAATAGAGCTCTGGTTATTTTACAGAAATGCTCATAGGATTGGACAGGAGCTTGAAGGCTAACAGCAAGGAACTGTGCACTCTGGGAACTCAGATGTAGATTTTTTTCTATTTACTCTTTGCTTTTTATATTTGTGTACTGCAGTATTTTTTTCCATTAACGATGACGTAGTGTAGACCTTTAACAAACTTCAGATGATTCATGACTATTTGCTTGTAAAAATTGTTTGATGGTTTTCCTAGTTGTGTTGATAGTTTGATTTTCCTACAATTCTAAAAAATGTTAATTTCTCGAAATTTGCAGCTTCCCAAACTCCATATTGGTGGTAAAGAATTGTCCAGGAAAAATAAAGAAATCTGT
This sequence comes from Danio tinwini, assembly GCA_903798205.1. Taxonomy (NCBI): domain Eukaryota; kingdom Metazoa; phylum Chordata; class Actinopteri; order Cypriniformes; family Danionidae; genus Danio; species Danio tinwini. The sequence goes on from CAIGQZ010001313.1 coordinate 15,581,614, forward strand.
TAACAGGCCATGTATGCCGTTTAATTCCTTTTTTTCTCTTTTGATATTTCTATGTACTCTTGAGTAGAATTAGAGACAGCAGTTCAAATTAGGAATGCATGGTAATGACTTTTACTGATGTAATAGTGATTAAGATGATGATGATTGCACAGCTATGAGGAGAGATGTCTAAGAAAAGCGTTTTTAAACATACATGCAGTAGTGTAGGTTGCATGACCTTGTAACTTGTTTTTATTTTATATACATTGTATAATAAGTACCTGTAATAATCACGAAAGAAACTGATAGTGTACAGTTTTTTTAGAATAACTTAGGATATTGTAACAGTGTCAGTACAGTACAATGTGTGTGTGTGGTTCCTTTCTTTTAAAGATCCTCTAGCAAACCGTCAATAAACTGACTTTTCCATTATTACGTTTTGCTTTCAGGGATGCACGAGTGGTGAAGGATATGACAACAGGGAAATCAAAGGGGTATGGATTTGTGTCCTTCTATAACAAACTGGTAAGGCTCCAGTACAGGAACACAGAGTGAAGGTTATTCTATTTCTGTTTACTACAATTCATATTATAGCTGTAGTTTTTCGGCAATTCAGTATAATAGAATCAATCAGACTGTTAGTGTTGATTTATTTTCCGTGTGAGGTTTTAAAAAGATTAGTAATTGTAATTAAAATCAAATTAGGACATTTATGTGGATAGTTTCTATTTATACAAATGAACCTATAAAAAACTAGTAGTGTTGCTGAGAGCTTATGTTTTTGCTCCACATTTATGTGTGTTTGTAAATCTGTTGTTTCTTCTTTTTTAGGATGCTGAGAACGCCATAGTACACATGGGTGGTCAGTGGCTTGGTGGACGACAAATCCGGACTAACTGGGCAACTCGCAAACCACCCGCTCCAAAGAGTGTGCAAGACAGTAAGCTTCATTTTAATCATGCTCTTTTAGAGAAAACAAAAACTTTATGGCTTTTGCTCTGCACTTAACCCAGGGTAATTGTTGTTGTATGGGGTGTCCAAACTCGGCCTGCATATTTTAGTTCCAACCCCAATTAAACACACCTGAACCAGCTAATCAAGCTCTTTCTAGGTATACTAGAAACCTCCAGGGAGGTGTGTTGAAAGAAGTTGGATCTAAACTATGCAGGACACTGGCCATCCAGGACCAAGTTTGGACACCCCTGTTGTAATAGCTTTACTAAACACATGAAACATGTTCTAATAAATTGTGTCTACTTTAATTTTGTGAGGAATTTATTCTATTCTTATTTTCTTGAAGGGATTTTAATTACTCTTAAACTAATTACAGTTTTAGATAGGGCTACACAATATATTGTTTCAGCATCATTATTGCAATGTGAGAATATACAATAGTCACATTGCAGGATGTCAAGCAATTTGAAAAAAGTGAAGTTAAACCATTTGGACACAAGAAATGACAAAGGTGGCCAGTCTAAAGACTGTATGGTGTTATTTTACATTTGATTATTAAATTTCTCAATACTGTTTTTCCACTGAAAAACATAAAGAGCCATTTATTTATTGTTCATCTGTCATTTATTCTATGTTATTTTGTGTGTGTGTGTGTGTGTGTGTGTGTGTGTGTGTGTGTGTGTGTGTGTGTGTGTGTGTGTGTGTGTGTGTGTGTGTGTGTGTGTGTGTGTGTGTGTGTGTGTGTGTGTGTGTGTGTGTGTGTGTGTGT
>CAIGQZ010001313.1:15591418-15660404 GCA_903798205.1 Danio tinwini
TGTATGTATGTATGTATGTATATATATATACACACACACACACACACACACACACACACACACACACACACACACACGTATACATATATATACACGTATATATACATATACATATATATATATATATGGTTGTATTCTCAGTGCTGTAGACCTTACTGAGGCTTTTGCAGCACATCGCCACACAGAGCGGCTACACGGTCGCTGTTAGTGTGAATAAGGCATAACGTGTTTTACCACATGGCGAACATTTTGTCATAGCAACATGGTTTTGGTGTATCAAAAAACTTGTATGATAGTTAGCTAGTATGATAGTTTTCTTGTATGTATTAAATTCTAAATATTTGCACTTCATTTTTTGTTGTTGTTGTCGTCTCTGCTGTAGACAATCACAGTCACCTGCCTGGGTGGGAGGTTTTGGGACACAACCCTCTCAGGCTCAGCCCGGCGCAGTGATGAACCAGGCTAACTTTGGCATGGCTGGATACCAGACACAGTGATCTGACCTTCCCTCTCCATAACGGCCGCTTCTCACTTCTGTACATCCTGCTCTCACAGGGAGAGAATCTGAAGACTCCTTCCCATACAGGCTTTAGGATCCCAAGCAGGAAACGCTTTATTGTAAAGATGTAAATTTAGAGTAAAGAAGCCAACGAGACGTGCGCCTTCACTGGAAATTTCAATTCATTCACAAGATTCGTTCCTGTTTTTTTGGAATTGGAGATGAAATGTATCTCTTCCCCCACCCTTTTTGTTTTTTACTGCATATCTCAAGGAAAACAGCAGATTTTCCATTAAATCCCAACTTCAGGAACTTCACAGGTACATTACAGGAAATCCCTCGTTGTAAACTGTTTTCCCACTATGTATTTACTTTTTTTCCACTCTTTCTAAATAACCGATCATGCATTTGCTTGTTCATTAAAGTACAGACTTTGAATTTTGTACAAAACACAACAAACTGCGACAAAAAACAAAATCCCATTAATTCTTCATTCTGACTTGGCAAAGGCACTTTTTGGGGGTTCACTGGACCCGTGTCTTGTAAATGTTGACGTGTAAATGAATTTCTATGTGCAGTGGTGTATATTTAATCCACATTAGCTCCCCGTTCTTGGATTCTAGAGCTCTTTGATACTGTGTGTATAATGTATCTTTTTACTCCCAATTTACAGACAGTGAAATCTCCTGTTCACTTCGGAGAAAGGGTCATGACGGCCAAACCTGTAAATATCTTTTGATATTCCGGCCTGGAATAAGGGTTTCAGAAGCATGCACTCTACTTGACAACTTTTTTTTGCAGAACTAAAGCGGTGTATGTTAGACAAATGTTACATGTGTGACTGATATTTACAAGCCTTAATTTTTGCTCGGTCACCCACAGATTTCAGCTGAACACTTTGAGACCCTCGTAGAGAACTGTACAATTTATTTTAGATCCTACTGTACATTTGTCCCTTTGCTGATTTTAAAAATATGCGTGCCATTTTTAATTTTTTTTTGAGTAGCCAGAAAAAAGGTTTGGATTAATTTTTTGGTTTGGATTTATGTTTTCTTCCCTTTGGGAATGTTGAGGAATTGCATGTTTCAAACCATAATATTGAGGTTGCTCAAAGCATTGAATGTAAAAGGCAGAAATGTTTGAATACAACTTAGTATTTTGAGTTCTCTTTTTAGGTCTAAATGAGTCAATAAATGAACCGTTGGACAAAGAAATGTTCTCTTCTCATTTTGTTCCAGCAAAGTAAAATGATAAATCTTTTTGTTTTGCAATTATTTATTGCCTATTATCAAGAATGAATAGAGAGAATATGTATTACATAAATATATATGTCTTTGTATACATGCAAGTGATATTATTCCAAGATTCATATAAACTATAGTTGTTTGGTTATATATCGATATGCTTTACACTATAAAATACAAGTTCATATCAAAGAAGAAATAAGTTTAGAAAAATTTATACAACAACTTTCCAAAGGCTAATAATAGACAATGAATTTGGAAAGAAAGTTCCCAGCAAACAATTTTGTTTAATAGATGTCTAAGCGTAGACAGTTTGGCTAAACTTAGGCTGTCAGTGAAAATCTAATAGACATCTAAGGAAAGCTCAAAACTAGACAAGTCATCAAATAGACAGATTAGACAGACTTTATATGTGTAGTCATTTTCTTTTTATTTGATGACTAGTCTAGTTTTGGCCTATTCTTAGACGTCTGTTAGATTTTTACTGACAGTCCAAATTTAGCCAGGACTACTATGTTTAAATGTCTATTAGACATCTATTAAAGACATCTTTTGCTTGCTGGGTTGAGATTTAATTAGAACTAATAGTCAAAATTCTTCAATGTAAAGGAAGATTTCCAGCCTGATACAGTTGAAATTCCCAGAAACGAGGGAATACATTTCACCACAATACATCAATTACACTGAGCTGAAAACTTAAGCCTTAAAGCGGAATATAATCAGACTGTCAATCATAGCTTGTAATTGCACGTTAAACTGTCAGTATGGAGAACAGGTATGAGCACTACTTCATCTACTGTACAGCAATACCTTCCTCTCTAGACCAGGCTTATTAATAGTCAGCTTTCTGACTCTTGTGTTTGAGGAATCAGTGACGTGCTGAAGGGCTGTTTTCAGTGATGACTGGCCATCCTACATCAGGATACAGACGATTCCTTGCGCTTCCCGTTGGACCAGTTAGTGACCAGGACGGGCCCTGAGCCAAGACTCTTTCCAGATTTACCTGAATATTCCCTCCTGAAGCCGGTCTTGATTCCTGTCACAATGCAAATATAGTATATACATTATTTACATATTATTTTTTTAAGTATTTATATGTGTGACGCAGGGGGCGACAGTGGTGCAGTGGGTAGCACGATCGCCTCACAGCAAGAAGGTCACTGGTTCGAGCCCTGGCTGGGTCAGTTGGCATTTCTGTGTGAAGTTTGTAAAACTGCATCTGTAAAACTGGAATTTTTCATCAAAAATGTTGCCAAACCTCGACATATGCCATCAATGCCTGATGCGGAAAATCTTGCTCATGCTTTCATGACCTCTCGGTTAGACTATTGTAATGCATTACTAGGCGGTTGCCCTGTTGGTCTAATTAACAAACTTCAGCTAGTTCAAAATGCAGCTGCTGGAGTGCTTTCTAGAACAAAGAAATATGATCATACTACAGTTATTTTATCATTGCATTGGCTACCTATTAAATATCGTATAAATTTTTACATTTTATTGACTACCTACAAAACTCTGAACGCCTTAGCTCCCCAGTATTTGAGGGAGCTCCTGGTGTATTATAGCCCATCACGTTTGCTCAATTAATTTTAGACAACTGATTATTCCCATTTCCCAGAGATGAGTTGTGGCTGGAAGGGCATCCTCTGCGTAAAAATCGTGCTGGATAAGTAGGCGGTTCATTCCACTGTGGCGACCCCAGAATAATAAATGGACTAAGCCGACAAGAAAATGAATGAATGAATGATTATTCCCAGAATGTCAAAATCAACTGTAGGCGGTAGATCTTTCTCATATCTGGCACCTAAACTCTGGAACAGCCTTCCTAGCACAGTTTGGTAAGCAGACACACTGTCAGTTTAAAACTAGATTAAAGACACATCACTTTGCATATGCAAACACATAAATCACAAATGCTTTTGAAATCCAAATTGTTAGTCTGCATTATTTAGGGCACTTTAACACTTCCCTAAAGACATTATAATCTGAACGATATCTGCGCTTATGTTAGTCTGTTTTTATTATTCCCGAGGTTTCTATAATCCTAGACCAGGGCGTATCCTGAGCAGCTACTGTGATGGTCATGAAAGAGTGCAGAGCATGAGACTGATTCCTGTCAGACCCCAGTGACAGACTAGGCAAGGCAAGGCAAGACTAGTCCTCACATTGATCCTGAAGAGCACAGTCTACACCAGCCAGTGACTTTCCCCACCTGCAGCTTCTCCACGATGGACGTCCAGCATTCTCCAGCCTCCAGCGCCTAAGACTGCAGCTTTGCACAAGATGTTTGACCATAGGAGAAATGGTCATGCTCAGCTGAGCCTGGTTTCTCTCAAGGTATTTTTTCCTTCACTTTCGTCAATTAGTGAAGTTTAGTCCTTGCCGTTGTTGCCACTGGCTTGCATGTTTCGAGACTTGTGGAGCTGCGCATCGATGGATTTGCTCTTCAGTGTTTGGACTCTCAGCAGTGATATTAAAACTACACTGAACTGAACTAAACTGAACTTCAACTCTGAAAACTGGACTGACAGTTTCAATTTACTATAATCTTTTATGTCAAGCTGCTTTGACACAATCTGCATTGTAAAAGTGCTATAGAAATAAAATAATTGAATTAAATTTGCATGTTCTCCCCATGTTGGCGTGGGTGTGTATAGGTGAATTGCATGAGCTAAATTGGCCATAGTGTATATGTGTTAATGCAAGAATGTACGGGTGTTTTCCAGTGATGGGTTGCGGCTGGAAGGGCATTCGCTGTGGCAACCCCTGATTCATAAAGGGACTACGCTGAAAAGAAAATGCATGAATGTGTGACTCACATCATCTCTAGTTGTCTGCTTATCCATGTCTCTGTTTTCTGTGTTGAATGTCTGAAGTCTCATTTTCTCCATAACAAAATCCAGTTTAGACATTATAGTGGTTACAGAATTTTCAAGCTGTGAAACTTTGTGAGCCAGCCTATAATGGAAAAGTAAAAATAACTATTAGACATCAATTCAGAAAATACACCACCACCCATCTTATTAGTCCCATAAACATCAGCATTATTGTCATGTAAGACAAAAAAAAAGTAAAAATTACATAAAATTATACAAATGTAAAAAATACATTAGAAGTAATAAATAAATACTAGCATACAAATACTATTAAAATAACACTGAACATGCTGGATATGAACAAGATATTATGTGAAAACAAATATTGTGTGAAAGAACCCTATTTTCTAATCTGTTTAATAAACTTTTACAGAAATAGCAGGATAGTTTGACAGAAAAAAATGTAAACAAATATTATTCCCGACCCTTCCCCCATAAACAAAATGAAATAACAATTACACACGCAAAAAAAAAAAAATGATAATAGTAAAATAAAAAAATGGAAAATTCATATATTTCTAGAAAAAGTACATACATATATACTAATTGAAAAATATATTGTCCGTTATGTATAAAATAAATATTGAATCATTTACATTTAGAAATAAGCCATATACAAAGTACACATGTAAAATTATAAACCTCATCCTCAAATACTTAATTAAGTGAAGTTTTACAAACTAATTTCCAGAGAAGCACATGATTTGATTAATCGCAACTTGTCTGTCATCAGTAATCAGCAATAATCCAATCAGATTGATTCAAGCTAACAATAAATAGACTGATTTCGCCTTAAGCTGCGGTCACGCTGCACTTTTCTTCCTATAGACTTCCATTCATACGTGTGAATACGCCAGACCGGAAACACAAGCTTAAGCGACAAGTTTTCGCAGTTCGCTGCGTTGTAAAGTTCAAGCTTGGTGAACTCTGACCTGCAAAATCGCATCACATGTGTCAGACCAATTGAAGATCAAAACATGACCTCTCTGGACAGAAATTTAAAACATGGACCAATCGCTCGCTTTTTGTTAATGTCTAATTATCAACAGAATTTCGCACGCACAAACTCTAGTGTGACCGCAGCATTGTCTCAGTTTTGGAAGAATCCCTCCTTCCACCCCATCTCCTCCTTTTATCAGGGGGAGCTCTCGAGACCTACCTGACCCCTTTTATGCTTATTGACTAGGCAGGAGCTCTGGGTTCTCTCCCTGGACAGCATGCCAAACTGTTAATAGCATCAAGCAATGTCTAAGTGCAAACTCTTGAAATTCACTCTACAATTGAAAAACCCTGAGGCTTAGATTGACAACCCAAATTTTTTATACAGCAATTAACACTTGAATTAAAAAAGAAGGATACTTAAAAAAAAAAAAATGTTTGTTATATGAACATTTCTATAACCCCCCACCACCACCCCACCCATCAAAAAAAAGCATGTTTGCTTTTTTTTGTCAAACTATGGATTAAAAATGATCAAAGTCTTTAAATTTTAAGGCATCTAAAGCTGTTGTCATGTTACAGTCTAATGAACAGATAAAACTAAAAAATATTCTGGTTTTAGTTGAAAACATACCAAGATTAAAACTGAAAATATAAAAATAAACTTAAAAAAATCCTGAATACTATAATAATATAGAAATAAACAATAGCAAAATAACACTGAACATGTTGAGGAAGTACATTCTGAACACAAACCTCTGATAGTCCTCTGGAGGAACAGTGTTTCTGTGTTCCTCTGCAGGTTCAACACTGTTCTCGAGGTCACGCAGCTCTGCACTGAGTGCATCCTAAGCATAAAAATGCACATTAAAAATCTATATCAGTGTCATCATGGACATCCATCGACACTAACTAGCTGAAAATACCCTTTTCTCCTCCAGCTCTTGCTTCATTCTCTCCTGCTCCTGCTTGTCTAAAGTCAGGTTTCCATCCTGGTCGAATTTGGAGAAAGCGGCTGAGATCTCTTGGTCACTGTGACCCATCCTGACACGCGGGACACACAACCAGAAAGCATGACTTCAGCATTATTTGTATTATTTATTTGCAATTTATTTGTATAGGACATTTCAGGATATGTATTATTAACCTGATTTCACCAATTATTCCTGGATTACCATCTATGTTAATCCTGGAAAAACATTCCAGTCAGCCAATAAGAATTAAGGGGTCCGTTTACAGTTTACTTTAAAGTTAGGCTTACGGTTAGGTTTATGCACTACTACATGTTTATTATCCAGCTATTAATCCATATGATTTTGGGAGTAATTTACAGATATGGTTGGGTTTAGGGGAAGGGATTAGGTATGGATTACATTTACAAACAAAAATGATGTTCCAGGATCAACATAGATGTTATTCCAGGATCGCATCGTACTTGGCAAAATCATGTTGTGTAATACGTATGATTTCAAAGAAGCTTTATGGGATGTTTTACAGAGGCCACTGTGTCAAATTATTGTCCATATTGCGGAAATGTACAGTTCTGAAATGGTACAAATCGTGCAGGTAATGTTCGAATCTTTTAATTTGACCTGAATAATAGCTAGAACATCGCTTGCTACCTGTTTTTTATGGATATAAACAATACTGTGTTGTGTTTATGGTTTTCGTTAACTAAAAAATAATATGTATATAATATGTAATATGTAAAAAAATATGTATTTTTATTTTTTATTCATAGAGAAACAGTCAACAATGCACATACAGTAAATCATCTGCATGTATACATAATTTGATTGTTAACATTATTTCCAACTTACTGAAATGTCCTTTCTGTCAGCTTCACTCAAACATGACTTTTGCTATTTAAACTACTTCTTTAAAATGAGTTGAAATAACACAATTCTCAAGTTTTATTTGGTGGGACAACTTAATTGTTTTATGTTCAATTCACTTAAATGTGTAAACACGTTTAAGTTACCTTAATCGACTGGTGTTGGGACAACTTGAAAGATTAGTGTGGAACCCAGCATTTTTCGAGTGTTGTGTCAATATGAAGGTATTTTGTGTATGTAAATATGTATGTAAATTCCTTTTGTGTTTGCACAAACTTGGCGAATAAAGTTCATTCGGATTCTGATTCTGTACTGACACTACATTAGAGTTTTATAAGTTGATTTACAGTTGTTGTCATATCATCAGTGCTGTGTCTGTGCTTCATCTGAGGCTTACTCTTTCAACACGTTCCTGAAATCTTTAAACTCCAGCTCACTCGAGCCTGAATCCAGAGCTTTCTGAACATCGGAGATCTTCTCCTTTTTAAGCTTTAGCTTCATGACAGTCTTTGCGTAACTCTGAAATTGAAACAGTTTCCACATGAATTTAAACAGTTCAACAAAACTGGTTTCTGTGGTTAAGACCGTTTTCTGAGTATACATTTAACTGATTTGTAGATCAGTATCAAGTGATAATTGCATTCCTCGATATGCAGTCACAAAATGATGGCAGTTTTATTGACCTATACATTTGACGATGAGATGTAGTAGGCAAAGATGCCACTAAAATGGACAAAAATGTATTCCCAATAAAACATGGCTTGATTATACCTATATTATTATCCTTATACAGATGCATTTACCTGCTTGATGAGATCTGCGATCTGGAACTCGTCTTTCTGAGACGCGAGCTCTGACTTCACCTCAGAGTATGTGTCATTGATGATGGCCAGAAACATGTTCTGTTGAATCCAGGTCATCACGTTAGTTTATAAAGACACACTTAAAACAGACAATTAAGAATTATACTGTATGTGCCCAAAAAACTTACCAGTAACACAAAGAAGACAAAGAATACATAGGAGAAGAAGTAAATTGGTCCAAGCACTCGGTTTGCCCTGTCAATGGCATCATAATCGAAATCTCCAAGGATGATTCGAAACTGTGTGAAACTGCAGAGGGGTGGAATAATAAAAAAACAATAATTACATTACATATATAAGTATATGTAAACCTTTTTATTTTTACAACATATTTAATGAAAATGTTTAAAAAAATATATCATAGTTATCATAGGTAATTATATCAAGTTATCTCTAAAAACAATGTTTGTATCCTATGTGCGTCTATTTAGGGACATTTTGTCTTGAAAATAATAAGGACTGCCACTAGATCTACTTTTGACTTCCTCTGCATCTTAAATCTTACATTTAGCTTTAATTATCATGGAAAACCTTATTTTAGAGTCTTATTTTAATCTCTTTTTTTGTGTGTTTACTACGAAAAATGTGCATGAATATCTATTTTCTGTATTATTTGTAATTTCGGTAATAATAAAATATATTTTGTGTCTGTCCCCATGGGCTCGTCAACTCTGTTACAATGATTATAAACAGGCATAACAATCTGTAAAACACTGAATAAGCATGTGACTTTCTTCAAGAGATATCACTTGCTCTAGTGGGAAAATTGTGAAGAAATTGAGACCTGTGATTATTATTCTCTAATTAAATTGTACAAAATTTTTATGGTACAACAATAGTAGATTAATTATTTGTCAACTGTTTACCATTATTTCAGGGAATTTTTATTCACCATTTGAAAAATATAATATTCTTGAAAATTCATATATTTCTGTTTTAGACAGGCCATGTAGTGTCTAGTTTAAAGTTATTTTTCTAGTTCTTCTAACTTAATTTTCTAGTTACCCAACTTATTTTTTTCTAGTTCTTATAAATTATTTTTATAGTTACATGACTTATTTTTTTCTAGTTCTTATAACTTATTTTTTTCTAGTTCTTATAACTTATTTTTTTCTAGTCCTTTTAACTTATATTTTCTTGTTACCAACTGAATTTTTCAAGTTTTTAAAACTTAATTTTTCTAGTTGTCCCATCTTGAGGTAACTCTCAAAATGGTGGAAAATGTCAACTCTGTTGTTGTCAACACTGTTGCTCAGTATCGTTAGAAACTAAATGTTAAACGACTTGGACTAGATCTTGATCCAACACATCACTAATAAAAACATCCTTACATGCATTTGTTGAATGTGCTGAAAGTTTCAACTTCCGTCCCGAAGAGCAAGTACCCAAGCTGAGCATACGCAAAAAAGACAATGAAGAACATGATGGCAAATCCAAAAATGTCCAGAGCACAGCGAGCCAGTGTGGACGTCAGCTGGGTCATCGTCTTGTTGAAGCTAATGTACTTGAAGATCTGCAGAGGCCGAAGACATTACTGAATCAGAATGGGTCAGTTTAATGAAAAGACCAACAATCCTCAAATTATAGAATGTGATTTGAAAACATTACCTTAATCCAAGCAAAAAACAAATTGACTGCATTCATGTTGTTGTATTGGGTTTGCCAAAATGCCAAAAATTCAAAATCAGCATAGATGTCTGGTTGTTTTAGAAGGTTTCCAAGTAATCCATCCACTTTGATGGTCCGAAATGCACTGAAAACAATCGCCACCACAGCAAGCTGTTCAAAAGAGCCCACAGTTACTGTTAAAACAACCATGCCAAAGTATAGGGATCGTTTCTATGATTATGACTAGAAAATGGCTTGCTGTGACTTGATATTTGATAGTGATTTGATGTTTTTTTTACCAGTATGACCACTATGTCTAGGATATTCCAGATACTGGTGAAATGGGAAAGTTTGTGAATGCGGAATTCCAGAATCTCCTCCACGATGTAATATAAGATGAAAACACAGAAGACGATCTCACAGCCAATAATGAAGTAGTCCCAGGTGGTGACATAACGAATCAGCTTCACAGTGCGGATCTGGTAGGATGGAATCGCTCCACCGGTAGCTGGAAACTCAAGCACTAATCTAAAGAAAGAAGATAAGATTCTTAGAAAATACCGTTGTTTCATTAATTTAACATAATGTTAATCATTTTAATAGCAATAATAACAATACACTGTAAAAAATGCTGGGTAGTATTGACCCAATGCTTGGTCATATATGGACAAACCCAACAGTTGGGTTAAAATGTAATTTAAATTGAATGCAAAAACAAATTTAACATTTGGTTTGTCCATATTTGACCCAGCACTGGGTTAACACAACCCAGCAATTTAGTATTATTATTATTATTATTATTATTATTAAAATTGTTGAAATAAATAAATAAATATTAAATTTAAATAAATGAAAGCTTACTAAACAAATTAATAAAAATTTTATAATATAATGTTAAACAAAACAAAAAATTTTATATTATGAAATATACATTTTATTTAAATGTTATTAATTTAATTTAATTAATGTTATGTAGTAATTTAATTTAATATTTTTCCCCAAAATATATTTATTGGGTTTTGTTTGAACAACAGAACAAAATACATACAAATAAATAAATAAACAAATAATAAATTAATAATATTTTTAAAAATATAAGTAAAAAATAATAACCTATTATGAAATATTGAAACATCAGCAATCCAACAAATGATTAAAAAGGTGAAAATAAATATATAAATAAATGACAAAATCAAATAACAACGATACATAATTTAATGTTATTTATTTCTTTATTTGCAAATTTATATCATTAGAATTTCTACAAGTACCTTATAACACAGAAGAGATTGATGTTGGCGTTGTATGCAGTGAAGTCGATGAAAAGAATTCGTGTTCCTCGATCGAGCCACAGGTTTTCTCTCAGGTCCTCCAGCAGTGCGGCACTCTCGTCTCTAGTCGTCGCCAGGTCTTGATAAAACCCTGCTCCGCTGTATGTTGTCAGCAAACCCCAGTGACTGGAGCCTTTCATCTCCTTCTCTGAGTGATACTGCCAGCTGAGGAACAACAAGCCAAAACACTGCAGGTAAATAGAGTCACGAATAAAATGTTAACAATACTTCCCCAGTTGATTTATTACATTAAGGACTGCAAACTTTTTTTTTGTATCACAAGTTGAAATGTTATGTTTAAATATACAAATGGGGCACTGTTTCATTAAATATGCACTAATTTGTATACATTTTTAGCACAACATTTTAACTTTAAATAAAGCATGGTATTAAATTCTTTCTTTTTTTAAGTCTTCTGTTTTTTTTGTAGAATGAAATGTATATAATCAGGCAACTTATGTATGAACATATTGTATCCTTCAGTAAATCCCTTCAGAATACAGATATATAAATGGTGGAATTTGGAGTATGTACAGTAAGCATTGATGAAGTGGAGATTTATAATTCAGTGCATGGTTCAGTGAAAAAATTGACTTGTAATTGAAATCTACAGACATAAATAGATTAAGTGTGATAAAAGAAACACAAATGTGTATTTACAGTAGCTTTACTGGCTAGTCCAGGTATTTCACAGTGGTTTGTGGATGCTATGTATTTTTAAGAAAAGTTAGAAAAGATTACATGCTCATGCATAATATATAATCACTTCACTTCTAAATTTGAATAATACTCTACTTGAATCTTTGACACATTACCTCCTCCACCAACAATTTTTATTTATTTATTATTGGGTTATATGTCATTATTTTATTACTTATTTAGTATTACTATTTTTCTTCTTGTGTTCTCATTGTTGAAAAAGTAAAAAAAAAAGATGGAAAGTCTCTTACTTTATTCTATTATATACTATTTAAAGTGTGTATTTATTCTTTATTCTATTCTTTATTTTCACTAAATAAAACTTTCAGTAAAACAAATAGATTTTTTTTTCTGGATGTTTTCTTTACATTAGGCAAAAAAAAAACTATAAAAAGCCAAAAATTCCCAAACAGTGTTGTCACGCCTTAACACATTTCAACCTCTGAAGATTGACACACTCTCAGAAATAAAGGTACAAGAGCTGTCACTGGGGTGGTACTTGTTTGAAAGGTACATATTTGTACTTAAAGGATCTTTATTAATACCTCAAGGGTACATATTAGTAGCTAAAATGTACAAAAGTGTACCACTTGAAATTTTTAGGTAGTAATATATACCTTTGAGGTACCAATATATACCATTTAAGTACAAATATGTATCTTTCGAAAACATACCACCCCAGTGACAGCACTTGTACCTTTATTTCTGAGAGTGCATAAGACTGCAGCTAATCTTAAACGTGACTCACGCGGTTCCGTTGATCAGTCCAAACGCACCGTCATCCTCCTTCTTGATGCTGTACACATCAAAACAGTCGCTGATCTCCTTCTTGAAGTCTGTGGGCACCTTGCAGGAGTTCTGCTTCACTTTGAGTTGCCGGACTCGAGGGACTCCTAACAGCAGGTTCTCATAGTAAATGAAGGACTGGTTTCCATTCTCCAGAGGCTCATCATTGTACCACCTTGTCCAGTACAGGCTGTCAAGTAACGGGCCCTCCATATACTAAATATACATTAACATAAACAGACAGTCAGAATGTGATGCTAGGGGGGATTCTGTGGACTAAGTTGAGTGAACTTAGTGAGTGATTAATATATTACAAAAAAAATTAAATTTATTGGTTCTTGGCAAATCTTAAAATTTGGAAGATAAAACTTCAGATATACTGTATAACATTATGACATTGTGATCACATATCTCATGCTATGTGGTTATTTATTTAACAGAAATAATGCCAAGATGGAAAAGTGAGACAAACTTAGGACACCCTATGATTCACATGACTGTAGATCTACTGTTAGCAGTAATTACTTATGACCTGTTTCCACTGATGGTACGTTACGGTATGGTACGGTTAGGTTCGGTAAGCTTTTATGGCTGTTTCCTCTGTCAAAAGGTACCTAAAAGCAAACCGTACCTTACCACTTTTTGGGTACCCTTTGCAACAGGTACCTAGCACAACAAAAGGGTACCTAAAGGCGGAGCAAGATGCGCGACACGCTGTTGATTTACAGAGATAAGCTGTTGGTTTACAGAGATACATCACTCCCTCGTGCAACAAGCCAAATTGAAAACAAAGAAACCTGCATGTTTTAAATACACAGCCGAGTCATTACACTGTAATAATATATACATATAATAACGAGCCATGGTCGACACGAGCTCAAACACAACTTGTCGTCATCTTAATGAACAGCCACAAAGCTAAGAAGAGCAGAACTACATTGTGCCCTATACAGTAGTTATTTACAAGGCCGTCTAAAGTGTGAGCGGTTTCGCTTTCTTGCTTGTGCTTGTCGAGCATCTATATTTGAAATAACAAACTTCTTGAGCTGATGATAACTCTTCTGACATCCTTTCAGAAATGGACAAATGCGAGACTGACGCGTGAAAAAACAAAGAAGCCGGAAAAAACAGAGAAGCAAAGGATTCTTTCAGCAACCAAAAAGATGAACAAACTACCATGTTTAACTATTATCATCACCTTTTGGACTATTATGAACTCAGAATGACGGAAATACTCTCTAACAGAGGTTATATGTGCTGGTGAAGATTAAAGATACAGATGAGAGGTTTGCTCTAACTGTGAATATAAAATAAGGACTAAATGTCTGCTGTGTGTAGTTTTTCTGTAATTGGTAACATCGGAGAGTGTTTGATAGTGTTCGGTCTGTATGTGTTCATATATGTTGCATTTATTTATTTATTTTTTATAATTGCAGACGTTACAGGGTATTTCACACTATCATTGATCTGCAGTTATAATCAAATCATGTTCATAAAAAAGTTAGAAATGAATTTATGTGTATAAAGCATCTGTTTTGCGATAAGTGCTTCTCATATGATATGTGAACGACCCTCACAGCTTTACTTTGACATTTCCTTGAGTGAGAATGATGTGGACTGAACGTTTCTGTCGTACACCACGCCCACCAAATGAGTACCATTGGTATCCTTTTAGCAAACCTGATAAAGGTGACCCGTACAATACGGCACTGAACCACTCAGTGGAAACGGGCCATTAAAGTCATCATTTCTGTATAACCCTATCAGTTTCCAAGATCATTCTGTAGACGTTTTTGCTTTTTTATTATTATTATTACTTTTTTTTTTTTGCACAGCTCTCGCCACAACATTTCAGTTAAGATGAGGTCTAGGCTATTGCAACATCTTGATTTCCCACCTTTTAACTGTTGTAGATTTGTTGGTGTGCTTGGGATTTTGTTGCATAACCCAATTTTTTTCTAAGCTTTAGCTGTGGGACTGGCGTTTGTTTGGAAGATTAATTAAATAAAGACTATAATATTGTAAAAATGTAAACATATTTGTGATCGAGTATAATAAACTTTATTTATTAAAAAAAGCTAGAAGTCAACCATTTTTCATATTCAAATATCTTTACACAGATTTTCCCCTGACTTTATTTCACCAGGGAACAAGAGAAGCAGCTCAAGCTCACCGTCCAGACATCATTCATGCAGCCGATGGAGGAAAAGCTCACACCGCTGCTGCCAGGCAGATTCACAAACAGATCCGTCATGGCTTTAGTGTAGTAGTAGGTGGCGCTGCTGGTCATACCGTAGGTCACTGCGTGATAACAAAATCACATCACGTACTGAACCATACCATCCATCCATCCACACTCACGCAGATAAATAAAGCACATCGATTCATTCAGCGCTCATCCATTAGCAGCGCTCACGTCATGAAAGTGGCCAAGAGTGTTTGTTTGAACACACAAAAACAGCCCCATTGAACAATGCAGCTACAGCGCAAACAAAACCTCAATTGCCTGACCTGAGCTCTTATCAGTAAAAGACAGCAGGATCCTGGTTGTGGTCCTTTCAGGCTTGATTTTGTCATGGACAATGGTGTGTTTTAACACAGGGGACTTTTATAACCAGCACTTTATCTCTGATCATAATAGAGGGCAAGAGAATGGCAAGATGTGGGATTAGTTTGGATTACAGCCAGAACCATCAAAGAGACAAAAGAGCAAATGAATGTCATTTGAACTATTACATTTATATGTGCTAATGGATTTGTCTGTCTGTCTGGGATCTTAATATGCACATCTGATCTATATGTATTCTTGGTAATCCCTGTTAGGTTTTTGACTCCAGGAGTAGTTTTCCTAACTCACAGACAAATCTGTATTTAAGTATAGCATCATCAACTCTTTTGATAAATGCATTAATCATATAAACAGACTAAAACTTACATAAGCATAAATCCACAAGGAAAACAATGTAGATGAGCAGTTCTTTGAGATTTGCTTTGACATTGAGCTCAGGATTTTCCTTTGCATCTTTTCTCAAAGCTGTTCCCCACAGTCCTACCACACAAAAACAAACACTTGTTTATAAATATACATGTGATTATGATCTTCTATTATACATTTTTTTAAATAATTTTAAATAATTTTATTGACCAAATTTCAATTCTAAAAGCAGCATTGAACTGACTCAACAAATTGAATATATATAAAAAATTGAACAATAATAGTAATAAAGATAAAAACATTTGTTTACTATTTAGGAAATTAATTATTAATTATTTTAAATATTTGTATTATGTAAATAATTAAATAGCACAGCAATATTTAAACAAATTAAATAATAATATATTAAAATACAAAGATTAATAATACACATGAAACGCTAATTTTAATACTCAATAATACTCATGAAACGCTTATTTTATTTTATAATAATAATAAAGTTAAAGGCTGGCTTATGTTCATTTACATAAAATTATTTACATTATTTAATACTTAATTTTATGTATTAAAATAAAAAATAATAGGATATTTACAAGTAAATTTTTAATAACATAATATATTAACAGAAAATTATATTTATTTACTCATCACTTATATTAATGTTATATTATACAATTATACTTATTATTTTAAAATACTGTAACTAAATATATAAAATGATAATAATTAAATAATAAAAATTATGACAAAATCTCCTCAAACTAACTAAATAATAATATAAAATAGAAGAATACAACAGAAGAAAGTGAAAACAAACATGTGGTTATTTAAAATTGGTCTATTTTTTAATTATTACATATTGTACAAATTATTTTAATATTATAAAGGAATATTTACAAATATTGTTTTTTTCAATTAGGATAACATTTGCAACACTTAGCAACCAAATTAAACAATAACATAACACAAAATAATCTGTAAACATCGAAAAACAAAAAGTTAAAAGCTTATTTGTATTTTTATGATGTTTCCAAATTGATCTATTTCTTAATGATTACTAATTATAAAAAAAAATTTAAACATAACGGATAATATAAAAAAATAGTTCATTTTTAAAATATGACAACAATACTAGCAACACAACAAATAAAA
This sequence comes from Danio tinwini, assembly GCA_903798205.1. Lineage (NCBI taxonomy): Eukaryota > Metazoa > Chordata > Actinopteri > Cypriniformes > Danionidae > Danio > Danio tinwini. Next base: position 15,608,186 of record CAIGQZ010001313.1, read on the forward strand.
ATATTGATCATAATAATATATACAAAATGTAATGATAAATATTGCATAGTGATAAAAACAATAATAGGAATATAATAGTTTATTGTTATTATTTTTTTATATATATCTTTAACATCACAAAAACGTCCATGTTTTCTCGCTTACCTTTGATGGCTCTCAAGAAGAGAGAGCAACATCCAGACTTTTTGTCCTCATTGGGCAGAGTCCGCGCTTTGTCCTGGTTCAGATAGGGGTTCTCGAGAGGGCTGTGAAACCCGGGCTGAGGGCTGTAGATGGTGCTCACGGGTCGCCGGACGGCCGCAGGAGAGCCGCTGAAGGCCTGATTCACCCAGCCTCCATGACCGAAACTCTCCATCTCGCAGCTCAGGTGATTCTCCGGCCGGTTACTGAAGTGTTGCATTGTGGAAAACAGTTATCTTGTTAAGAGAAGATGGATTTACCTGATGTGTTCCAGACAGGCTTTTGGCTAGTGAGAGACTCTGCCTGTATTTATACCTTTCAGCTTGAATCACCTCAGTGAGAGCAGGGCAGTGGTTCTGGAAAAGGAGGGGCTCGTCTTTTGTCCACAGATCCATTAAAAACAAAATCCATTAATGTTGTGGAACAGTCATCGACAATACAGAATTAAAGTTAACGCCAAACTACGACACAAGTTGAACACATAAATGAGAGATCAATACTTGATAGCTAATAGCCTAGCCCTTTTGAAAATTAACCATTAATATAGCAAAAGCGTAATGTTTACCTCGTTGATTAGCCTAGAAAAACAATTGTAAATTTCCGTAAGTAAAAGACGCACTGAAATGTTAAAGTATTAGAAGATTTTAATGTTGCTAATGAATGTTAGCTTGGCGACACGGTGGCGCAGTGGGTAGCGCTGTCGCCTCACAGCAGGTTCGAGCCTCGGCTGGGTCAGTTGGCATTTCTGTGTGGAGTTTGCAGTGCTCCGAGTGCTCCGGTTTCCCCCACAGTCCAAAGACTTGCAGTAAAGGTAAATTAAGTAGGCTAAATTGTCCATAGTGTATGTGTGTAAATGAGAATGTAAGGATGTTTCCCAGTGATGGGTTGCAGCTGGAAGGGCATCCACTGCGTAAAACATTTGCTGGATAAGTTATCGGTTCATTCTGCTGTGGCAACCCCTGATTAATAAAGGGACTAAGCTGTAAAGAAAATTAATGAATGAAGGTTAGCTTTTAGCCAAAGTGCCTTATCAGTCTTTAGTCTTTGTTTTAGCCATAGACTGGTTTTGGTCTAACATTAGGTCTATTTGTCGTTGTTAGTGTTAGCTAAAGCTAAAGTCTAAAACCAATAATGACATTGCTATTTGAAAAACACTTGATTCAGGGTTCAGGGTTATCTTGCTTTACGTTTAATCATGCTCATCAAAATATCAAAAGTAGACTTTTCACAAAACTATATTTGTTAAATACAAAAAAGAACATATTATCCAGAGATCTCCTACCATCTCTTTGTGGCCCTCTGGAAATGTGAAAACCTGTGTAATAAATTATAAGAAATCATGAGTGCAGATTAAGTGCTAGGAATTGAGTGCCATTTCTGCTCTAAAGAAAGCATAGTAAGTATATGACCAGGACTGTGATTTATAAGAAATAATTCATTCATTCATTTTCTTTTCAGTTTAGTCCCTTTATTAATCTGGGGTCGCCACAGCGGAATGAACCACCAACTTTTCCAGCATGTATTTTACACAGCAGATTCAGCAGCTACCCATCACTGTTAAACATCTATAGACTCTCGTTCACACACATACACTACAGACAATTTAGCTTACCCAATTCACCTATAGCGCATGTCTTTGGACTTGTGGGGGAAACCGGAGCTGTGAGGTGATCGTGCTACCCTCTGCGCCACTGTGCTGCCTATAGGTAATAATGTTAGTATATATTCAAATTGTGCTTAAAGTTTTTTGCAGACACTCTTTTGCAGAATCTGTTAAAATGTAAAGAGTTTTATCAAATTAAGAGAGATCATACTTACAACTTTTACAGGGGGTTATTTTTTTAAATTTCAGCTGTGTTTTTGTCTTGTGAACTATATGTAAACATATTTTATCTAAAATATCTTACTCAGGACAGTACTAAATAAAAAACAACTTGCATTTTGTATGATCTCTCTAATTTTGGTAAAATTCCTCACATTTTAACATATTCTGCAACAGTATGCAAACTTTCAAGCACAACAATATATAGTTTTTGACCAAAGACCTCTCCCAAAATATAATAAGATGATATAGAAGAGGCATCATTGTGGTTTAAATATTTTTATTATTAGAAACTTTAGCAGACATTCACTTGTAAATGCACTTTTATATATATAATATAATATTTTTTTCTTCTGGAGAAAGTCTTGTTTTATTTAGGCAACAATAAAATAAGTTAAAACTAATTTTAAAACCATTTTAAGGTCAAAATTATTAACCCCTTTAAACTATATATTTTTTCGATAGTCTACAGAACAAACTATTGTTATACAATAATTTGCCTAATTACCCTAACCTGCCTAGTCAACCTAATTATCCTAGGTAAGCCTTTAAATGTCATTTTAAGCTGTATAGAAGTGTCTTGAAAAATATCTAGTAAAATATTATTTCCTGTCATCATGGCAAAGATAAAATAAATCAGTTATTAGAGATGAGTTATTAAAACTATTATGTTTAGAAATGTGTTGAAAAAAATCTCTCCGTTAAACAGATATTAGGAAAAAAAATAAACAAGGGGCTGATAATTCAGGGGGGCTAATAATTCTGACGTCAACTGTATGTATATATATATAAAAAACTTACATTATTTAAAAAAAGAAAACAACAATCAACAGTCATAAAAATAATAATTAAACAAAAAATAAACATGCATTCCCCCAACCAACCACCCACCAGTGCTATCCAGTGGAAGAAAAAGTAGGTACTAAAGGCATAGTAAAAATATTAATCACAAGTTTGTAGAAAGGAAATAAAAGGGGACCAAATTTTTACAAATAACAAAACCTTGTCTATTAGGGTAAACCGTTTTTTTTCAGATGTAATGTACCCGTTAACTCTGTCAACCATAATTTAAGAGTTGGAACTTTGAAAGTTGTTTTTTCTTCCAAAACAAAAGTATACGTTTTTGTTTTTTTTTGACAGAGGTCAACCCATATGAAACAGAAGAGGCATCATTGTGGGAAAAGTATTTCTCAGCTTTTATTTACATTTGAACAAAATGGCAGAATTTACAACGTCAGAATTTGCCAGGGGGATGAATAATTTCGGTCTTGACTTTTTAAAAAAAATTATTTATTTATTTTTTGCACAGATGGAATATTTTGCTTCAGATGATCCATGTATCACCAGGAGAAAAAGGTATTAATTTGATTTAAAATTTTTATGTTTTATTTGTTTATTGGTATAATGTTTTGAGACTCATTGTGCTGGTGGTTGTCGACTTCTGCATTTTAGGAATCACTAAGGACCACGGTTTTAGCTTAAAATCATATTTATTGTTAATTAATCTTATTATTGACTGAAGAGAAGTCACTTGGATCTACATCTTGGATGGCCTGGCGTGAGTGAGTAAATTACCATTAAACTTTCATTTTTGGATGAATATGTCTTTTATATGATAGCATGATAAGGGTTTTTAATATAAGAAATTAACCATGTCTTGACCTTAAGCCGTCTGATTCAGAAACGTTTTGAAAGCATTGTAGTCAAGATACAAGCAAGTGTCTTTAGCGGAGATTGATGCATACTGATCATAACATGATGATTGGTCATAATGACAGGCGAAGCTAAACGGATTAAGACAGGTTTATCTAGCTTCACGAACACGCTTTCGGCCGAGCACTGGTCATTCATGCCTCATTAACACTGAAAAGACACGTTATACACAGTCAGTGGACAGCAAAGAGTTTAATCTCCTCTCTAAATTAAGAGTGGTTATGAGGACAGCCGTAGTCAAGTTTGTGCCACTCGCTCTGAAAATATGTTTTCTTTTCACTACTGATATTGTTGTTTTACTATAGAATACACTGTAAGCAAATCCTGCCGCCTACACTTTTTTAGTTAAATCAGATTAACTTTTGTAGTCATCTTAACTTAAATCAATTAAACTGACTATAAATATTAAGTTACATCATTTTTTAATGAATTGAAACCTGATTAACCTATTAAAATAAGTTAAAGCAATATAAAAATGTTGTTGTCTTGACGTTTTGTGATTAAATCTTTACAGTTTATATGAGATTTTCAAAAAGTCATCAAATAAAATAAGCAAAACATTATTGAAATTTGATTATTACATTTAGTATGCTATTTTCTCTCTTCTAAAAGTGTTTCTGTGTAAACAGCACAGTGGTCACAAAATGAACCTGTGACGTCATTCAGGCATTTAAACAGTATTTATAGCATCATTGCACTGACATTAGAGACATTTGTTTGGTGTTGTCTTATCTTGAAATACAGAGGGCTTCGGTGAAATGAGTTTATCTGTCCAGTGAGCACACCAGACCTGGTGTTTGCAATGCATTTAGATCTTTTTATGAAAAATGTTTACGTCACTAAAAATATATAGTAAATATGTTTATCTTCTGTGTGTCTACACTGTAAAATATTATATGATCAATTAGTCCTGGCAGCAGTTGTTTTTAGGCCGTTGTAACTTATTAAACTAAGTTAATCCTGTTCTAACTTAATTTTAGAAGTTAAGCAAGCTGTTTTAAGGGCAATGGACTCATTATCACTGGAATCACTGGCACTACCCTTCCTACACTTTAAGAACTGTACTCTTCCAGAGTGAGTAAAAGGGCTCGTAAAATCACTCTGGACGCCTTACACCCAGCACACTACCTGTTCGAACTGTTACCGTCTGGTCGGCGCTACAGAGCACCAAACACAAAAACAGCCAGACACAGGAAAAGTTTCTTTCCTCAGGCCATCTAACTCATGAACAGTTAATATTCCCCTACTGTGCAATAAACGTGCAATACTTTCTCATACGCACTTGTACACAGCACCTTATAACCTGTATATTTACAGCATATCTGTACATACAATTCAACATCCAGATCTTTTTGACTGACTGCATCTCTGTTTAATGTTTATTGCCTTTTCTTTCTTGTATTTAATTTTGTGTTGTCACTCGTCACTTTATGTACACTGGAAGCTTCTGTTGCCAAAACAAATTCCTTGTGTGTGTGAAGCACACTTGGCAATAAAACTGATTCTGATTCTGATTAGGGTTATCTTGATTCAGCTTAAAAATTTAAGGCAACCAGGATATTTTACAGTGTACAGATAAGATTGTTTTGTAGATTTTGGTACAGAATATGTATGAAACAGACAAATGTTTAACTGTAACATTAATGTTTTGCTTTATGTATAGGTCTGTACAGTAATGTTACTTTTCACTATATAGTAAGTATTTACCATTCAAAAGCTAAACATGATTTTAAATGAATAAATAAAGATAATTTACTTTAATTTAAATCTTTTAAAAATCAAAACAATCACATAAAAATATTTATAGTATAATATATTTCTTCTGTAATTAATATGATCTAAACAACTAACTAAATCAAATGTTTAAAGTGAAGCAAATGAGCCGTTTAGTCAGTGTTTATTCCTACACAGAATAATTGCACCATAAACAAAATATAACATTTTAAATCCAGTTCAATCAGAAAATAAACTACAGCTCAAACTACTCTGTCTACGGTACAAAACATTATATAAAATGTATTATTATTTACATTATCACATTCTTTTCCCCCCCTCCTTGAGTTTATCACCAAAACACAAGAAAATTCAATGGCAAAATAACATCACAGTGTATGATATTCAGCTTCGACTTTGAGCTGAGCACACACTAATCACAAAGATTTGATACAAAGCAATTAAAAAAAATTATGACCATCTGATTCATAAACAAATGTGCTTTTTAAGTCATCATTGACAACCCACCCAATGGAAGATTTTTTTACAATTGCACAAAAAAACTTACTTTTTTTTCCTTACTCTGTATACCACTAGAATGATTCAGACTCCATTAAAGCATGAACATAAAATATTACATAGTAATACAAAGATATATACACCCTCCTGTATCCACATAAAGAAAGATAGAGTAAAAGCTCCATCTGTCAGTCAGTTCAGAGGCTTTCATAGTGGTAGGAGAAAGAAGAAAGCATGCAGTCATTTTCCACAGGTGAATCAAAGTGCATAAAATATCCCTCAGTCTGTAGGCCATCAAACTGTAAATTAAGCCAGTCCTTCGGAGGATCCATGTGTCGGCCGGCGTCACTCAAGATCCGATTGAGGGCCATGATGTAGCTCAGAGCCATCTGTAGGGTCTCGTATTTGGACAGCTTCTTGTCCTGCCCCCACTGAGGAACCACTTTCCGAAGCCGGTCGAATGCCGTGTTCAGGCCTTGCATCCTCTTTCTTTCTCTAGCATTGGCCGCCATCCTGCGCCGCATGGCACTCTCAAACTTCTCCGGGTCTCTGGAGTCAGAATCAGACCCGGAATCTGCACAGCTTGGCCTGCGGGGCTTCATGGCTCCTCAAAAAAAGCCTCCAAAAATGTCGACGTTGTTCTTGGGATGTATTTCCGGATGGTTGTTAAGCGCTTCTGTTCTGCCATAAGGATGAACGATGCTTATATAGAGTATTAACAGGTGGCAGCAGGTGGAGCCCCACCCTTATTACTCCATCCAAACATCCATTATTATTAATGAAACGCACATCTCCAACAGCAGGACTAGTGCAGTCCAGCCCCAACCCCCAGTAACTCAAACTTTAATGACATTCCAATTAACTTTGGCTGCTCTATCACTGAAAGCAGGCGTTACAAACCAGAGATAACTTACCATCTGGCCACAACCAGCGCCGGGTGGCAAGGACCATTACCTAATTAAAAAGTGCATGCATCTTTAAGCAACCGTGACATCTTTGGATTTCTTAAATGAGAACATTGTTTGCAGGAGTAATTGCCTGTATGGAGTCAGTTTGATTTTGCATTTTGTTTTACAGGGTTGTATGTTTCAGCATTTAAATTTATATCTTGAATCTCTTAAACATTCATTTGAAGGAATAGTTCACACAAAAAATAACATTGTGGACTTTTTATAAACCCTCAAGTGGTCCCAAACCTTTATGAGCTTCTTTGTTCTGTTGAACTTAAAATAAAATATTTGGAAGAAAGCTGAAAACCTGCAACCACTGGCTTCGATTAGAAAAAAAAATACTGTGAAAGTCAATGGTTACTAGTTTTCAGCATACTTCAAAATATCTTCTTTTGTGTTCAGTGGAAAAAATAATCTCATAAGGGTTTGAAACAAGTAATGGGTGAGTTAACGATGACAGATTTTTCATTTTTGGGTGAACTATCCCTTTAATAACTTTTTTTGTTATAAATGTTTGCATTGTGTGTTAGTTGTTTTATGTATTAAATCATTTATACAGCATATATTTTTCATAGATAGATTCACCAATGTTACATTAATGTTGATATTAAATTGATATATTGATATATATTTATGCTATAATTTTATAATCCACATTAGTTTTACTGACTATAACATGCTATGAGTAAGTGTCGTACATTTTAACATGTCACAACATTATTTTTTAAATCAACCTTTACAAATAGAAAAATTGTTGTTTTGTTTTGGTCAAACATACTCCAGTTGTCTTTGTTATATATAACGTTAAATTGTAATATATAAATATTTAAGGTAATATTAATATTACATGTAATATTTGAGTTAGAATATGATAATACATTATGACATTATGTATATAGGTCAAAGATGAGACATTTTAATGTGTGCATTAAATTAAATTTACATAAGTGATTTACACGAAAAGCATATTAAATGCAATTCGAGTGTGTAATTTTTCTAAGACTTTAAAAAATAAATTTTCATTAAATGTAACATTCTTTAAAATATTTTCAACATGTAATATTTTAAAATTATAAGCGTTGATGCACTTTTTTTATTTTTGCTGACAATTGAGTAAAATATAGTGGCTTGAAGAATAGTGACAAATTATAAACATTGAAAAATGAAAAATATTTAGGAATTACTTAGTACAGTTATATCATTACATAATTTTATAGTAATAATCAGCATGCTTGTTTAGAAAAAAATTACATGTAAAGTTTCTACATTTTATACGGTCATATGTAACATTTTAATATTTAATTTTATACGTTTATATATAATGTTTTGATATAATGTCAGTGTTCATCTACTATATCATCTACACATTTCTGTATATTACATATTACATTCTAAATATTCAATATTATATAGTAAACTAAGAACAAAACCATATAAAACACATTTCTGGGGCAGCACTAAATAATTGATTTGAGTGTCTCAGAGGAATTAAGACAGACAGAAGTCTTCGACAAGCTGTCGATCTCAATCTGTTCAATGTAAATCAAACAAAGCAGATTCAGACAGTCACTGCCCCCCCAACCAAAAAAAGCCTGTTGGCAAATAAGCTCATTCATAAACCTTACCTAAATATTATTATTGTTATACTATGGTTATAATATATTAATAACATATATATTAGTATTATAATATTATATACAGTATATCTTCTATACTATTTATATTATTGTTATACTATGTAACAAAACAATGTTTTTGAAGTTATCCATTATGAATTATCACGTCTATAGTACGCATTAATAAGTAATTATCTTTAACATATTTTCCTACAGGTACATGAAATCATAAAGTAGCGTTCTATCCAAATACTGCACTAAATACATACATTATTACATCTGATTTGGGTACAAGTGACAAATCGCTATATCTTTCCTGCATAATTTATGTCCCGGCTGACTGTGGCCATCAAGCCATATATGCTCATCTGCATTAGATGAGTAATTCTGCTGTTCAATTGGGCATATAAACCCAATCCACTGGTTTAGTTTGTTTTCATTGATTGCAGATTGGCATGCCTGACCAGCTGCTGCTTGTCCCGTTTAAAGGGCTTGGTCCAGACATGTAAAACGGCCTTGTTTTTTCCTTCATTCACATGATAGGCTTGTCTGGACTCCTATGCAAAAGGCCATATGTTACAAGCTACTCCTGTAATTTTTGAGACAGTGCTGAGCAGATTAAAGATTTACTGGGTCTTGATGAGGGGAAAGTGAGAAGGTCTATTATCAGTTTAACAGCTTAAGCCAGGATTTAGTAAATCTGGTTTTCATTTAAAGAATGAGGCGATGTTCATTCCGAAGGAGAAAATGGTCTTAAAAATCGAATGTGTAATCCTCTGAACTCGATGAAAGTGACGACTGATGATCAAACTCCTACTTAAGTCAAGATGACAGTCAAATATTAGATCTAAAACTGAGAATGAGTGCTATCTAATATAATATAATATAATATAATATAATATAATATAATATAATATAATATAAAATAATATAATAAAAATAATATAATATAATATAATATAATATAATATAATATAATATAACATAATATAATACAATAACAGAACAGAACAGATTTTATATGTTGATTTAACATTATGATCACTGATATTTGAGTATAAACTGTTGTGGTCATTTAAACAGTCTATCTAAGAATAGAATAGAATAGAATAGAATAGAATAGAATAGAATAGAATAGAACTAATAATTTAAATCTCTATTATGTTAACAATATATCAAAAATATATAATAACCAAAGAATATATCAAAAGAGGTCTATCGAAAGAATATAACATTGTCATTTACAGTTCTATGATATTACATTATGATCTCTGAGATATGAGTATAAACTGTTCATTTAAACACAAAATATATCAAAAAGAATATAATATAATATCATATAATATAATACAACACAACATAATATCTTTATTTATTAAAGTTCATCATTGATATGATCTCTTAGATATGAGAATAAACTGTTGTAATAATTTAAACAATCTATGAAAAGAATATATAATAAAATAAAATGAAATATAATAACTTTACTTATAATACCTTATCATTCATTAAATGTTATCATCGATATGATCTCTAAGATATGAGAATAAACTGTTGAAAGAATATATAATATAATATAATATAATATAATATAATAACTTATTCATTAAAGTTCATCATCGATATGATCTCTGAGATATGAGTATGAAAATGAACTCTTGTGGTCTTTTTAACACAATCTATTAAAAAAAGTGAGAAGAAAACAGTTTGCAGACTTAAAACTCATATTTATAAAGCTATTTTTGATCGATTCTTACAGAACTGGCATATTGACCAATGAGGTCATTCGGAAAAGTGAGGCATATTGTGTAAACAGTGACCTCCATAGATGAGGAGACTTGAACCCCCACCATCAGATTGGGGCATCTGGTGAGATGAGGCTCGTCACTGTAATTAGGTCAAGCAAGGTGCTTGTAATTTCATGCCTATTTGAGCCTTTTTGTTCCCTTCTGGTTGTTATGTTTAATCTTAACTGGTCAATGAAGCAATGTCTTATTAAGGGCAGTCAATTAGACAAGAAATCTATATTCAATTATTATTGTTAATGTTACGACATTTGTGGGACAAAGATGAAAAGGATTTTTAAGCATAAAAAAAACAATAGAAGCCGTTTTTGTTATGTATTACAATGTGTACTGCTTATTTATGCTTTATTTACTGGAGCAAAAAGGTAATATTTTTGGTTTTAAAAAAGTTTTATCATGACATTATTTAAAAGAAGCAATTCTTTATAATGTGTTACAATTTACACTTTATTTTACGCTGCCCTCATAAATGGCATGTAGGCATGGGCCGGTATAAGATTGTGATGTTATGATAACCTTGGATAAAAAATTTTTTTAAAAATCACAGTATTGTGATTACTGCTGTTAAATATATATTTTTTAAATTTCTGGGTAAAAAAAACAATAACGTTTTCACCATTTGAACACAATATAGTTTATTTTAAGAAACATTTCAAATATTTTGGAACAATAGCTTTTGATGTGGAGGCTGATGTGGCCTTTTTTGCTGAAAATTGCCCTAAAAAGTAATAAATAGTCGCAAAAAACATGTAAAAAATGTACATATACCGATATATACATATAAACCTTGACTTTTCCAAACCGTGGTAAACCTTTAAACTGGTTATCATCCCATGCCTAATAGCATGTACTCTAATTTATTTAGAAAGTCTGAGGGGTTGTGATCAATGTACTATAGCAAAACACAGACATTTCTTATAGAATATTTATTTAAGGAATTTTAGATAATGATTTTTAAAAGGTGCTTCCCCGTAATTGTATTAAATTAAAACTTTTTTTAAAAATTTTTATAAACATTACATTTATTAAACATAAACATTACATAACAACATTTTATGTATACATATATATATATATATATATATATATATAGTTGAAGTCAGAATTATCAGCCCCCCCTTGATTTTTTTTTTCTTTTTTAAGTATTTCGCAAATTATTTTTAACAGATCAAGGAAATTTTCACAGTATGTCTAATGACATTTTTTTCTTTCTGAGAAAGTCTTATTTGTTTTATTTTGGCTAGAATAAAAGCAGTTTTAAATTTTTTAAGAACCATTTTAAGGTCAAAATTATTAGCCCCTTTAAGCTAATTTTTTTTGCGATTGTCTACAGAACAAACTATCATTATACAATAACTTGCCTATTTACCCTAACCTGCCTAGTTAACTTAATTAACCTAGTTAAGCCTTTAAATGTCACTTTAAGCTGTATAGAAGTGTCTTGAAAAATATCTAGTAAAATATTATTTACTGTCATTATGGCAAAGATAAAATAAATCAGTTATTAGAGATAAGTTATTAAAACTATTATGCATAGAAATGTGTTGAAAAAAGCTTCTCTCCGTTAAACAGAAATTGGGGAAAAAAATAAACAGGGCAGCGAATAAATCAGGGGGGCTAATAATTCTGATGTCAACTGTATGTATGTATGTATGTATATATATATATATATATAGGCTAAAAGAAAAACGTCTGTTTCTAACGTCTTGGAAGCAGTTGCACAGTTTACCATCAGTTTGGCAAGTCAGCTACCTTTTCTTAAATAATTTAGAAGTGCAATATAATACCTGCACAATTTAGCTTATTATAAATTTTTTTTATATTTAAAGAGCCCCTATTATGGGTTTTTGAAAATGACCTTCCATGTAGTGTGTAACACAGCTCTTAGTGAAGTGAAATGTCCAGCTAAAGCTTAAATCTAAAAGTGGACAGTTTTTAAAACTATTGATTTGTCTATAAAAGAGTCAACTCATAGTGGTTTAAATGAATCGTCTTCATAACGAATCTTTAGCTGTTTCGCGGTGATGTCATCGCGAAACATAATGGTTACGCGCGCAGACCTGGCAAAATTCAAACCTGCGGCCCTGCCCACTAACACAGCAGCAAGACGCTCATGAAGACGCTGTGTTTACCTGGATATTATTGGAAGTGTGAGGGAAAGGAGTCGTTCAAAAATCTGCACGCTTAGTTTCTGCCTCCATCTTGTAATGGACAGACGACACCAGGGGTGCAGGCAAAATAAGGACAAAACATTAGGTACACCGGCTGGCTGCTGAACGCTGGAAAAGGCTTGCGAATGGAGAGCGGGAGCCCGCAGAGATAGCTTGTCAGAGGACAGAGGATGCTACAACCTCCCGGCTGGGGATGTGATCGTTTAGAAAAGCAGAATACAGGTAAGCACTTAGAACTTATAGCTGTTCACGGATGAGGTGCCACAGCAATGATTGCAAATAGAAATGATGTACATGTTTTGTTACTAGTAACCGCCTGTACTGTATCAGGTTAACTCTTTATATTCTCATATCGCGTCTAATGCAACGTTATAAACGTGACGCGTGCTGCTTTGATACAGATTTAAATGCTTTCGTGAGCTCGTTCCACTGCCGTTTGTCGTTGCTATGGCCACCGTTAGCTGATCCTGCACACGTGCAGTGGTCAAGGTTCAGAATAGTTCAGCTTTTGCTGCTGCTTTCGGCGCTGAGGTGTCTGAATAACACTGTTGAGAAGCGGGTACTGTTTACTGTGGTGTTAGTAAGTTTACTTTGAAGCGTGTTTCGGGCGTCTGCTGCGATCGGATCCTATACCAATGTTGGCGACCTGGGGGCTTGATAAACCATGCTGGGCATTTTACTGTCTCGCGCTGAACGCTGTCGACCAATCGCAACAGGCTGTCATCGGTCCAATCAGCACAGATTAGCTTCGCGCTAAGCAGGGGTTTGGGAACAAATGAATCGCTGAACTATTCATATGGGAGTCGCTGGGATAATTAGGTAAAAATAAATGCATATTATAAGACCATGAACATGTTTTTTGACCTTGCATACATATTAGTATGTTGTTGGAGACCCATAAAACCGAAATATGACCCTTTTCAATGTGTAATAGGGGCTCTTTAAATTCTAGATTCTAGACACAGATATTATTTTTGACACATTATTTAAAATATGTGACTAAGAAATAGCTATTCACTTTTTTTGGTAGGGCCAGTGAAAATTTTGGCAGGGCAAGTAAAAATCTCAAACACAGGCCTGATCGGGCAAGTAGAAAAAAATCCTATTCCTTACTATTCCATGTGATGTAGCAAATTACAACATGCTTGGCAAACAAAAATGCAGTCAGAAATGTGAAACCTTTAAAGTTATTAATAAAATGTTCTTAGGGTTCATAAAACATAACAATAAAAAGGCAAAAGGGGGTTGATTTAGCAGCACTGTTTAATCAGAACAGTTTTTGCATATGACTTATAGTTTTGTTTTTGTGTAACGTACATTTTGTGTTTGTATTATACTCTGGGAAAATTAAAGGAAGAAACTGCTTTAAATAATAATAATAATAATAATTGCAAAGTACCTGAAAACAGATAAGAGACAAAATTAGGTTATACATCCCTTTTGGCAATACTCTAAATAGACACATTTAATAAATTACTTTAATAAATAATAAGATAAAAAATGATGATTAATTGAAATTTGAATGATTATTATCTGTATAATAGCAAGAGGCTACTTACAAATTACGCTACATATTCACTTTGCAGCAACTGCCTTCTTTTTCTTTGGTTTCAGTTTGAAGTACAGAAAAATGGCAGCAATGCCAGCATAAGTGGCCAGAACACACTGGAATCAAACCATATATTAACTATAATATCCAAGCAGAAACAAATATCAGTTTGTTTTCAACCCACTATAACAAATAGCAATGTCCTACTGACAACATGGCATTGTTTGTTTAAAAGAAAGCAACATTTCTTGTGAAGAGTGAAACTATATCAGGAATAACGTTATGGAACAACACGTACACTATATAGCTGTATATTAATAAACTTCAATGCATCAACAATTACTCACATTCCTTCTTCCTGTAATGGTTTATGAATTAAAATATTTGGCAATCCCTGTAAACTGGTGTTGGCTCCCAGCATCGTGACCTCCCATGTTCCTGTTTGGAGATACATATTCATGTTCTGACACAATTCGTGCATGTTTCGTATTTAATAGCTTCCAGTAAGACTAACGTTAGCTGTTCTTATAGCACAACTGAAACTGAGCTTTTATGTGATATCTGACTTGGTTCTAGGTGAATTGTCATATTTATTACTCCCAAGCATCGTGCCAGATGTTAAGATACACGTCATAGGATTTATATAGATTTAAAAAGTGTTTAGTTAAATATTAGATCTTACCTGGCTGAAATGCGGTCAGGCGATAGATGGATAAGTTAGTCTTATTCGTCTTATGCTGCAGTCTGTGTGTTTGTTTACTTTGTGATAAATATCGCCATCTACTGTACATTTAAAACAACTACCAAAGCTACCAGTTACATAAACTATAAAACATCAACACGACTGTTTTATTTGTTTTTATTTCATGAGTTTTACTGCAGAATAACTTTGTGGAATAGTAAAGTCATGTCATGTCATAGCCTGTCATGATATATAGGCTAACGGGCCAGACAAAATCTTCAGACATTGTTTTTTGCTCTCTGCACAAACTTGTACAAAATCTGCTGAATTTTGCAGAATGATTTTGAGAGTACAATCAATAAAAAACTTTACATGTTCAAAGAAAACGTTTAAAACACTTTTATTTAGAGTTTACGTACGATGCGAATCCAGTTAGTATGAAGGATGAAACCTGCAAAACCTAATATATATATATATATATATATATATATTGAAAAATAAAGCAATTAAATTCAAGCGAAATATTGCAAAAAAATTTTTTACAAAATTTCAACAAAATTTTTTTTATTGTTTTGCTTCTCTTGATTTTTTCTCTTTTTTAAATTTGTATTTAATATTTTTCTATAACATATAAATTTGGGAATGACGTGGTGGCACAGTGGGTAGCGTTGTCGCCTCACAGCAAGACTGTTGCTGGTTCGAGTCCCGGCTGGGTCAGTTGTCAGTTCTGTGTGGAGTTTGCATGTTCTCCCCGTGTTCTCGTGGGTTTCCTCCAGGTGCTCCGGTTTCCCCCAGAAGTCCAAAAATTTGTGACACTGAATGAGAGTGTATGGGTGTTTCCCAGTGATGGATTGCAGCTGGAAGGGCATCCGCTGCGTAAAACATATGCTGGATAAGTTGGTGGTTCATTCCGCTGTGGCGACCTCCGATTAATAAAGGGACTAAGCCGAAAAGAAAATGAATGAATGAATATAAATTTGGGTGTACTAGTTTTATATATATATATATATAATTTTTTTTTTATTTATTGGATTTTATGGATTTTTAAAAATGTACAGGAATTTATGGATTTATTTACTTATTTATTTATTTGTTTGCATATTTATTTATTCATTGTTTTTGCAGGTTTCGTCCTCCATAAGTTAGATCCACTTGTTTGATAAACAAAGTAGACCTAAGTCCAGGGCTGCTGCTTGCCAAAAAGGTGCCCTACGCAAAGTTTTACTGTGGTGCCCCCACAGAGGAACAAAAACACACAAACATATGTATTTAAACATGTATTTATTTATTTGTTTGTTTGTTCATATAAATATGCATATAAAGACTCAAAATTATACTTAAACATTCAAATATTTACATTATAAAATAATAGTTTACATCAAAATAATCACTGACTTGACTTCTGCAGAAGCATTCCCAATTTTAAACATTTACAAAAGGTAAGGAATAAAACCCTCTCTGTACCTGTACTGTAGAGATGGACGATCCACAGTGCTGCATCCTGTGTCTGTACCTGTGCAGCTGCTGGTGTCTATAGAGCAGTGCTGGATTAGGGCACCTCATCTTCTTTTGTGACAAATTTCAGCATTGAACCTCTATGTTCAATACAAAAGAAATTAGTCACTTTAAGAAAAACTCATGACATACCATTAAAACAACGGGCTAGTCCAGCACTCTTCAAAAATTACAACCAAAATGTGGATTTAACTTGCACTATCTATGGTGACAAAAACTGACCTATAAATCAAAGACATTTGCGGTTTTTAAGAATTATTGAGTGTACTTTTAAACAATGTTTGTTGTTAACATTCAGAAAAAAATTGAACATTAAGGATTCCATACAATAAAAATAGTTTATGGCCTGTGGCTTTATATTTTATATTATTGACCTTTCAGAAATCACGAATATTAGTCAGTTTTGTTATTTCAAATTGTAATGTACAAAAATTAAAACAATAAAAAAAATTATTTATCAACATATTATCAATATATTTTTATTTACAATCAGTTTATGTTAATATTACTAAATAAATGTTACTAATGTCGTTGAGCAACCGAG
Organism: Danio tinwini; assembly: GCA_903798205.1. Classification (NCBI taxonomy): domain Eukaryota; kingdom Metazoa; phylum Chordata; class Actinopteri; order Cypriniformes; family Danionidae; genus Danio; species Danio tinwini. The sequence continues at coordinate 15,624,965 of CAIGQZ010001313.1, forward strand.
ATGGTTCCCCCCGAGTCGGTGCCCTACGCAACGTTTTCTGCGTATAGGGAGCGGCGGTACTGCCTAAGTCTCTCATAACACAGAAGACATTAGGCCTACTACTAAATAAATAAAAAACTGTATTGTTCATAAACCATATTAGGTTATTCGATATGCTGAAATTGATATAAAACCTGAATAAAATAAATGTACACACATTTACTGAAGTAAATATAGATAAAACAAAATTCTGCTTTATCCTCATTGTTTTGTGGATAACCATTTTTTTCCAAGCTATTTTATTATTTTTAAGAAATAGTTTCTTCCAAAAATTCCAAATATTCTCTGTATTTTAATTTCTTTTATTCCGCTCGATTTAACAAAAGTACATTTTTTATTTGAGGATGTTATAGGCCTATTGTTATAGCAGATAAGATATAGCCTGTACTCACCTTCAGATCATTCCGGATGTGCGTCCCGGACTATCATGAATTATCAAGATATCAAAAATGCTGATTGTTGATATCAAGAATAAAATTTTTTTTAAGATTTCATATCTTGAGAATGAATGAAAATCTAAATGGCTTGCCACAGTTGCATTCATTGAGTCACCGAAGGCCACAATTTTAGCTAAAATCTTAAATGTTCAGCTTAAGAAAAAGCCATCTCTTGTATGACCGGATGGTAAGTAAATTAGGGAAATGTATAAATAAATTGAAAATTCAATTTAGAGTCAACTACAAATATATCTAAGACACGATTTTAGCCTCCTGGTGGGGCTCGATTTGACTAGTTTGACTGCATTTTCCCTGCTTTAATTATAGAAACATCAAGCAATCAAATGACAACAAAAAACTTAAACTCAGCCAAGAAGATAAAGGTATGGCTGATTTGTCATAATTTGATTTGTTCATTCATTTCAATACACAAACTAGATGTAATTGAATCATTTAGTTAAGCATCCCCCCTCCTTCATTTCCTCCTTGATGAGATAAAAATTCCCTCAAAAGTATTTATACAGAGATGAAAGGCTTCTATTTTGAATTTCCACACTAAGTCAGAGCAAAGTGTTCATTTGAGCTCCAGAAAGTGAAGCCTCAGTGTTTCATAGCTGTGTGAGTCACTGCATAACATGTGGTTATAGCTAGTGAAAATCATGGCATTGAAAATGCACGCTAACTTGTGGTGACAGTCTACGAAGTAAAGCCAATGATTATGCATATAAAATGCTAATGTCTTGACTCTTGTCTTGTGTATATTATCACTTTACAGTTTCTTTCAGAGGCAATATTTTAGCCTGACAGTGTCAGACGTCCTGAAGTAACACATTGCAGCAGATCACCATATGGCAAGTCTGTACAGCTCGCAAATGTTACTCTTCCCTTTTATTCAGAACAATAACATGCTTGTCCAACACTCAGAGAAAATTACCCTGTGTTCCTCAGCTGCCTTCAGCAAGTTCACACTCGGCCAGCAAGATTATAGGAGCTCAACTGCATAGCTTTTAGAATAACAGGACTTGCATCAATGTGTTTTGTAGACTCCTGAAATAGAAACATTCACGTTTAAGCACGACAAACAGCAGATGCAGAGCTGTTCAAACAAGATAATTCACTTTCCACACAAGTCATGAGATCCTTATTGTAACGTCACACTAGGTCATTGAGTTTGTTCTAATGATACGATCGCACCTTTATTGTGTTTTATAGGTTCCTCATTTTGTTTCGGCCATCTCAAACAATATGCAGCACTTATTTTATTATATTATTTTAAAACTTGTTTAATTTTTTTATTTAATATGTTTTTATAAAATATAGAGAAAAAATCTACTCAGAATGACTAAACAATTTGGCCCAATTTTTTCAGAGTTAAAATAACACTCTTAAGTGAGTTACTTGTACAACACTATGCATGAGTTATATTTACACTGTATCAAGTTAAAAAAAGTATGAAAATTCAACACTTTAACAGTGAGAATTTAACAAAAAATTACAATATTCATGATTGATAGTTAAAATAACTTACACAATAATAGAAATAAAAATAATAGAAAAAATATACAATTACAATGATGTTATTACTTATTTTTATCAACAAAACATCGCTAGAACACTAGAAAATGTACACTTTTTACAAATTAACACATATAAAGACTTCAAAAGATCTTAAAAATGGCATGACTTTTATGTTCCATTAAGATTTTTGGTCAGATGAATTCCCGGATGTTGGAAAAAACACCATCAAGTGTCAATTAGCTGTAACTCCTTGATTTTAAACTGGATCAAATCAGCTTGGAACTCTGATTGTGTTAATTTATCAAAATATAACTCTATAATGTCAACATTTGACTATGAAACGCTTTCACACAGAGAATTTAACACTGATGAATTTGCTGTGTATTTGTTAGATGTGTTCTTTCTAAACCCTGCCTTACTAAGAGCCTATTGGTCAGTTGCCTGATCTATTGTTATTGGTTTACAGATTACAGTTCATGTCAGAATTGAAATGCTATTACCATACCTGAATTTCATCTCTGGAGCTTCCTCAATCTTCAGCAATACTGTAAGACAGTTGATTGAAGCCAATGAAGATAGGTGGGCATTATGAAACGTTGTTTTCTATTCAATTACGACATATTTTTTAAGTAAAGCTGGAATTGCTGATGACTCATTTTGGCAATGATGCATGAAAACAATACATTTGTCATGCACTTTGATCATTATCCTAAAACAATTCAGGTCATTTTACAAGGATAGATACAATTGCTGCTGTTTGTGTTGGATTGGCTGTTTGTGAAAAGTTTGGAGTCAGAGATATTTTTTTATGTTTTGAAATAAGTCTCTTATGATTTTAATGTCTTTAAAAAAATATTGAGTAATTTTGAGAAATATTATTGCTGTCACAAATAGGATTTTCTCTTACTTTAATATAAACAGTGCTCAGCATATACTGTATAAGTACACCCCTCTCAAATCTATCTTTTAAATTCATATTTTTTAATAGGAAGCTATACAATATTATATTTGTGCTTATACATTAGATTAGTCAGTACTGAAGCCAAATCTGGAGCTAATCTAACAAAATAATTTACAATGATAGTCCAAAAACTAGTACACCCAAATTTATGTCATAGAAAAATATTAAATACAATAAAAAAAGAGGAAAAATCAAGAGAAGCAAAAATTTAGTAGAAAATTTGTAGGTTGTAATTTTTTTTGCAATATTTTGCTTGAATTTAATTGTATTATCTTTCAATTTCTAAATATGTTTGGTGACAAAAATATTTTTTTAATAAATATATATTTTTAATAAATCTGTTTTGTTTAAATGCATCAAAATACATTGCCTATATTCACTGAGAAATGGAGAAAAAAAAATTCTATTTCAAAATGGGGTCTACTCAATGCTAAGCACTGTATTTCATATGTAATATATTCCTGTGATGGCCAAACTGACTTTGTGTAATATGATTTAGTCCTTAAAACAGTTCATGCTATTGTAACATTTTAAAACATAATATTTTTTGTGGAAAACATAATACAATTTTTTTCAAGATTCTTTGAGGAGTAGAAAGTTCAAAAGAACTGCATCTTCTTTTTCAAAATAGTAAACTTTTGTTATGTTATTTGTGTCTTTATAGCAGCTGTTTATTCAATTTGAAGTTTGTTTCCAAAAACATTTTTGGACTAAAATTAATTGAAATCTTGAAACCTTTGTACAATATATAAAACATAAATATTTTTTGGGCGGCATGGTGGCTCAAAGGTTAGCACTGTCACCTAACAGCAAGAAGGTTGCTGATTCGAGTCCCGGTTGGGTCAGTTGGGATTTCTGTGTGAAGTCTGCATGTTCTCCCCGTTTTCGCGTGGGTTTCCTCCAGGTGCTTCAGTTTACCCCACAGTCCAAAGACATGTGCTGTAGGTGAATTGAATAAACAAAATTGGCTGTAGTGTATGTGTGTGAATGAGTGTGTATAGATGTTTCCCAGTACTGGGTTGCAGTTGAAAGAGCATCCACTGTGTAAGACATATGCTGGATAAGTTGGTGGTTCATTCCGCTGTGGCGACTCCTGATGAATAAAGGAACTAAGCTGAAGAAATGACCTGACTAACAGTGTTGGAATATGATGACTGTATCTTTAAATAAGTTATTTTCAGTTATTTCAACATGTGTCGATGAAATTAATCCTTTGTGTTCCAAAATGAAGACATTATTTAAAATAAAATAAACAAAACAAAGAAGTTCCATCACAGAAACTATACATTTTATTGAGAGCCATATATAGTACAAAACATCCACCTAAAATAGCTTAAATTAGGCCAAATCTCATTTAAATCTGATTCTTCTGGACTACGTGGGTTCTCATGACCATGAGTTCCCTTTAGCACCCAGAACACGTTTATGACTCTTAAACAATGAGTGTCAAACAGCAAAAAATTGGCAAGAGTAAACACAGATGACCACACAGAACCTCAAGCTCCAGACCTGGGTCTCTGAGCTGTTCCTGACTTTGGATTCTGACCACAGTGCATCTCAGATGGAGACTATACTTCCTAGATTGGTCAACTTTTTGTGCCCGATCTGAATATCTTCATCTGTTTGGAGTCCACAAGGCATCGATCTATCTTGCTGAAAGCTACATTATGACCAAGAACACAGCACGAGTTCATGAGTTCAGCTTCACCGCAAAAATCCCACCTCCCCACCCTCCCCCCATCAGTAGGAGAAATGTATTTGGGACTCTTCTCCACCGCCTGCTTCAGTAGTGTGGTGTTTTAACACTGTTTTTTAGGTGTGTGAGAGCCTGTCTATCTCTGAGAAGAGACGTCCCTCTTCTGTCACACCTCCAGGGGGTTCTGGGGCCCCTCGGCCCCCTGCGGCGGGTCTGGCTGGAGCCTGCATATGGGTTTGTTGCACATGGGACAGACGCTGCGGATTTCCAGCCACTTCACCAGACACCTGAGTAAAAGACAAGGTGGAAAGTGAAGAGATAGATGGCTCTATTATGCTTTAGTTATCTATAGACTCCAGCGCTGTGCATTATGGCCACGTCACAAAATGACAGGCTGAAACAAACAGTCTGACACGAGGATAATACTCATATTTAAGTCGCAATGCTTTGACAGCTTAATTTGTTTTTCCTTCATACTTTTCATTTTTGTTTTAGTGCCTCTGGCAATATTTGGTGTCTTAGGAATCTGCAACTTGATTTTTGAAGTCTTGTTTTGTGTCAATCAGTGTCAGTCAGTGTTAAAAATATGGCACCATATTTGCAGAATTACAAAATAATAATTAGAAAGATTGGATAGTGTAAGAAAAGACGGTAAAGAACTTACTTCTTGTGAAAGGCATGAGAACACGGGCAAACTCCTAGTTCATCTCGGCTTCGAAATTCCTCCAGGCAAACCGCACAGGTCTGCTGCAGAGTGAAAGAAAAAGAATGAAAAAGAGAGAGACAGCCGGAGGGCTTTGCTCTCATTTCTATTCATTTACATATCAGGAACAGCTCAAAGTATTGTTACTCCAACTTTGGTGGTTCACTGAAAATATAATGAAGGTTAGAGAGCGAAAAGAATCCTCATGTTACAGAATGGTCAAGTTGCTTTTTATAAAATTAAAGTGAACAGTGCTGAAGCAAAAGTCTGCCTTGACTCTCTGTCTGTCATTTTGTTTATTGTTTAAAAAAAATTGTAAAAAGAATATACCAGATTGAAATGACAAAACTTAAATTTTATTTTATTTTTAGATTTGTCTTTGGTTACTTACTCCGAGAAGACTCAACTTTTTCCCTGGGCCTTTTAGAACAACCTGTAAGAAAAAAGGCATTCAATTGTGTTTGTGTGTCTCTTACATTGTTACAAATTTGATTAAAAACTGTTCAAAATAGAGGGGCAGCACGGTGGCGCAGTGGGAAGCACATTCGCCTTACAGCAAGAAGGTCGCTGGTTCGAGCCTCGGCTGGGTCAGTTGGCATTTCTGTGTGGAGTTTGCATGTTCTCCCCATGTTGCCATGGGTTTCCTCCGGGTGCTCCGGTTTCCCCCACAGTCCAAAGACATATATAGGTAAATTGGGTAAGCTAAAGTAGCCGTAGTGCATGTGTGTGAATGAGTGTGTATAGATGTTTCCCAGTGATGGGTTGCAGTTGGAAGGGCATCCGCTGTGTAAAACATATGCTGGATAAGTTGAAGGTTTATTCCGGTGTGGTGACCCCAGATTAATAAACTAAGCCGAAAAAAAAAGGAATAAATGAATGTTCAAATTACAGTTTTTCTCAGTGGCTTTGGTGCATTTCTCACAACACTATTTACATTTGCACAACAGTTAATGCATTTCTCAAAACAGTCATTTTTTGCACATTATTGTAACAATTTCCCATTCCTTTCAACAAATTGCAAATGCTTTTGACATGAATACTTGCTTTTGAGGAATGAGCTCTCCATTTTTGAGTGACATGCTTTTGCAGGTTATCCACTAGGTTTTGCAGTTTGTACTAATTGTTTTGAGAAATGCATGAACTGTTGTGCAAATGTAAATAGTGTGGTGAGAAATGCACCAAAGCGACTTAAAAAAACTGTAATTTAATTTTAAAAAATGTTTTGAAACATTAAACTTTTGTAGCGTCACAATGAAATGATCTGACATACTTTTTGATTAATGAATTACCTCATTATATCCATATTGTTCTTGTGTTCCCTGTCGTCTTAGTCTGTGAAACAAAAACATTTGTTCCATTACATACAGCAATGTTTCTCTTACTATTCTTTCACTACATCAGTTTTCTGCACTATTCGTTACCTGACTACCTGAACACTTTAAAATATACAGTAAAAAAAACAGCAGCTTTGGTTGCCAAAAATTTACTGTTAAAAACAGTATAATTGTTTTATTGTAAACTACCGTATTTTATAAATGTAGTTTTATACACCAATGTTTTAATGCACTGTTACACAGACAAATCCCTAATTACAAGCATTGTGGTTCACAAATAACTTATTTACAAGCAGATAAAAACACCAATATATAGAATATACCAGGTTAGGGATATTTACTGTAGCATTTTTACAGTTTTTTTACCATTGAAATCTCAGCCATTTTTTATTAATGTTTTATTATTGTATCATTAAACCTTATGTATTTTTAATATCTTGGCAATTTTGTTTACCTATGACAGATGGACAGATGGACGGACAGACAGACAGACAGACAGATAGATGGCATTTTTGTATACCTTTAACAGACAGACAGAGAGACAAACAGACACACATACAGCCAGCCAGACCGACAGACAGACGGGTAGATTGATAGACAGATAGAAAGATACAAAGATAGATAGATAAATAGATAGACAGACAGACAGACAGACAGTTACCTGAACAGGTAGCAACAGAAGATCATGCTCAACATGAAGATGAAGAGGCCGATCCCAAGAATGATGAGATAGACGTTGAGTGGAAGACGACCGGTGATGTCTGTGGTCATTTTGCAGAGCGTGTCTATAATCTGTCTGTGTCACAAAAGCATGCTGCAAGAGAACAAACGACACCATGCATTTGTCAAACATACCCCCCTAGAGTTTATAATGAGAGTCATGGCATTTATTTTGAAAAAGCATCCGTTTTTGCATCATCTTGTATTACCATAAAAAAGAATGCACGATTCAAATGTACTAAAAGCACGGCCATTGATTTCGTCACTTATACGTCATGAATCAGTTATGTGAGTAGGTGGCATATTTCTCTCACTGTCAGACCCTTGAAAGACAACACACATCACTGTGATTCTCATGTGTACGCTTCTCAGTGGCCCCTGCATGCATATTGCATACTGTGAGCCTGCAGACTGTCCTCGTGTTTCTCAACTCCATGTAACACTGCTCTCATTGTTGGACCTCGCAGAGCAGCATGAACTTTTCACTGTAATACATCTTTTAAAAGCGAAAAACAAGAGATGTCACACTGGTGTTGAATCATGTCTCGATTGTCTTTGACAGCTAAGCACAACAGGTTTTTGTTTGAAAGTTCAGTATTTACAGTATAGATTGTACTTGAGATCTTTCCTTCATGAAAAGGATAAGGGTAGAATCCAACTTAGGATCCAGGGTTCATGTAAAAAAATATATGTCTTGTGTTTTGTAAAAATCACACCAAAACTGTTCAGTTTAATACATGCTTTTTAAATATAACAGAAAAATATGCTCAATTTAAAAATAAATATACAGTAAAAACATGTTCAAGTCTTGTAGAAATCCTCCAAAAGTCCTTGTGGGTACCAAGTTGACTTTCGGGCTTAAGCTTCTTCATCACATGTGGGAGTTTTTCCAGAACAGTGAATATTATTCAGACAACAGTGGCTTAACTTTTATCCTAAGGCAACGTGTTAATTGCAACACAAACTCAACATGATGTTGCAATGGCTTTAACAGTCATCTTTGAACCCCAAATGATTTAGCTCCCTATAAAATGACAGAATGATAACTGCCCTGGGCTTCCTCGCAAAGTGTTAATGTCTGTCATACAGGATGACGGATAATATTTTCTGACCAAACACTGTTAACATAAAGAACAGACATGCACACTTTATTGTGCATTTCAGTGACTTATTATTAAGTCATCATTGAGTAACTGTTGTCTTCAGAAATAGTAAAAAAAATGTATTTAATCTTGTAGTTAATTATTTGTTTTTTATATATCATTTTATAATTTCATAATCTTTTAATTTAGTTTTTTAGTTAAGTTAAACTAAATGAAAAAGAAATGTTTTTTTCTGGTTTATTTTCAGTTAATGTTTATTTTATTAATATATTTTTATGATAACCCTGGAATTAAGTTTTCAGTCATCAAAACAATAAATGTGTACAGCTTTACATTTTAGTTTTACTTTTGCCCCTGTATATTAGTGTCCTGTTTAATTTGTATTTATTAAGAATCACAGTGCAGCCAACTAATTAATTGTAATTTTAAGCCTTTATACATATTTTAAAACAGTTAAGAATAAGTATTGAGTTGAATATTTGTATATCTGTCATTTTAGGAAACAATTTGAAGTGACAGCAAAATGTGAAGTCTTGTCATTAATAATTATTTAAAATGTATGTAAAAGCTCATGCAGTTTGATGCAATTAGTAATAAAGATTTAAGTATTGAAACTAGGGCTGAACAATATATCATTTGAGTAGTGCTGGGCCGATAAACGATATTATATTGAATCGTAAAAAAATTTATGCCATTAACAAAGATAAGCTCTGGACTTTTTTAGTCTATAACGATCTAAGAGCCAATAACGTGTAACAATGGGAATCTGAAAGTGTGCTGATATTAGAGATGACCAAATTTTCACCACCGAAAATTTAGCGGCCAAAAATATGTTATGCCATTTAATGGACCCTCCAATTTTTGTGGCCTCAGTCATTGTTGGGGTACTCTTTTAAATCTAGAAGTAACAACTGATATTGTTCAATATGGTAAATAATAATCGAGATTGCATTTTTGCCATATCGCCCAGCCCTACGTTTGAGCATCGATATCGCAATGTGTGTATCTGCAATAGTCACATCGCAAGATTGGATTATTTATAAAGATTAAAAGATAAAAATATTGTTATTTAAAATATTTAAATGATTTATACAACAATGACCATGTAATTTACATTTGATTGTTAATTTTCTGTACTTGAATACTGTTTTTCTCCTTGGAAAACCATAATGCACTCTTTGTTTTTTTATTTTTTGCTTTTAATTTATTATATATTATGCAGATGCAGTCTCAATCTCAAAATCTAAATGATTGAAATCTTTCCAAATAGAGCTATTCAAACAGAAATTATATTTAAATCACAATATATATTGTAGCAAAACAAAACATCACAATGTCAGATTTTTCCAATATTGTGCAGCCCTAATTGAAACCTATAGTTTAACTATAGCTACAACTTTCAAATGTTTCAAGAAACAAAGCAAAATCAATGCTGTTTTAGGGCCATTAGTTCCTAATGGAGTGGCAAGTACTTTATAAACAGTTTTACAATGATTTAAACACTATTCAGAACTAGTTAAACACTGTTTTTCAGCATTTCACTCCCTTTAGATGCAAGTAAAGAATTTAATATCCTATTATCTGACCGTTCTTTTTAGCAAATTAGAAGAGAGCGAGAGAGAGCATTTGGCAGCGAGATTGAAGCCTGGCCAATTGTCTGTGCGTAAAAACAAACACGAGTGGTGCACCCTTTCTGCCATAAAGCCACCATCTGGTCCATCTATGAGGGTTTGAGGGGGAGGCAGGAGATGGGAAGGCCTCACCAGCCCAGTCAGGAAGCACCATTTGGGGCGAAAACAATAATAACCAACCTCGGGGGTTGAATCCTGCCAAACAACCACACAATAGACACAGACACAAAGTGTGTCTCTTCAACTTCAGGTCATGGCAGAAAGTGAGTGCCAATAGGGAGAAAGGTAAAAAGGCTTGGGTTTTCAGGTGCTAGTAATATAAGGAGGATTTTGGTTAAACATTGATAGGAAGTCAGTGGGAGGGTCGAGGGCTCTGTGAATAACACATGGTTAGGGAGCCGTTCGGATTATGTAGCAACTAGAAGGGAGAAAGAAGAGGAGGAGGGGGTTATGAATCATACTCACCGTTACCCCACTGGATAGGTGCAAGATTGCTCCACTATACTAGATGATCCTGCAAGTTGTGTCCAAAGAGACAGTGTTGAAACCAGGCCAAAGGAGTGGGACGAATTCCTCACTCAATAATACAAGTTTACACTCCCAAAACTCCTACCATAAGAGCATGAGTTTGAATCTTCAACGCCTCTGGTTAACACATTACCGTCACCCACCAGCGTCTCACTGGGAAATGGAAGAATGCAGAGTGATTTTGTTCTCTTTGCGTTGAAACATTCACAAAGCCAAGTCAGTCATTGTCGAGACCTGTGTAAACACTGGCAGATATCAACACCTACTTCTTGATATCTCAAATGCTTTGTGCAGCCACAGGCGAGGTTGAAAACCAAGCGCTCTGTTTTTCCAGCATCGTGATCCAAACTGCAGCAGAGAATACGAAAGATTGGCAGTGTGGTTTCACGTCAACAACGAATCACGCTTGACGTGAAGTTGCTGTCATTGGCGTTTTTCATTTTGCACCTCTTTGTAGAGTCACGATAACAAAACAGTGAGAGAAAAAATGCACATCGTCTACAAGGCTCACCCCTTCCTCTATTGTCGTCAGCCACTTTCCTCTATAGTCTTCTTGCTCAAGATTCTCACCCTCACGTTAGAATCAACCGTTTTCCCCGGTAACAAAGGAGAGGGAAGAGCAGTGGCAGTACAGCCGTGGTGAAAGCAGCCCATTCAAAGCTGTGTCTTCCTCACACCATCTGCTCTGCTGAGACACAAAGGATAAAAACACATTTTCCAGACAAAGTGATAGGATTCCAGTGCATTTCCTGTCGTCTTTTCCAGCAGCTCTGTCTCCACGTAATGGTGCCGATGACTTCTCTCCTGCTCAGTTTGTAAACAGATCTGTGCTCATGTGATTCGCTGTCTGGATCACAGCTCTCCTTTCACCCGCCCCCTCCTAGCTCTCCCCCTCTCCCTTTCTATCCTGCACTCTCTCTCTCTCTTTCTCGCTCTCTCTATTCCTCCTACTTCTCTCCAGCTGAAGGCTATTAGGAGGTGACAGTGGCCAGGCGAGCAGACAGCAGGCCGAGTCTGAGTTTCTCTGATGAGGCTCTATGGATAGACAGGGCTGGGAGGGAAATGAGGGTTGATTCACTTTACTTGACAGGCAGTCACGAAAACAGCAAGAGACAACAGAGGGGAAACAGTCAGAGAGCGAAGGGAATAATAGGATAGAAAAGAGCAGAACAGAATCGGAGGATGTTTTGTTAGCAACGCTGCCAATGAGAAAGGGGAAAAAAAATATCTGCATGTGACACAAGCAGTGATGTCAGTGCTTTCGTCACACAGGGAAAAAAAATAATGAATAAAATGTGAAAAATAGATAAAGGTAATTCCATAGTTTTGGTCAACAGATTGTGTGGGTGTCTTTGGGGAAATGTGCAACTAGAAGTTCATGTTATATCAGTGTTTAATTAAAAGGTGTTTTGCTAAAGCTCCCTGAAGTGGAATTGATCAATCCATTCATATGTGGCATTGTGTTAAAACCACAAAAATGATTTGTCAGTTTGAAAGTCAGTGAAAGTGAAAGGGGACTGTAGGATTTAAAAGGAATGTGACCTTAGTTTTGCAAACCTCCATCAAAAAAGTCTGAATATAAATCATTCTTTATGGAAATGATGAAATATTTAAAATTGCAAATATTATTTGAATACCATTGTGCTAAAATGTGCTATTTTATGCAGTTGTTTTCTTTCTTGGTCCAGGGTTTTAGTTTGTATGGCATTGTATGGCTTGCATGACTTTACCAAGTACAACAATAACCATTTCACACATTAAAATCATGTTAAATCTAATATAGATGTTATTATCAAAATTTTTTATTTTATTATTTATAAATTTCTACACTGTAAAAAAAATGCTGGGTTCCAACACAGTTCCTTCATGTTGTCTCAACGCAAATTGATTGTAACTTAATCGTTTTTACAATTGAACATATACCAATTACGTTGTCCCCCCAAAAACTTAAGAATTGTGTCGTTTGAACTCAATTTTAAATAAGTAAAGTCATTTTTTGAGTGTATTATTATACATTATGCCACAAATGTTGCTCATTTAGCTTTACTTAGGTAGTAGTAGTAGTAAACTTTATTGTCCTTGACAGGAAATTTGTTATGGGCATTACTATATTGCTGCAGACCTTCCATAAAAACAAACAATAAAAACAATACAAAATACAGTAGTTTAAATTATTATAAGGCTAATTAAGATAAACTCTTGTTAAATAAACCCACAGAAACTGGTACAAAATATTTCTTATATCGGTTCAACCTACACTTAGGGACTCTATATCTCTTACCAGAGGAAAGCAGTTCACAATGTGGAAACAAAAAAGAGTTGGATCATTCAGAATCCTTTCCACCTGTTTAAGGACACAATTCTAATATAAAACTTGAGGATTAAAATATTCATTGTGCCCAACAATTTTTCAAGCTGTAATATTCCATTAATACATTGGCATAAAATACTTTATTTTCTTCTCATTGAGCAAATTATGTTTTCATGTGAACTTTTGATACACATTTAAGATTCAAATTTTACATTTGCTTCAAATACAGTGGATGTAAATCAGCTCTCAGTAAAATGCCTGTTTACACAAAGGAGAAGATCATAATGACAAAATCGTTCCAAATTGAAAAGAAGAAGACCACAGCACAGCTATAGCAATAACAGCACAAAGGAATGGCATTGAAAAAATCAACCCAGGCTCATTTTATTACGTACCTCCATATACATTTCTGGAGAGAACGAAATATGTTCCAGGAGGCCGTTGTGTACACTTTTTGATATCTTAAATTTATCTTGGAAATCCCATTTGTGCTGCCTCTTTTCGTGTATATCCACCAGAGACCGCCGTCGACTGACTGACTGACTGACCATTAACCCCACCCACCCCATCCCTTACTCAACCGATAGTGTTTTAAAAAGCACCAATTGACCAGTGAACACCCACTTCCCTAAACCCAATACACAGTGTTTTGAAAAGCAATCCAGACAAAGAAAAGCCATTGCAGCAGCCTGATTTTTACCACATTCTCGCCCTGTTATTTACTTCTTTATTTAATTTTTTGGCTTTTGTTTTTGTCTTACCTGCTTTCTGGAACTGTTCCTCACTAGACTCAAACCCTGTCATCATGGTCAACTCCGCTCTCCGTCTCAAATTCTCCAACATACGCAATAAGCCACTGGACAAACTGGTAACTGTGGGTAAGCCATCCATACGGAGGAAAGCGGTCAGCTGGTAAGCACGAAAAGAAACAGCGTCAAAGACAAAATGCAGCCATACGTACTTCTGGCTACATTGTTCGCGATCTGCTTATATATATAAGGCTACGTTTTCAGAATGAGCCTATGTTGGAAAAAATAGTTTAGAGACTGATTCCAACAGTCAAATCCATCATCCATTGATGATTGCGAGCAGGTAAAGAAGCAGATGACGAAACTGTTGCACAGGCTTAGGGTAAACAGAACAGTGTACTGCACTCTTCTACTGTACTCAACACTCTAATATAATTATCTTTATAGTTATCACCCATGGTGCAAACAGGTCTTATCTGGGCATGTGATCAAATATCATGAAAGGATTCACTTTATCTCATCAACAACCATTTAGTGTTCCACAGGGATCAGTACTCTGACCACTTTTATTATTCACCAACTAATTTATCATTTCATCATCTCTCATGTTTTTTTCTGTCATCAATTTTAGGTACTAATCCTCTATTTATCCACCCTCTGACAACCAGGTACCCTCACAAATCACTGCATGCTTGGCAATCATCTCTGTCTGGATAAACGCCCATCATCTGAAGCTAAAATGATCAAAAACCAAGCTGTTGTTCAATCAAGCCAAGAAGCGCCCTTGCCAAGGCCTTGTCATTTCAATAGACAAGTCAGCCATCTCACCCATACAGAAAGCAAAATATCTTTGTGTCAAACTGGACAATGACCTGTTACATGAAATCCTCATACTAACCACAGATTTCTCCTATAGAACAGTGACACAGGCTGCTCTCGTAACTCTTGCAACTACCTCCTGGCAAGCATCCCAGCATGTGCAATCAAACCTCTGTAGCTCAGCTGATATTAAAACTTCTCAAGTCACATCTATGCCTCGTCCCATGCATGACTTCCTATCCTTGCTAAAATCAAGCTCAAAGCAATGTCCTAACATTTAAAGCTATCTGCGTTCATGCGTTCCTCCACAATTTTAGTGTACAGTTCTTACAGAAACCACTTTTGATGAACGTTTTACCTTTATTTACTAAAATAGTAGTTGTTCAGAAATGTAAGCTGTGTAGAATCTGCATTTGGGTTTAGCAATAGCCCTATTTGTGTGTGGCACAGTGAGTAGCGTTGTTGCATCACAGCAAGAAGGTCACTGGTTCGAGCCTCCGCTGGGTCATTTTCTGTGTGGAGTTTGCATGTTCTCCCCGTGTTTGTGTGGGTTTCCTTCGGGTGCTCCAGTTTCCCCCACAAGTCCAAAGACATGTGCTAAAGGTAAATTGGGTAAGCTAAATTGTCTGTAGTGTATGTGTGGATGTCCTGGTCGTTTAGGTTGGGAGTTGAGCGTTGGGCTAACGACCCACCTTGTAAAAATTAGATGTTACGAAAGACCAACATGGTGCTTAATATCAACTTGATATAACAGCCCTAGGAGTAAGAGTAATAGCCCTATTTGTATGCAAAGCACTTTATTTATAGCATATAGCTTGACAAATTGCATGCCTGCCATCTGTTAATCACAATAGTCTCATATTTAGCCCTAACACACCTTTGTTGGTTATACTGCATTTAAGCATCTGCTAAATATCTTTTTTCATTTACACAATTTTGATTTGCTTGGCATACTTGTATCAAAGACGTTTTGGTAGGCATTTGATAGACACTAATTTGTCTTTATTGTTTAACAAAACATAACAAGAGGTAAATTCAACCTGAGAGTACATTGTGTATCTTAAAACAGATGCTAAATAGTTTCTTGTACATTATAAAATTGACCATTTGAGCTGCCAATTCTCTACCTACAAAGATAAAAGCTTATTAAAACAAGAAAACCCTTCAGTACATAATGCAAGTAGAATTCTCAATGTCATACACAAACATGTTTCCCATAAAGAAAACAAAAAGTAAAAAAAAAACAGATTGTATAAAATAAAAAATTGCATAATAAAATGAAATAGAATAGAACAGAATAGAATGATTTTCCCCTACAAACTTTCTTATTAGCCTTAACAGTCACCGAAATCTTTTGAATACATGTCCCATTTGTTTAAGCGACTGTACAAGGGAGTGTTTTCGACCTCTCTGTACAAGCAAACACCTGTGACGCGGTTCCACTCCAGTCTGGGAATGACGCTCTTGATGCCATTACAAGTTGCAAGAACCTCCTTTTCCTCATTTTCCAAAGCCACAAAGCCAAAGAAGTTCTTGACACATTCAGATGCATGGTATTTAGCATGTATTTCAGCTGTACGCTGGAAAAGAGCTCGTTCGTTGGAACGATATTGAGTCCAGTATGCCTCCTGCTGATAGCCAAGAGTAGAGCAGCAGCTTTTTAGACAGAGGAGCAGAAAGACAGAAAGCGAAACAATTCCAACCAGCAACCATCCCAACAGCTAGAAGAGCGAGAGAGAAAACAAAAGTTATGCATATCTCATTAAAAAGACAATTATACAAAGTATTGATTTAATCAAGGAGTGATATGTACCTGGGATTCATACTGTAGCTGGCGTTCAATCACTTTAATGTAAATAGTATACGGATCAGGTACATCCTTACATGGAAACTGGGCCATGATTTCTGCAGTCTTTGTAGTTATAGGGAAATTATCCAATGTAGAGGGGTCTACAAACTCACTGAAAGCACACACATACGCCTCCCCTCTCAGGAGAGAAATAACAGACCAAGTGATGGGGGCAACAATGGCTCTGCCCATGATGGATCCCATCAGAACAGAAGCAGCAGTCAGCGTTAATTTCCGGCATCCTCTGGTGTGACATTCAGACACCAAGTCCCAGGTGCTTCGATTGAGAATCAACCCAATGACGAAGAAAGCCAGGGCTGGTACACCGATGGCTGCCATGCCATACAGGTAATTCTTCTTCGGCGAACACGGACAGTTAAATGCAAAAATGTTGTATGCTGTCTGACTGGCCACTGTCCCTAAAGCAATCAGACCATTGAAGATCATGACATCCTTACTTTTGAAGAAGAGCGAAACAAATTTGAAGTTTTCTGATATGAGTGCAGCCATCTTGTCCCGATTTCCTCAATGGGAACTAATGCTGATTAATCAACGTCTTTTGGAGAGTCTCTAAAATAAAGCAGACTCTAAATGTTAAGAGAAACAAACAGAGAGAGAACGTGTAGAAGTCAGAGTATTCTAATTAAGCTCAATTTCATGCAAAATAGCTCTATGAACAAAGTCCGGGCATGCCTCAGCACGGCACCGCGCTCAAATTAGAAACAGTAAACAGTTTCGAAAGGGAAAGACTTACATTCCATTGCAATGAGGTACGAACAGTCTTGCTGAACATCCAGTTTTACAAACGTGTACTGTACAACCAAATGCAGGCAACAAAAAGAAGTCTTTAAAACACATAAGTTTTCTGTAGGTAGGCTTTCTGTGGGCTTATGTTTTCGTGAAGTCCCTCCTTCGCTCTGTCTGTTGTGTGCATGCGGGACTGAATCACCAGCGGGAACCACATCTGGTTCCAGCCCAAGCGGAAAGTATGAGCATTTAATTCAAACAGGCTGGGTAACATCATAAATTAAATCTCCTCATATCCAACAACACAAGTCTTGTCACGATGATGTTTTTCCCATAATTAGTGAAGAGAAAAAATATAATAGGAATAAAATTAAACAAAGATTAAAGTAGGGTATTTTTATAGGCTAGTATATTGGCCACACCTCCAAAAGATGCAAACACAGAAAAGGCTCTTTAAAATGGTATAGACTGAAATATTTAAGCTTATGACAATACATGTAAATAAATGAAACTCGGTCAAAATACCTCTAGCATACAGTATGATATTTTAGTATTGCAATAATAAGTAATTTGCTTAAAAACATTTATTGTTTCATTTATTTATTTATTTAGTCAGCATAGTCTAAATCTTGGAACTAAATCTTGGCCTAATATTTCCATTCTTCAAAACATTATTTGTCATTAAAACATAATTGCTTATTAATTAGTTTGTTAGAATTTGTGTTCAATAAAATCACACACACACATCAGTTGTAGAGCTGTGGAAAAAGAATGTAACATAACTTTCACACAAATTTTAAAGTTATCTTCCACCAAAGACAAAAAAAGAAACCCCAAGGGTAAAAAAATGGCTGATGCTCTAAATATTAATTCATATATCGACTGTCATATCATCAGTTTTCAGCGTTATTTTGCTGTTTAAAAGTCAATTGTCTGTTATAAAGCAATGAATGAAGCACTGTTTGCATAGTCACGCAAATAAAGCAGTGGCGAATTCGCTGGCCATGAGTAAAATCTAATCATGGTATTTTTCGTACTCGTACAAAACTCTCGAGTGCGGATTCTTTTTAAATCGTAGAGCAGAGCAGAGAAACCGCAGATTTACATCACAAGCAGACCGGTTACGGGTGACAAAACAGTGTAGCCTAATGTTTTAATCATTTTGATAGTGTTAATGGAGAGTTCCTTCATGATTTGTTTTGTTTGACGTCATAATATAGACAGGCCTCCTAGACAGCAGATATCACGTCTAGAACAAATTTAGGTGAGTTTAAGGGAATTTTTTGGTGCCACCCAAATTATTAGAAAAATACAGACAACAGAATGTTATGCTAATAGGCTACATATAGTAAAAGTGCACTCATTTTTTTATATCTTAAAAAAAACGCAAATTAGGCTACATTATGATTTTTATTTCAAGTTAACAGAATAGGCCTGATTAAATATTGTAGGTTACACTATAATTCTAATATGTGGAATTTTAGTAATAATCCTCATTCAAATTGAGGCAATGTCCGACAATATAGGCATTTGACAAATCGAAACAGGGCATCATGGTGGCGCAGTGGGTAGCACAATAGCCTCACAGCAAGAAGATCGCCAATTCAAGCCTTGGCTGGGTCAGTTGGCATTTCTGTGTTTGCATGTTTTCCCCGTGTTTGCATGGGTTTCCTCTGGGTGATCCGATTTCCCCCACAAGTCCAAAAACGTGGTATAGTTGTGTAAGCTAAATTGTCCGTAGTGTATGTGTGTGAATGAGTGTATGGATGTTTCCCAGTGATGGGTTGCAGCTGGAAGGGCATCCACTGCGTAAAACATATGCTGGATAAGTTGGCTGTTCATTTTGCTGTGGCGACTCCAGATTAATAAAGGAACTTAGCTGAAAAAAAAATGAATGATTAAAAATTGAAACAGCTTGTCCTTAACATCAACAGTGGAAGGCCACCCATATAGGCTCATGTCTCATTAAAAACACGCCAATATTGTAAGTTGTAGCACAGTAATAAAAAAGCCAGACAAGTTTGATCTCGATCCATAAGCCATCATCATTGCAAAAGAAAACATACCTAAGGGCACTGTCTTGTATCTTTGCTTCTCTAGTTGCGGTTAAGTTTTTAAGTATTTTATTGCAGTAATAAGTTATACTTCAACATTGAATATAAATTAAAATCAGATTGCATGCTAACATTTAGTTTATGCATATTAATTATTTAGATGTATTATTATTATTATTTCTTTCAATTAACAATTTTTTATCAGAATAAAAAAAGAATCAACAATTGTATACCTTTTTGAATTATTGTACTTTTATAAAATTTTCTGGTCTGTGGCACAAATTTCATGGGCGTTTCTTAATACCAAAGATATGACTTTTTGGGTGTGTATATTGTTCATTAATTGAACAGTAATTTGTCAATTACTTAACAGTCATGCTCATTTGTGTACATGGCCCATTTGCTTAAGCGACTGTACAGGGGAGCGTCATCAACCTCTCTGTACAAATAAACACCCGTGACGCGGTTCCACTCCAGTCTGGGAATGACGCTCTTGATGCCTTTGCAATCTGCAAAAAACTGCTTCTCCTGACTTTCCAAGGCCACAAAGCCAAAGAAGCTCTTGACATTTTCAGCTGCATGGTATTTAGCATGTACTTCAGCTGTACGCTGGAAAAGAGCTCGTTCACTGGAGCAGTATTCAGACCAGTACGCCTCCTGATGATAGCCAAGAGGAGAGAAGCAGGTTTTCAGACAGAGAACCAGAAAGAAAAAGAGCGCGATGAGTCCCACTAGCAACCATCCCAACAGCTAGATGAAGAAAAGAAATAAAAATGAGATGTGCATATCACAAGTATGAAGTATTCATGCAATTAAGTACTGGAAAAAGTACCTGGGATTCATACTTCAGCTGGCGTTGAACAACTCCTGTGTAGTTTATAAACATAACAGGTGTACTGTTACATGGAAAGCGGGCCATGATCTCTGGACCAGGAGAAGCTGAAGTGAAATTGACCAAGGATGAGAAGTTCAGGAACTCACTGAAAGCACACACATACGCCTCCCCTCTTAGAAGCGAAATCACAGTCCATGTGATGGGGGCAGCAATTGCTCTGCCCATGATGGATCCCAACAGAACAAACGCAGCAGTCAGCGATAATTTCCTGCATCTTCTTGTGCGGCACTCTGACACAACGTCCCAGGTGTTTTGATTCATCATTACTCCAATGACGAAGAAAGCCAGGGCTGGCACACCAATGGCTGCCAGACCGTACAGGTAATTCTTCTCCGGTGAACATGGACAGTTAAAAGCTAAGATGTTGTATGCGGTCTGTCCAGCCACTGTTCCTAAACCTATGACGGTGTTCAAGATCGTGGCATCCTTATTCTTGATGTAAATTGCAATACATTTGAAGTATTCTGATATAAACACAGACATTGTATTTTAAAGAGGTGGATATCAGTTTCTTCTTGCTGATGGTGAATGTTGTCTCTTTAAATTAAAGCAGATAAACCCTGACAAAAAGAGATATGAGAATAAGTGAAATCAGAAACAACTTCATTATACAAAGTGAAGTTACAGAGAAATGTAAAGTCATACAAAACGAACTGCTTCATAAGAAAAGCTTTAGTTTCTTCAAGCCTCAATACATAAATTACACACTGAGAACAATGAACCAAAAAGTTGAATTATTTCTCAAGTAAACACTTACATTTCATTGTCAGGTGGTAAAAATGGTCCCGCAAAGATGATGTACAACCAGAATCAGATTGTAAAAGATGTTTTGTAAAACAAAACAACAACAAGATACCCATATGTAGCTGTATTTGTTGTGTTAAAGAAGTGAGATCCTTCCCTCGCTTTGTCTGTTGTGTATTTATAGCAGTGAATCACCATCAGCAATTACAATCTGGTTTCGCTCCTAAATGGATCTAATGGGCATTTAATAAAACAGGTTGTGCTACAGTAATTGAATACAATAAAAAAATAACATTTCTATTATAGACTATTGTCTTCAAAGGGAATTGTCATTAGATAAGACTATTAGATCTTGCTGTAAATAACAATATACAGTATCAATATAAAAAATCCTATATGTAAGAATAAAGACCATTTAAAGCTTGTCAAATAATGCTTATCATATTAATTCTACTATGAAATTCTATGTATAAGCATTTAATATATTGTTAAAAATAGGGACATTTTGCATTGTTTTCATTACATGACGTTATATAAGCCTTGAAGTTGAACTAGGTGTGTTTAAAACAAAGGGTGACAAACAAAATTGGAATAATGAAATGGATCCCCCGTCACACACAGCAAATGAGATGTTTAGTCACACCTATTGTTCCTTCAAAGACACTGGTTCTCATTTTTTTTGACTCAAAAGCCCTCCATTGTCCACAGCAATGTAGTTCACAAGACAGCCTGACCTTTTATAGGGCACTACCCATCGGAAAAACCTTGGAATGTTACTGGGGTTATTACATGACTTTTGAACTTTTATGACTTTTCTGAAAAAAGGTAAAGTTGTAATCAAAGCAAATAAAGCTACCATATATTGTTCTTCATCCTATGAAGCAGAGATGCCCAAACTAGGGTCCGCGGGCCAAAATTGGCCCATTCTGACCTTTGATTTGGCCAACCGTTCAATTTAAGAAAAGAGGGAGAATGATGGGAAGGTGGTTGAAGCAAATATCTTTAACAGAGATTGTCATTTTGAATGTAATGTAACCTTTTGTTTTATTGTATAGTCATTTCTTTTGTTTTATAAATTACTCAGATTTTAAAAAATATAAACACTGTCACTCGACGGATAGAGGGCAATGCACAAGACATCGGCGAGCAGATCAAGGCAAAGGCAGGTGCAGCTTAGTGTATTACGCATTAAACTCTGTTATTTTAATGGGATTGTTAATGTTTTTTTTACTAAATTAGTTTAAAACTTACGCTTTACTAAAAATGTGTTAATATAAAAAATTTGTTAATGTCATTTAAAGCAATATTTTCTAGCTACACTGTAAAACCTAATAGTCAAAATCACTAAATGAAATGTTAGTTTAACTTATAACTTTTAAAAAAGGTTACTTTGAATGAAAAAGAATGGTAACTCATGAACGCATTCTATTAAGCAGAACTCATAGCGAGTATTTTCTGTGTTAACTCTAAAAGTAGGAGCAATACCAAACCTATCGAGTAGCTATATAGTTGTTTGGACTTAATTTGTTGAACTTAGCGATTTGATAACTGATCTTAAAATGTTTAAGTTACTAATACTCCATTTATAGTCATAGTTTTCAGTACTCAAACCATATTTTTTCACTACTTAAATGGTTTGCAACAATCAGTTTCCTCAAACAGATTAATTTATCGGGTTTTACAGTGTACTTTTAAATACTAGGAAATAAATTAGGAAATTACTCATGGAAACTTTGATGTAATACAGTTTGATATATTTACGTTTGACTCACAGCCCTCAATAAAGTTTGGTTTTTGGCCCTTCATAAGATAAAGTTTGGCCACCCATGCTATAAAGGGTTAAAACTGGGTTTAAAAACTTATTTTGTCTTGTTTGCTGAGGCCCTCTAGTGGGCACCGTACTCCTGGTTAGAAATCACCACATTAAAGTCACATTGAAATAAAATGGTCTCTTTTATTAAAATTTTAATAAGTTATAGAGTGCGCTCATCATTTCTTCAATTCACGACAAAATACCCCCCTCTTCTTAGGTTTTACCTTAGATTTTTAAATAAAAAAGCTTGGTCAAACCTTGAAATGAATGTTCTACTGCCTTAAAAGCATAAGTAAACTCAACTAAACATGAAGGTAACTCATAAACAGTCAAGACAGTGAATTACTTTAATTTTTAGAAACAAAACTTGAGTTCCAAATCATCTTCCAAACCTTTAATATGCTCTTGTGTTATGACTGACATATTAGATGAACAAACATCTCCTTAATTCTAATTTATACTTAATTAAATTTAGCTATAACTTAAATTTCATTCATTCATTCATTCATTTTTCTTCAGCTTAGTTCCTTTATTCATAAGTGATCGCCACACTGGAATAAACCGCCTAACCTAAATTTAGTTCGATTTAATTTGTTGCAAAAGAGAAATATAAAGTGGTATACTCATCATATCATCAGCAAGATCATCATAATCATTTTATCATTATTTTTATAACTTTTGTCACACCTTTAACGAGTTACTAAGCTCGTTTTATCCTATTATTTATGCTCTCGTTTATGGAAATAAACAATATGTTTACAATAGTAGATCACATGAATGGTTAAGTCACATGAAAAGACATGCAATAAATACAACAGCAGACAGAACTATCTTCACAGTGAAGCGCTTCGTTCAGTTTTTAAAATACCACCATTAAGTCAGACTTTGGAATAATACACCACAGCTTTTTTTTTGGTATGGCGCTCATCAGTGAGGCTGTGGGTATCTAAGTGTGCATGTCCATTCATTTCTTCAGTGCGTTTATTCAGCAGTAGTGCAGGCTTACATGTATGCCAGTTCCAGAGCACTTTGTTCATGTCACCTTCTTTTCGTATCCCAAGAAGCCGCTCCTCATCACTCTTCTGCTTTTCTCCATCGTCATCTTTATTACCTTTCCCTTTCTTTCCAGGGGGCTGTGGAAGCTGTGGAACAATTTCTCCACTGATGCTCTCGAAGTATTGCTGTATGCAGACCTTGGCAAAGCTCTTGGCGTGCTCTTTGCACGTTTCGTCAAATAGTTTGCGTTCTGTGTCAATGTAATGCGACCAGTATTTGGTTTTAAGAAAAGCGGCTTGGGTAAAACAAGGTCTTATTGCCCTTATCAAAAAGGCTACGAGAGTTATAACCATCAAAAAGGTCCATCCGCATGCCTAAAGAAAATGAAAATACAACAGATTAGTGCGTTACATAATTTACTCATATCAATTCTGTAATCTTTTGTAAATGTACAAGATTGTAGCGTGGTCCTCTAACGTACTTGATTGTCAAGTAGCTATAGACTGAACACATAATGCACATAAACATGACCACCATTTTCATGAAAATGTGTTTTTGTAGTTTACATAAAGAGAATAACAGTATCTTAAAAACTTAAACTTTCAGGATGACAAAATGGTATTGTTGAAAAACGATTGGCCCAAACGCATTATAGTTTTAAATGCCATAAAAAGATTATATTAATAATCACAGCCATATCACCCCACAGCCCAAGACCTGCCGCCCACTGAAACTAAGCAGGGCTAAACCTGGTTAGTACCTACACTCTCAGAAATAAAGGTACAGGAGCTGTCACTGGGGCAGTACCTTTTCAAAAGGTACCAATTTGTACTTGAAGGGTTCATAATGGTACCTCAAAGGTACTTATTAGGTACATTTGGATACTAATATGTCCGTTTGAGGTACCAATGTGGATTCTTTGGGTACAAATATGTATCTTTTGAAAAGGTACTGCCCCAGTGACAGCTCCTGTACCTTTATTTCTGAGTGTAGGTGGGAGACCTCTTGGGAAAACTAGATTGCTGTTACTGTAGTGTTGGTGAGGCCAGCAGGGGGTGCTCAACCTGTGGTCTGTGTATGCCCAGTATAGTGATGGGGACACTATACTGTCAGTGAGTACTGTCTTTTGTATGAGACTTTAAATCGTGGTCCTGACTCTCTGTGGTTGTTGAACATTGTGTAATGTTCAAATTTCCTCTATTAGCCCTCACCCGTCATGGCCTCACAATCACCCCCCTTCACTGAATTGGCTGTATCCCTGTCTCTCCTTTCCACCTGCAGCTGGAGTGTGGTGAGCTCACTGGTGCTGTTGTCCTGTGGCTGCCATCGCATCCCCCAAGTGGATGCTGCACAGTGGTTGTGGTGTGGAGAGACCCCCTCACACTATCGTAAATGCGCTATATAAATGCACATTACTGCATTACTGATCTTTACTCATCTGTTTTTCTCTGTGTAGCATGTTTGATATTAAAACTTTACCAAGGGCAGATTTTATATTAATTTGTATGATGGTGATTCTTTCTAAACTAAATTGTAAAGCATGCATAAGCAGATTATAAAACGGAAAACAGAAACGTGTTCAACCTCTCTACATTAAAGGGTTTTTTTGTATATTTAATTTAGGTTAAGAGGTTAAAAGGTAAGAAGTAAGGCAATTTATTATTGTTTTCTGTTGCTAAACAATTGCACTATTTCTTAATAGTTAAATAGATTTTAAAATCAATCATGTATGCTTCTGCTGAAAGCATTATTAATATTGTTTTTTATATATTTTTTTGAAAGTTATATGTTTATATATTTGTAAATATTATGTTTAACTGAATTGTATTGAAAAACTTACCCATGATGCTTTATATAAAACGTAAAATATAAAAAATCTACCAACTGGACATTTATTGTAAACAAATAATACCAAAAAGAGCTTGCACTAACTGCATTGAAATACACTGAAAGCAGTGCAAAAGGCACAAGTTGGTCTCGTGTAAAAAATACAAGCATGATTTTCAATAAACATTACTATTGTTTATGTAGACACAGTCTGCTAATTTTAATACATTTTATTGATCCATTCTTTTTTATCTGGATTTCATATTGTTCAATTGATTGATTCATAAATGAAAATGTGTTCTATTACTCAATCTCAATACCATTCAAAATATGTTTTCTTCAGGAACAAAAGAAGCTGAAACGGAAGAAGCTGAAACGGTGGCCATTGGTGACTGGTAAAATTTAAGTTATTTGGCCTGTTTTATTATTCTCAAAGTAATGGTAGCCTTTTACTGACACTGAATTACCAAGGTCCAGTTTTACTTAAGTAAAATAGTCACTCAATCTGGATGGCCTGAGCATGGATGAATTAAGTATTTTTCTCTAGATTTCATAAAGTAAATATTTGTAAATGTCATTTACCTCATAGCTGACTGGCCCAAAATGGTTATTAGCACTTTAACTGAGACTTTTAAAGTCACTATATGAACGAAAAAAGGAGCAGCAGAACTGCCAGGCAGGAATGCATTCACTAATACCGCATTCGAAGAACAGGCCATTACTGAATCAAAATCAATTACAACGCATGCGTTACATTTTTTTTTCAAGATCAAAACTAAAACATGGCACCCCCCAGCGTTAAGTTTAATAATACTATTTTAAACGAAATAAACAAAATTTAGATATGAAGTTGTGAAATAATCCAATTACCTGTGACAAACATCGAATATACCTAGTGGCCGCTTCTCTGGAAATAATCTCATGCTCATCAAATATGTCTTTACACGGAATCTTTGCTTGTATTTTCAGAAGCTCTTTTTGGGATAAGCTTTGATAGCTTTCGTTGAGGAACTCGGATAAATCCGCTGTGGGGCTGAAGGCGCACAAAAAGCTCTTGCCGTCCATTAAAGTCACGGCTATCCATACAGCCGGAGCAATGAGAGCGCGCTGCGTCATGGAGCTGAACATATAGCGCAACACCGCCGGATCTTTGCTGCGCTTTCCAACGGGTCTCTTCCATTCTTCAGTTAACACTGATATGTTATTGTTCATTACATATCCAAGTAAGAAGAACCATATTGGCGGAACGATGAGAATGCCGATTCCATACGCATAATTGTAGTCTGGAAGGCAAGGGCATGTAAACTCAAACGAGGAATACATCTGAGCACTTGCCAGAGCCATGATACCACAGATGCCATTCATGAAGGACTCTTGGTTGGCTTGCAAAAACTGGACCATAATCCGAAACTTATCCATTTTTAAAACGGGATTTCACCTTTTAGAGCAAAAGAGTACAATGTTATAAACTTGTTACAGTTGAGCAATAATAGATAATAAATTTTTACTTTGATAGATAATAAAAACTTACTCTGCCTTGTCAGAGAGAAAAGAGAGAAAGACTGCTGAAGCAAAGCTGAATCCACACTGATGAAACTTCACCTTGTCAACGTAATGCATCAATGCACATGACTGACAGACAGCCCCTCCTTTACAGGCTCTATCCTCACCTACATAGATGGGTGTGATTTCCGTCCTCACCTTGCCTAGTGCTTAAATTGTTTATCTTCAGTGAAAAATGTATGTCTAAATGACAAAAAAATTATGTAATGGCTGGCCATTTAAAACCTGACACAAAGTCAAATGTAAAGACATGGGCAAGAAACACAGAAATCAGTAAGAGTGTCTCCTATACAGCTAAAACCATAATTATTTAATTATTATTAATAAATACACAAACTGTAAATATACAATACATTGTCTTTTTTCAGGTGCTTCAGAGGTTCAGCAGTCATTTGCATCCAAGCCATATCCATGAGGTTGTTGTGTAATGTGTGTGGAAAGAGACATGCAAAGTTACACAAACTAAATCCCAGCATATTCAAATGCACTAGCATGCAAGAACAAGGGTAAAACTAAATCTTTCTGAACTTTCTCAACAATAATCTGATAGTAGCATCACAAAAAAATGATTGTGTTCTCTTTTGCTTGATTCCTTGAGATCAGTTTATTTGAGTTTTACACATCAGAGAACAATGGCTTTCCACTGTGGTCTTCCCAAGTGATACATGCTTTGGGTTTATAGGCCATCTTGGTCACGTCGAGTTCTGGTTTGCATTCGTACCATGTTTGCAGCAAATGATCCACCTGATCTTGCCTTGTTATACCATGCAAACGCTCCTCTTCGTCCTCTCCAAATTCATTTTGCACTGTGCTGTGTCTGGGTGCACTGGAGAGGGGCATTCTCACAGTCACATTTTCTCGCATGTTCTCAAAGAACTGCAGCACACTTTTTCTGGCAAAATCTCTTGCATGAAGGACACAGGTCTCATCGAAAAGTTTCTGTTCCATGTCCAGGTAATTGCTCCAATAACGTGTCTGGAGAAAAGTTGCGTGATTGAAGCAAGGCTTGATGACGCGAGCCACTGCACCCAAAAAAATGAAGAAGAGGAGGATTGACCAGCCTATTGCCTTAGAGAAGATAAATTGAAGGAGAAGAATAGATGAATCATCTGGTTATGCAAAGCATGAAAGAATTTAACCACCTACAGGTCTGTTCCTTTGAACTTTGTACAGCTCAATCTTACTTAGCATCTGTCAAGTCTAAAATGACAATGACATCTACGGTCCATTGAATGAAGGCTATGTATGAACTTTTGAGAAATACAGAAAAAACTATTGAGAAAACTCGCTCACCTGAGAGTAACAACGCACATAGCGTGAGACAGCTTTCCTAAAACTGCTGTTTCTGAAGATAACATCTTCTTTGCATGGCACCTTTGCCATGATCTTGACCAGTTCCAGGCCGGTGCTGTTGGGTATTCCTGTAAAATATTTGGGGTCTACATTCATGCTAAATGCACATATAAAACATTTTCCATCCAGCAGTGTCATCAGAATCCAAACCATGGGTGCCAGAAGGGCCCGTTGCATCATTGATGACAGCAGAAACCTGTTAAAAAGATATTTTACATTATTAATATGAATATTATAAAGATGCATACTATTTTGCGTAATATTAATTAGTGTCAAACTTACTTTACTACCGCCGGATTTTTTGCCCTCTTGCCAAGGGGTCTGACCCACTCTTCCATCAGCACACCTGTATGTCGATTGACTAACACTCCCAAAAGAAGCAGTATAATTGGAGGGACGAACATGACCCCCATTGCATACATCTTGTTATATTGCGGTAAACAGGGGCAGTTGAAATCAAAACTTGTGTACAACTTGACGCTTATAAGTGACAGTATTATACAGATACCATTGGAGATTGACTCAGAATTTGACTGGAAATATTGCAGTACCAACTTTAAACGATCCATTAACAGTTTACGTTACAGCTAAGAGGTTTTAAATGTGTAAAAAGTTTATTTTAAAAACTTTACAAACAAATGTGTAGGCTACTTATCTGACAATGACCGCCAAATAGCCTGCTGTGTCTGCGTGCGCAAAAAGTAAACAATCTCGAATAAATTAAAAGGAAAGCTACTTTATTAAATGTAAATACTTTTCTGTAGCAAGTAGAAACGAATCCTTTATTAGTATTAACGCATCTCTCGAGCTCTGCGTGCTGAAGTGATGGCTTTGCTTGTCAAAAGCGCGCTCCTGTAAGCTCTTTTTGGACACGCCCAGATGTGCGCACGCCAAATACCCGACATAACTATTTAAAACTGGTTTGTTTTCGTCGGATATTTTTTATATAACCTAATATTATTTTAAGACCCATAATTATAAAACTACCCAAATACTTCAAAATTATAGAGCAAACATGAGTTTGTTTATTTATCTTTCTTTCCTTGACTAAATTGTTCGTTTCTCGGGACTGAAACAATAATTAGGCTTGTAATTTTTTTATATTAGATTATATTTACTTTATTGTTATTACACATGTACAAGTACAAGGCAACGAAGTTTAATTCTAACCAGAAGTGCAATATCAGTGCAGGATATACAGTGCTCAGCATATATAAATACACCCCTCACAAATCTATCTTTTAAATTCATATTTTAATAGGAAGCTATACAATATTATATTTGTGCATATACATTATATTAATCAGTACTGAAGCCAAATCTGGAGCTATTCTAACAAAATAACTTACGATAACTGTCCAAAAACTAGTAGCCTACACTCAAATGTATGCTATAAAGAAATAATAAATACAAATTTAAAAAGAAGAAAAATCAAGAGAAGCAAAAAAAATCGAAAAAATGTAGTTGAATTTTTTTAGGTTGTAATTTATTTTTGCAATGTTTTGCTTGAATTTAATTGTATTATATTTTAATTTGTAAATATGTTTGGTGACTAAAATATTATTTTAATAAATATATCTGTTTAATCTGTTTTGTTTAAATGCACCAAAATACATTGCCTATATTCACTGAGACATGGATAAATATATTCATTTTCAAAATGGGGTGTACTCAATTATGCTGAGCACTGGAGGTATAAGTTAGCCTATAAAGTGCAATTATAGAAAAACTATGGTGATATTTGCAGATGGATGTATGAACATTAACGTTGCATTAAATAAGATTTACAATAGATGAATAATTGTACAGGTTGCAATTAATAATCAGAGGTATGCAGACAGATATGAACACCGTAAATGTATTTTTAAACTGGGATAACAATCACATGAAAGCAACCTAAATGTTCTTATAATGACAAATTAAGTACATGTAAATCAAACAGTTAAATCTGCGAGTAAAATCAGACTTTATCAACTGTTCATACCTCACCTATTTTTGTAGTTAAAAAAACAGCATACCATCACTACCAAGTCTTAATTACCAAGATTAGCACCCATTACAATAACATTCTTTAAATGTTTGAAACGAACTTGTCAACGGGTATCTGATGATCACTGCCTCTTAAAACGATATTGTTGCTGAACTTTGGTGAGGTAGCGACCTCGTGTGGGTGTATCTGTCCTTCGACTTAAGCAGCCACTGCGCATGTCTTTTAAAAAAAGCCTAAAACTTCCCTGCACAATGTATAAAATCTCATTTGTATAACAACCGCTGGTATATCTCGATAAATCACATATTAATAATGTTTTAATTCTCAAACACGGGCGTTATGCGCATTTATTTTAAGCATTTTATTTTTAATTGCATAGGCAATCCATCCATTATCCATAAAATTATGACTAGTGAAGACTTTAGAACTTTCCCTCACGTCGAGGAAAGTGTGTGCTGTCCGCAGAGAATAGTTTCTCCATGCATGAGTGTGTGTGTGTGTGTGTCATTTGATGTTTACTCGAGAGCGGGGCTGACTCTGAGTCTGACCCACGTGCTTTTTATAGAAGAGCGAAAACGGCCTCACTGGTCACTTCCTGGATGTGAGAGCAGCTTCAAGTCGTCGTGTGGAACAGATGAGGAAACGGAGGAGTAACGGAACCGTGCTTTCTCTCGTGTCGGATCAGTTTGAGTCTGAAACAATGAGCAACGCTGGACTTTAACTCTTGGATTACGGTGTAAGTTACTATTGGGTTCTTGGCTAAAACAAAGAACCCCTGCGCGTGGTATCGTTATAAATTAATTCACCGTAACAGCTGTGATAAAAACAACAATAATACACAACAAGACTCTCGTAAAACACCGTAAGACGTCAACGTAAAATTGAAATAAGCAAATTGTGTCGTTTAAAGGAGAAGCTGTAAGATGCTCTGCCTTGAAGTCGTTAGTTTGTTGCGTCACCGCCCTCTGTTCTACACGTTTGAGGCGATTGCTCGCTTCTTAAACTTACCAGTGACTTTAATAATCAAAGTCCCGCATTTAAACAGCGTTTCTGTCGTAATAGTGTCTAACTGTTTTCATCTTTGTTGTTTGGTAATGTAGTAGTTGTCTAGACTCCACCCTTTTAGTATTTGTGGATTGTGGGAATCTTTTCCGAGCCGCACCAATTCCACAATTAACTTCTTCACTGGAGCTTAACTAGTGTGAGTCAGATCCCCATGCTGTCATTATGTAAACTATGCAGATTTATTTTTTGATTGTTTTATTACGTTTAACTTAAAATATTAATGCCGTTTCAGATGGATATTCATTTTCATTTATATTTATTTGATGTACAATTCCAAATCATGACCAAGTTATTTGTCTTTTATTGAAAAAATACACTAATAAGGGTACGCATTTGGCCCTGAACGGAAATAAAAAATAAAACAAAAAATAGAAGCACCTCCCCACTGTGCAGAGGAAGGAGAAGGTGATGAACTTTCAGAATGAATCACGAGTTTTTGTAAATGAGCTCTTTGATCTTCTGTTACACTACAGGTCTTAGGTTTGAAAACATTAAGATTTGGTAATATTTTACATTTAGTCATTTAGCAGATGTTTTTGTCCAAAGCGGCTTAAAATTAAGGAAGTGTTAAGTGATTCAATAAGAGGCAGTAGTTAATTCTAATGCTCAGAGAATTAAGTGCTAGAGTTACAGGTGGTTTGTCAAACCCACTCACCTTGTGTGAATCTCGCTTTATAAATGCACAATGTTTTTTTGTTTGTTTAATTTATTGTTACAGAAAGAAGGCTACGTATATTTATTGAAAAATTCTATACAAACAATGTTTCCATTCTTAATTGTCACATGATTGTCAATTTTTTTATAATTTATTATTATAAATGCATTTATTTATTTATTTATTATTAATGCATTTATTTATTTATTATTATTATTAATGCTCATTTAAAGGTTTATTTTACCATCTTTGATGATACATGTTTTTTCAGCATTATAGTTTTCTGAAAACATGGATACATTTTACTTTAAGGATTCTTTGATGGTTAGATTTCTCAAAATGACATTTAATGAAAATATTTTTGAACATTATACATGCATGCAACATATGTATGATTTAATGTTTTCATGACGAATAAAAGGGGATTAGGTTTTTTTTAGTTGTATGTTTGAATGGAAATGTATCATAGTTTACAAAAAATGTTTCTAACATTGATAACAATAATAAATGTTTCTTGAGCACCAAATCAGCAAACTGGATTAGTTTATGAAAGATCATGTGACACCGAACACTTCTGAAAATTTACATTTGAATCACAGTAAAACTTTACGTTAAAATCTTTAAGAAATTATTTTAAATTGAATAATATATCATAGTATTATGTTTTTATAGTATTTTTAATCTATGTAGCCTTGGTGTTTTTTTTTGTCAAAAACATTACAAAAATAGCCATTTACAAAATTGTGACTGATAGTGTTGTTCTTTTTGCAACCTTTAACCAAAAATGCATAAATGCAGTTATTTTTACAATTTCTCGGGACCAAATATTTCCTATGTATTAAAGAAAATAATTATTTGAACATTGCTAAACTAACTTTATTATACTAAAGCATAATAAATGTTATTAACAGTACAATTTAAAAAAAGAATAAGAATTTTTACTTGCTCAGTTACCAGTTGTTTCCATGTAACTTATAATTGTAATTAGACAACTACAAATAATGTTTAACTTGTCATATCAGAAGGCTGTTTTTCTATTTAATGTCTATACAGAAGACTAACAGAACATGTCTCCAATCCTTAAAAACATCTTTGGACATCAAAGTTTACCAGATACATGGAATTTGCCAGTAGCTTGCAGACAGTATAAATATGGCATTTTATCTGCTTCATTCCAAGAGTCACTCAGACTCCAAGTGCCACACCATAAATAAACCAATTACATAACTTCCCCCTCAGTGTATATACGACATTCCATCCTTAGCTTTAGTCAAGTCTAAATTCTTTGTAGGGATCAGATTACACACATTTTCATTTACCCGACGGAACAGAAAAAAGTATGTAAGCATTTCCCAGGTTATCTAGCTGGGTTAATATGTTTATTAAGGGTTATCTGACTTCCCTCCCCAGTGCAGGATAGTATTTGTATTGGAGTTTATAAATAGCACTTTGACAATGGCATGTTTTATTTTTTCTTACAAAAGCTAGGAGTGTTTTCTTAAAAGATGCTGACAGTAATCCAAAAATGTGTTTTCCCAGACACACACTAAAGGATGCAAGGTGCAATTGCACGAGTTTGCATGGTGGTAGTAGCGGCAATCCTCAACCACCCGCTTCTTTTCCCCAACGAAAACACCACCATCCCCGAGCAAGATGAAGACCTCCTGGCCCGGATGAAAGAGCACCAGGAGAAACTGGAGGCTGAACAGAAGCGCCTGGAGCAGGAGATCTCACAGAATGAAACGTCTGTCATCGGTGATCAGGACAGTTATGGCTGGTACTTTTGGAGTGCCCTCTGCCTTGTCATTTTCTTCACAATTGAGGTTTGCAGGCAGGATATAATCCCTGCTGAAATTCCAGACCCTGCAGAAGATGAAGATGGAGATTGCAGTACCAGTTATCTCAGCGCTAAGACTATCACATTAGATAGAGGCATCCTAAATAACTTCTGCAAGACCCGCTTCCATCCTTACACCAATGAAAGTGGAAGAGTACGGGAATTTATTGAGGGCTTTGCTGATGATTTGCTGGAGGCATTGAGAAGTATTTGCGACAAAGAAGCTGACCTGGAAGTTGAGGACTTTGTTGGGATAGGCAGTATGTTCGAATCTTGGAGAATCTCTAAACCTCCTACATGTGACCTTATTGTACTTTTCTCTCCTCCGCAACCATTCAAGTTTCAGTTTGAACTCTGGTGCGACCCTTCCACTGAAATCCCACTAAACCTGCAGGGATGTGGAAGGATTCAACTCAATAAACCCGGTGGGAATGGCACGGATTGTCTTTGTGGCTCTACCGATCTTGGTGATGATATGCTGTGTTTGCTTCACAATAGAAATGATAGTGAAATACTTGAGGACAATGCTTTGCCGGAGCTCCTCTGTGCAAGGGACACTACGTATTTGTCGAAAGGTCAGATCATGAGATGGTTCCAGATCTCCGTGAGCAAAGCTTGGGGCCAGGTCTCTCATAAGTACGACTTTGAGCTGGCATTTCAAAACCTGGACTTTCCTGGAGCTCTGAAAATCAAATTTCGATCCGGAAAGACAGTCGTTCTTAATCTTACCCCTGCTGTTCAGTTTGAGAACACGGACGCTTACCTCATCTCTCATTTTCCATCTGACACTAGCAACTCCTTAGACACTCATTGGCAACTCTCGCTAAGCGTTTATGAGAAGACTCTGCTTAAACACCTAGCGAAAAGCCTTCCTACAAATTCTTGCCACATTCATTGCCTTCAAATAGTTTCTTTTTTGCACAAAAAGCAAACCACTTTGACGGGGAGAAGTGCCTTTTGTAATTATCATATAAAAACGGCGCTGTTGCATTTGTTGTTGAGTAAACGTCCTGCAATGTGGCAGCCGCAGAATCTCGATAGCCGATTACGAGATCTGCTCGGCTTCCTTCAACAAAGCCTGGAGGAAAAGAGACTCTATCATGCCGTTGTTGGAAACTCTCGCATCCCAGGTGAAATTTTTGTTCCCAAAATAATTTGTACTGCAGAGCCGATAAACTTATTTAGGCCTCTTGTGTTACAAAGACACGTATATGCCAAAATGGAGGAGCATTTTAAAGAAATGGTCAGAAATACCTCTGTGCTTGTACAGGAATATACACCTCATTTTTCGAACGGTCACGTGACGCATGAATTCAGCTCAGCGGAGCAGATTTAGACTCTGGTTTTGAGTGCAGGGGATTTCAGCAGCCTCATTACATGAAGTAATGCACCTTCAATGTAAACCACATATTAAGCACTGACTGTTACTGTTGCGATTATAATGTGTGGGTGTTTCTTCAACTATGGACATGTTTAGGTCTTAGGTGCAATTTAAACAACTTT
>CAIGQZ010001313.1:15660414-15684450 GCA_903798205.1 Danio tinwini
TATATATATATATATATATATATATATATATATATATATATATATATATATAGGGCCACATTGAAATATGTTGGAATTTTTTTTTGTATTTACTATTATTTCACAAAGCGGAAAGCTGTCAGTAGAGAACATGCTTGACTTGTTGAATACTAAGAAAAATCAATGTAATGTTTTTATTCAAGCTTTAATAATGTGTTTAGGATACTTATAATGCACTTCTGTTAAAGGGATTTTTTTGTTTGTTTTGTCATGTGTACACGGTTGAAGAAACACATTCTAGTTGTTCATCTGGCAGCTGTTTCAGGGTCTTATTTCAGATTATGTCATGTTAGACTCATAAATTATGTAACATTATCATAGTATGCGAGTTGTGCCAACACTTAGGAGATTGTTGACAATAGTGCCGCCAAGCAACTACGCGCAACTGAAAACAGTGATGTACATGTCAAAGCTGCTTCAAAAGTCTGAAATCTTTCCTGTACATTGTGCTGCTGCTTATTTTACAGTTTTATAAAGGGTTTGATTTTTATTTATTTTTTAATCGGTCAGCACAGTAGCAGGGAAATGGTTTTACTTGACACTTTTTGTATGGAATTAAATTTCTCACTATAATCATCATTTAAAAATATTTTAGTATTTTAAACACACACACACCAGTAAGAATTGCACTTAACAAAGTTGTAAATCGTTTCCCCTATACCAGGAAGCAATGTGTTGCAGCCTCACAGCATGCAGTGCATGCCTCAGCTGCATTTACTCTCGCCTAAAGAGAAAGTTCTTAAAATAGGGATTAAAGACATAAAAGAGTGCATGTTTTGTCTATATATTTTATACATCTGTTTATTTAAAGTCTTGTATAAGTGACAAACATGTTAATATACCCGTTGTAGCCTTTTTAATAAAAAAAAAAATCATGAGATTAGTCTGGCTTAAAAGCTAAATTTGCTGTCTAATCAGTAGAAATATACAGACAAAGAAAGATGTACTGATACACATTCCACAGACAGACAGACAGATAGACAGCAGTGCATTTTACTCTATAAACCATAGTCATAATTAGGTTTTCCATCCATGTAGCTGTCGAAGAACACCTTGTGAACCTCTGTGTTGAACATGGTGGCTTTCACAACTGGATCCTCAAACATGAGTTCAATCCACTTTCTCAACTCAGGCGTCTTGGCCAGACAACTGAAAAAAGAAATTGATAGAGATGCAGAACTTATACTAGTATATAAACTACTATACTGCAGAGAAATAAACCAGAGATACAGATTGCATTCAATACTTTGAGAACAAGCACCTTTTCCTCTCTTTTTCTTTGTGTGCACAAAGTTCACTAAGCATAGTTCAACCAAAGCCCTGCCTTTGTTAATCTCAGTCATTCATCTTCCTTTTGAATATCTGCTTGACTTTACCTCCATGACTCAGCAGCATGTTATTGCTACTGCTTGTCAGGTCAAATGGCAGTACATTTTTGATCATTGTACATTCATTTTAGATTATTTAATGATAATAATAATAATAATAATAAAAAAAGAACATACTGCTTCACTCCCATCATCTCTGCCCTCTCAAACCATGGCCAGATCAGGTAATCAATCATTGTAATTGAATTTCCCCCAAAATATTTGGTCTTCTTGTTTGCCAAAGCCTGAAAAGTGAAAGATATTAATATAGATTATATAGATAATAGAGTAGTTAAAAGTTTATTAATTATTATATATACACAATACACTTTGAGAAAGTGTACAAATTACAATCTACCTCATTTAATTGGACAAGTTTTTCTGTAAATTCAGCTTCAGCGGTTGAGACATCCTCTCCTCTTTTCTTGCCCATAGAGATCTTATAGAAGTATGGGATCACCTGAAGAGTGGATGAATTCACTTGAAATGTATGTAATTGAAATCATACAAATTATTAATAATTAACATGACTAATCAATTAATAGAATTAATAATTAATATGATACATCAGTTATGTAGAGTCATAAAGGTTTTACCTTTTCGGTTATTGTGGTTTCCTTAAAGGGATAGTTCACCCAAAAAATGAAAATTCTTCTATTTACTCACCCATGTTTTTTTCTTCTGTTGAACTTAAGATATTTTGAAGAATGCTGGTTCCTGGGACCCATTGACTTGCATAATAATTTTTTTCCTACTATGGAATTTAATGGGTGCCAGCAACCAGCAATCTTCAAAATATCATCTTTTAAGCTCAACAGAAGAAAGTATCTTACAGGTTTAAAAATCACATAAGTGTGAGTAAATGAGGAAATTTTTTTTTTGGGTGAACTATGCCTTTAACTGATAATGCAAACACTTTCACATTTACTTTTCAAGTTACAGTACTTCAATTCTCAGCTGTTAATATTGTACGTCATTTAAAATGTTAAATCAGCAGTTATACTGGCAAGTTTTGACATTGCATTAGTAAACCGACATTGCGATATTTCCTTTTTCTGGAAGTGTTCAGATGTTGAAACCTCTAAGTGTCTTCTGCATTTTTCATCTAAAGGTAGCATGTTTCGAAGGCTGTTGGGTGTAGGTTGTTCATGGTCATGTTCAGTTATTTCACTTTAAAGGCAATGAAAAGAGCCTGTTCTTTGCCCTAAAAGTATAATGACTAAACCCAGGGTGTCCACGGGGTCTTAAAAAGTATTAAAAGTTGATAAATCAATTATGAGAAAATGAAGGTCCTTAAAAAGGTATTAAAAAGTCTTAAATCGCATTAAGAGGTCTTAAATTTTGTTCAAGAGTTGTTCAAAGTGTTTGACTCCAAAAAAGCATAAATATATTTATTTTCCTCGTAATATTAACAATGGCGTAATTTGTGACAAACGCAGGAAGGTGATGTGACGCTCTCCACATGTAGCAAAACCATTAGGGCAAAACATACAGCAAAATGGGAAAATGTAAGTTTGCGTACTTTTGGTTGGAGAAAGACGAGTTTAAACAGTGGCTGAAGCCTGTTGCTGAAAACAACAGCGCAATTTATTCTTTCAAGCTTTGTTTCTTCCGAGCTTATCTGAGTTCTGTTGCATGGTTGTGCTTCATTGACTTAACTACAACAGTTTATTAACAAGTGTTTATTAAGTTAAAGGTTTGATACTGATTAGATCTTAAAGTGGCGATGAGGTCTTAAAATATTCTAAAAAGGTTTTTTAAAAAGTCTTAAAGAGGTATTGAAAGTTCCTTTTGGATTCCTGCATATACCTTGTAAACCTACACACAACAGCCTGAGAAAAATGCTCATTTTTAAATAAAAGTTTCAGATGCTACTTAGAGGTTTTTAGGGGAGTATATCTGCATATGATGTAATCAACAAATTACAAGTAATAATGAGTACAATAAAACGAAGATACAAATGAATAAAAATGTGCTTTAATGTTTTCTGTAGAGTCGAACAGTATTAAGGCAATTCAATAAATGTTAAAAGACACTGTATAGTCTTCATCTTACAACTTCTTTATTTAAATCAATCTTACACAGTGACGGGTCTTAACTTTAAGGCCCAATCCCAATTCTACCCCTTAGCCCTTCCCCCTAACCCTTGTTTTGCGCGTTCACGTCAAGGGGTAGGGGTGTCCCAATTCTCTTTAGCTTGAAGGCGTAGGGCTAAGGACAAGTGGTATACACCCCTTTGAACAAGGATTTTTCAGGACCACACTCAAAACGGAGGGGTAAAGAAAATTTCCCAGAATACACCTGCCACAACGGCAGTAGTGCTGAACCCGGAATTAAGGAGATCCACAAATTAGTATTTTTTGTCATTATTACGAATTTTTACGACAAACAAACATGTTTTAATATATTCATAACCGCGTTTGTGTTTTACTGTCATGCTTAAAAAAAAACCGCTAAATTTCGCTGTCTATAATTCCTAATAATAACTCCTGTACAGCAGGCCCACAACGTTGACACTCGAACACCCTGTCAGAGCAGTCAAGTGGCTGAAAATGAGCTTTTTACAGTGTCTGGGGTAATGTTAATGTTGTTTTGGTGTGTTTACATAGATAAATATGGCCCCTGTGTAAATACACAGTAAAGTTACGATCTTATTGCCACATTAGATTGTTATGAAAACATAATATATGCCTTCAGTGATTTCCTGAAGATAAAGACCAAAAAAAAACACAACTAGAATAACTACAGCAGTCGCGATGGTCTGATCTCATATGAGGCAAGAGATCGCGATGATGTATGATGACGTGTGCAAGTGTTGAAGTGCTGTCCCAATTTTTAGGGGTAAGTTTTGAAGCCCTTCCCCTTAACCCTCGGTTGTAAGGGCCAAGGGGGTAGGGGTACAAAAATAGAATTGGGATTGGGCCTAAGTTTGAGTTGAACTTTGAGATGACTCCACAAATCACAT
The DNA here is from genome assembly GCA_903798205.1 of Danio tinwini. NCBI lineage: Eukaryota > Metazoa > Chordata > Actinopteri > Cypriniformes > Danionidae > Danio > Danio tinwini. The sequence continues at coordinate 15,664,786 of CAIGQZ010001313.1, forward strand.
GCGTTCTTAACTGTGGTTTCTGGTTATTATAATTCCAACTCGACAGATTCTGCGATGTATTTATAGCAGATTTGCACATTGCGATATCGATATATTGAGCCAGCCTAAATACAGTAATTCAATCTTTAATCTATTTAATAATTTATACATTACGAGTTAGTTACCTTTGAATAAAGCTCCAGCAGCATTCTCTGTTGCGCCCTCTCAAACGGGTCAGACGGGAGCAGCTTCTTCTCAGGATAGACCTCGTCCAGGTACTCGCAGGTGATTGGAGACTCATAGACCACCTGACCACTGGAGGTTTCCAACACTGGCACTGTCCCAAAAGGATTCTTCTTTAGAAACCAATCAGGCTTGCTTACCAAATTGATATTGATAATGTCATGCCTGTGTAAAGGGAAAATCTAATTTGGACAGTGGTTACATATTTAAAATATTGATTTTCTTTGACGCCAGTACAGAACTCGTGTTAATCTATGCTCTGTTATTAAAGTATCACATAAACACATTAGCCCTCGCATTTAAACAAAGATCGCATTAGTACTCACTTCACTCCCTTAGCGGTGAGTACCAGCCTGGTTCTCTGAGCAAAAGGACAGAATCTCATGCTGTAGAGCCGAATCTGACCATTTGGCACCGGTCCAGGAGCAGAACATTCTGTTTCATTAATGGGACACAAAAAAATGTAAATATTTATATGCATAAGTGGCTATGGAAAAACTGCCTCATACGGATCAAATCAATGTAAAACAAATGGGTAACTGCATCTGAAACAAAAATTTGTTTTGATATTATACATGTGTGTGTACTATGTATATATAAATACATGCATGCATTTATAAGAAAATTGTATTTATATTTAGATATAAAATATATAAGCATATGATACAAATTCTATATAAATTGACATGTACAGTTGAAGTCTAGAAGAAGAATTATTAGCCCCCTTTGAATTTTTTTTCTTTTTTAAATATTTCCCAAAATGATGTTTAAGAGAGCAAGAAAATCTTCACAGTATGTCCAATAATATTTTTTCTTCTGGAGAAAGTCTTATTTGTTTTGTTTCGGCTAAAATAAAAGCAGTTCATTTAAAAAAAACATTAAGGTCAAAATTATTTGCCCCTTTAAGCTATATATATTTTTTCGATATTTTATAACAATGGTTTGTTCTGTAGAATAACTTGCTTAATTACCCTAACCTGCCTAGTTAACCTAATTAACCTAGTTAAGCCTTTAAATGTCACTTTAAGCTGTATAGAAGTGTCTTGAAAAATATCTAGTCAAATATTATTTACTGTCATTATGGCAAAGATAAAATAAATCAGTTATTAGAAATGAGTTATTAAAACTATTATGTTTAGAAATGTGTTGGAAAAAATCTCTTCGTTAAACAGAAATTTGGGGAAAAATAAACAGAGGGCTAATAATTCAGGGGGTTTAATAATTCTGACTTCAACTGTACCAAAACTGTTTTGTCTAGTTTTGTTTGTATGCATGTGGGTGTATCACATATTTATAATAAATATAATACACACACATATATATCCTCAAAACAAACTTTTATTTTGGATGAGATTAATCAGATTAATCTTTGCCCAGCACTTAAAAACATGTTGAGTCCAAGTTCATAAATATTTACGAAAAATAATATTTTATTATTCAATTGATTACATTATAAAGAAATTCATTAAAACAATGATAATATGATGCCAAAGTCTTCTTACATTGTGAGCGAGTTTTGTGCAATTAATTATGAAAAACTAGCTCAGTATTTATGCAGATGGACATATGGTTTATTTAGATGTTTTATGTGTTTTTCCAGTTTCAACCGTCAAGAAAATTGACCATGGTTTTACTATACTAATGGTATTTGTAATAAAAATCAAAAATGGCTATAACTGCGGTCAAGTTACAGTGCTCAGCATGTACAAGTACACCCCTCAAAATCTTTTAAATTCATATTTTTAATAGGAAGCTATACAATATTGTATTTGTGCATATACATTAGATTAGTCAGTACTGAAGCCAAATCTGGAGCTAATCTAACAAAATAACTCATGATAATGGTCCAAAAACTAGTGCATCCAAATTTTTATCTTATAGAAAAATATTAAATGCAAATAAAAAAGATGAAAAATCAAAAAAAGCAAAAAATGTAGTTGAAAGTTTGTAGGTTGTAATATTATTTTTGCAATATTTTACTTGAATTTAATTGTATAATCTTACAATTTCTAAATATGTTTGCTGACTAAAATATTATTTTAATAAATATATCTGTTTAATAGATCTGTTTTCTTTAAATACATTGCCTATTTTCACAGAGAAATGGACAAAAATATTCATTTTCAAAATCGGGTGTACTGAGTGAGCACTGTACAACACTTTCAGCTACAATACAATCATGTTTGTTTTTCGTAAGGGAAGTTACAAATCAAACAGTGAAACATTTAGTCTAATTTACATAGCATTTCTTACCTTTTCCCAGGCATTTTGGAGATGAAGCCATTGTAGTGGTGGAAGTGTTCTCTTGCAGAGGAGTCGCACTGTTGAAATACACAATCGAATCGAAACAGTGACAAACATGAGCGCGTTCTGCAGATAAGGATCTAAAGAAGAATGTGTTGCATAACGCGCTGAAAGGAGGAGAGGGAAATACTTTCGACATTATAATGCTTAACATTTTACTAAAATCATTCAACTTCAGCTTACCTGTTGATCCCTGTCAACCGTGAAGCTGAGAGGAGTGGAAGTGTAGTTTTTATAGAAGGAAAGGTGTGGCTGAAGAGTTATAACTCCTCCTCTTACATACAAACTACATCCATGTTACTTTCAAAATAAAGCCCTTCTAGCCTACAAAATTAGTTCATTACGTTTAGGAAAAGAGTTTTTCAAAGGTATTGACAGTTATCTCGTTTTAATTGTACAGCAACGAGACAAACAACTCAGAAGTCTGTATATCATGGAGTGCAGTTTTACTGTACATCCTTCTATATTTTGCCGTGTCATTTTACCTGTACTGTGTCAACAGTAGCTACTGTATCATGTGTGGTAGTGCTAACGTGACACTACGCGGCTCTAGGATTGTTTTTGTAGGGACTGTATCGTAGGCTAATACTTTTAATAATTATTATATTTCGACCAAGTTCCATTTTTATACTGTTCAAAATATTCTTCAAATAGTCTGCAAAAATACATGACCAATGCAACTTTCAAAGTCACTTGAATAAAATTGTTTCCTTTTTGTTATTAGGCTTTTGTTTATATTCAGTTTGTGAAAAAAAACAAGATATTAAATACAATTGAAATGGTTAAATTATTTGTCATTTTATATATATATAAACAATATATATATATATTTGTTATGTTTAATAAAGTCATAATTTGTACTGTTTTGATCAGTTTGCTTTCCAAAATAGTTTTTCAACGCCTATTAGTTTAATATAAATCAGTCAGTTTGACATCAAATTGTATTAACTATAAAAGTATGAACCACCACAAATAATTGTAACTAAGTGTGATGCTGTATTCAGACTGACCATTTAAAAAAGCCTAGTCATTCATAGACATAGACATATATGTTACAATTGATTATTAAAACTTAATAATCACAACAGTGTCATCTAAATTTCTGCAGGGTGTTCTTCATTTTAACATAAAATTTATAAAAAAATGACCATCTATACTTATCAGATGATGTTTTTTTTATAATACTCCTTGTTTATTTTACTGGTTAGTGTAGGCGTCTTGCAAATATTTCATTTGCTGTCTAGTAAATGAGTCAGCCTGTTAATTTGTCAGCATAGAACTTTCTGGAAACAAATATTTCATAATCTGCCCTCATTCATAGTTTATTATGACATTGCCTTGACTAAACGGCTGTTGTGCACAGTCATGCTTATCAATGCTGTAAATTTCTAAACGGTCACTGGCAGGACATCCACTGTTATTTTTTTACAAGTTTTATTGTCCTCATTAAGGTGGAGCCCTTCAGCAAACATGACTTGATAGAAACCTGGCCACTGTTCTGTATTACAGAATCAACAAAATTTACACTGACTACTGCAAGAACAAAAACATTACTCTTTTGACACTAAAACTATAGCATTTCTTTCTTTCTTTCTTTCTTTCTTTCTTTTCTTTGACATGGAGTATTAATGGTCTGTATGTAAATCTCAAAGTAAATCATTCTGCACATGTAGTCTCACTTGATTTATGTGCTTGTATGTCTCGCTGTTAAACCTCAATGATACTCTTTCCTGTTCTGCAGATTGAGTCACAATTATTTCTGAAAACTTGCTGTGTGTTACAGTATGTGTCTTGAGTAAGTGGTTGACACATTATTAGGGCTTTTAGGACTAATATTGCAGGTTAAATTCCAAACAGGTTTGATCTGTGAACTACTGAGATAATGAAAACCCTGTAATCTTGAAGCAGAGGGATTAATGCAGTGAGGATAACAATACACATTGGGATATCTTATTTTGGGCCAACATAGAATTTAGTTTGCATATCATTGTATTGGTTTAAAATAGATGATCAGTTCTGACAAAATATTAAACACAGTCTAGTTAAAGCATGTTATTTCATGAGGATTTTTAATTGGTTTGAATAAATGATTCAGTGACTTCAGATGTTTTATAAATAGATGAAGCAGTGTTTTGAATGAATTTCCTAAATTAATTAATAATCTTTTAAATTATTTAATAACTCAGACTTCACTCAAGCATCACTTTATTTGGCGAATCAAAATTTTTGAATGGATCTTTTGGAGGAATCAATGACTATAAAACGTCAATTAATTTCTGAATGAATCAACATATCTGAAAGAATCTTTTGAATTAATGATACAATGACTCTCTCATAAAGATTTCAATTCATTACAAGATGAATCTGCATTTCTGAATGAATCTTTTCAATGAATGATTTAATAACTCGCTCATAAAGGCACACCTTTCTCAACTACTGTATGAATCAGCATTTTTGAATGACTCTTGAATTAATGTTTAAATGACACCCAAAATAAATGGTCATTTCATTACTGGATTTATCATCATTTCCTAACAAATTTTTTGAATAATAATTACTGACTGAATCAGCATTTCTGAAAGACTCTTCTGAATTCATGATTGAATGATACCCATAATGAATTATGTAAATTTACATTTCTGAATGAATCTTTTGAATAATGATTAAATGACTCACATAAGATGTCAAATCATTACTGGATGAATCAGCATTTCTGAATGAATCTTTTGAATTAACTTTACAATGACTCGTGTAAAGATGTCAATTCATTAATGGATGAATTGGTATTTCTGAATGAATCTTTTCAATGAAAAATTCAACAACTCACTCATAAAGGCACAACTTTCATAATTAGTAAATGAATCAGCATTTCTAAAAGACTCTTTTGAATTCATGATTGATTGATACGTATAATGAATGATGTAAATTCATTAGTGGATGAATCAACATTTCTGAACGAATCTGTTGAATAATGATTAAATGATTCACACATCAAGATGTCAGTTCATTATAAGATGAATCAGCATTTTTGAATGAATCTTTTGAATTAACATTACATTGACTCTCTCGTAAAGATGTCTATTCATTGAATCTGCATTTCAGAATGTCTCTTGAATTAATGTTTGAATAACACCCATAATGAATGCTGTCAATTCATTACTGGATGAATCAACATTTATGAACAAATCTTTTGAATAATGATTAAATGACGCACACAGATGACAATTCATCACTGGATGAATCAGTAATTTTAAAAGAGTCTTTTGAATTAATTATTGAATGATACCCATAATGAATGATGTAAATTCATTAGTGGATGAATCAACAAGACTCACGCATTAAGATGTCAATTCATTACTAGATTAATCAGCATTTCTGAAAAACTCTTTTAAATTAATGATTGAACGACACCCACAATGAATGACATAAAATCATTACTGGATGAATTGACATTTCTGAACAAATCTTTTGAATAATGATTAAATGACTCGCACATTAAAACATCAGCTCATTTCTGGATCAACATTTCTGAATGAATCTTTTGAATCATTATTACAATGACTCTCTCGTAAAGATGTCAATTAATTAATGGATGAATCTGCAATCCTGAATGAATCTTTTCAATGAACGATTCAACAACTCACTCATAAAAGCACAGCTTTCCTAATAACTGGATGAATCAGCCTTTCTGAATGAGTTTTTTTAATTAATGTTTGAATGACACCCATAACAATGTCAATTAAATAGTGCTTGAATCTGCATTTCTAAATTAATCTTTTAAATGAATAATTCAATAACTCACTCAAAGGCAACACTTGCTAAATAAATAGAATGATCAGCACTTCTGAATGAATGATTCAATGACTCACTTATAAAGACAACAATTCATTGCTTGATGAATCAGTGCTTTTTAATGATCATCTTAAATAAATTATTAAATGATTCACTCATACAGACGTTGCTTGCTTTATTACTAGAAATAGAAAAATAAAGGTGTTTAACAAAAACACCTGAATGATTCAAAGACAAATACATTTCAATCACATGTTGTGAGCAATTGCCATAACATCGTAAACAATACAATCTTTATTTCAAGTCACATAAAAATATATATATATTTACTGTTTGGAACACAACCATAGACACATGTATTAGCCTCCAAACTGTAAACCTTTAGTAATCAAGTACTTTTTTAAACAATTGAATGCTTGTAACACAGAAATAATGATACAGTGTGATTCATAACTACACAGCAACTGCTCTTTCAGTGTCAAAAGCTGGATCTGGATGTAGTCCACTGTTTAATCACGTCAATGCATAATAGACATAGGTGAGTCAATGTTATTTAAAGAAGATAATGTCAGATTTTAAAGTGAACCTACTAGATTCACATCTGCTTTTTAAGATCAAAGTGTTAGATTTACACGCCACCAAAAATCAGTCACATGAAGGATGAATTACCAGTTATGAAATTTTCTTTTCAGATTAATTGTGATCAGAGTATAAAAGAATGTATTTCATAGCAAACATCTATTTAAACAGCTTAACGGATAATAAAGGCATCATTTACCAGAGAAGATTTATTTATTTATAAACCGTAATCATAATTTGGGTTTCCCTCCATGTAGGACTTATAGAAGACCATGTAGGTGTCTGTGCTAAACATCGTAGCTTTAACAGTGGGATCCTCCATCATGCGCTCGGTCCACTTCTTCAGCTCAGGAGTGCTATCCAAGCAGCTGAAAATGATGAGGACACAGTGTTCAGTTGCAGAGGGGGATTTAATGATTGTTATACGTCACTAACAGGATTTCTATTCAGTTAGTTTTTTTAATTCTCAAACTAATAAAATCTTAAAAATCTTAAAATTATAAATGAATTATTTCACAAAACAATTCTGCCAATAAAAACACTAACGTAGCCTTTGAACTAAACCCAACACAATCTCACAGCAATTGTTAACTTTTTGATCTCATTTGTACGGTTTAATGATTTGCTTATTCCCCAAAGATGGTTGGGTTTATTTTAATATAAAATCTTAAAAATCTTACAATTCTATATTAATTATTTTGCAAAACAAGTCTACTGATAAAAACACCAACATAGACTTTAAACTAAACCACAATTTATAATCTCCAGGGTGTAAAAACTAAAATGTAAAAACTAAAACTAAAAAAAAAAACTACATGTCTTTGGACTGTGGGGGAAACCGGAGCACCTGGAGGAAACCCACGCAAACGCAGAGAGAACATGCAAACTCCACACAGAAACGCCAACTGACCCAGCCGAGGCTCGAACCAGTGACCTTCTTGCTGTGCGGCGACAGCACTACCTACTGCGCCACCACGCCATAATTTATACTTTCTAGAATTTTTTTCTAAAACCACCAATGAAATTCTTTAAATTGTTAAAAAAGGAAGAGCAAAAATCTGAAATATTTTTAATCTGTAAAATAAACAGATTTATAGAAATATAATCTGTTTATATTATTTGCAATTATAACCACTCTAATACTACTGAATAATAAAATCATTCAAAATAATATTTTAATAATATAATAATAATGCTTTTATTAAGAACAGTAAAATTACGTGATAATTATGGCTGTTGTTATTTATTTGAATATTTGGTTTTTAAAGGATTAAACCATACAGCTTTTATTTTGGCAGAAAACCACAAGAAAACTTCTCTTTTGAAACATCTATTTTGCTGACAACAACTTTATAAACCATATGGTCATGATGGAAAATTAATTAATTTTTATCACTTTTGTGTCTTTATTTTTTATTAGAAAAATTGTTTAGACTAACAACAGATTAATCAATCTTTTTCATTTGTATGATACCATATATTACCCAGACACACTTCTTCTTTCTTACTGATTGCATAGAAGAAACTGTTGACAAGAGGGAAACAGCAGAATAAAATAAATATAGTGCAGAGCGCCCTTGTTCTAGACTGCTGTCTAATAAGAAGTCTAGTCATGTCACAAGGAGCATGATGCTTGTAGAAGTTGTGAAATGTATTGAAGATACACTTAATTGTTCAGTTCTGGTATGCAGAGAATGGTTGCAGAAAAAGAAAGTATGTCTGGGGTACAAGAGCCAAAGGACTGCAGAATGACTGATAAGTGACGTTACACCATGACAGAGCTCTGTCATCAAATTATTCATTTGTATCTAATAAATTACTAATATTTTTGGCATTGAAGAAAACCCTCTCCTGACCTTTTTTATTGAACACGCATGCAATTGGCTTATATTCCAACAGCCATTTCACGTGCTCAACAACCAACTGTTCATTTCATTTGGTGCTTGATGAGTGTTCATTTTACGCCTCAATTTTTTGTTTCGATTTCTCGTTTACTTGTGCATTAAATAAATGTGATTTAATAATAAAAAATTATAATAAAATAATAATAATAAAGAAATAACATACTGCTTCAGACTCATCATCTCCAGCCTCTCAAACCATGGCCACATCATGTAGTCAATCATCGTTATTGAATCCCCTCCAAAAAACTTGCTCTTCTTCTTGAGGAGGACCTGACAAACGCATTAAGCAGAGAAAGCACACATTTAAAGAACTTAATGGAAATGCAAATCATGACATCCATCAGAAATCTTTATTTCACTCATTTATGACGTTACTGCTATGTCAGCTAACCTCATTGAACTGAGAGAGTTTGTCTTTAAGTTCTGTTTCAAGTGCAGACACATCCTCTCCTTTTGTCCTGTTCACAGGGATCTTATAGAAGTAGGGAGTCACCTAAAAAACACATTGGTTTATATTTATAAAAGCATTCATACAAGCTAAATCATATAACTCATTACAGTATTTCAGGTACAATTTTCCGTTTATTTTCCTTAAACTGGAATGATACACAACATGTACAATTTACAGTAACTTACTGTTAAACTTTTTAAACTAACAGTAACAGAGTTGATATTTTCCAACATTTTGTGTTTTAGCTCAAGATGCTAACCACGATACCACATGGCATGTCTAAAACCAAATTTATGTATTCTCAGCATATTATTGTTTTAAAAAAAGTCAATGAGAGATTCACTGAAATATCACAACAACAGAGTTGACAAATACTTAATCTACTATTGGTTTATTCTAAATAATGAGAGAAGAATAAAATCCTTGACGCCTTGCAGAGTTCCCTGGCAGAGGGAGTGACATACATTACATTACTTCTATTACTTATGAAATTAGAGGGGCACGGTGGCGCAGTGGGTAGCGCTGTCACCTCACACCAAGAAAGACGCTGGTTCGAGCCTCGGCTGGGTCAGTTGGCATTTCTGTGAGGAGTTTGCATGTTCTCCCCGTGTTTGTGCTGGTTTCCTCCGGGTGCTCCGGTTTTTCCCACAGTCCAAAGACATGCGCTATAGGTGAATTGGGTAAGCTAAATTGTCTGTAGTGTATGTGTGTGAATGATAGTATATGGGTGTTTCCCAGGGTTGCAGCTGGAAGGGCATCCGCTGTGTAAAACATATGCTGGATAAGTTGACGGTTTACTCCACTGTGGCGACCCCAGATTAATAAAAAGACTAATCCGAAGGTAAATGAATAAATAATGTCTACCACAACCCCAATGCTCTCAGTAATGTAAAAACAATAATTATACTGAGTGTTATTCGTATTATTTATTAAATTATCCATTAAATTGTATTTTATTAATGTCTACCCTTCCCAGTACTGGGTTGCAGCTGGAAAAGCATCCGCTGTGTAAAAAACATATGCTGGATAAGTTGGCGGTTCATTCTGCTGTGGCGACCCCTGATAAATAAAGGGACTAAGCCGAAGGTAAATGAATGAATGAATAATGTCTACCCTGATCCCAATGCTCTTAGTAATGTAAAAACAGTAATTATACAGAGTATTATTGATATTATTTATTAAATTACTTATTTATTATTTTATTAAAGTCTACGCCCACCCCAACCCTAAACCCTAAAGCCCTCACAGTAATGTAAACATAGTAATTATTGTTGTACGGTAATTGTATTGTTGTAACAATATAAATAATTCTCATTAACTTCCGACCAAAGTTGTCTCCCGTCTAGACTTTACCATGTTTTACAGATTGTAATGCCTTTTATAACCCATGTAACAGAGTTGACCAAAATGTACGGGCAGACACAAACATGTATTTTTATCATTACTAAAATTACAAACACAGAAAAAAGATGTTTTGTGCAAATATTTGTGGTGGAAATTCATTTTATTAATCTTATATTAATTTATATATTCATTTCTATACATTATAAAGGTCTGTTCTTTTATTCTTCCATGGATGTACTGTTTAAGTTAGACCAAGTGTGACCACTTTAAAATCTGTTTATCACCAGATAAGATCTGGATAAGTACATGGTGATTTAACAATACTTTATGTTCAGATGCGATGTAAGACTGAAATGTAGATGGTCAAAAATGAAGTTTGAGCGCTGATGTAACTGTGATTCATCCTGTATGTCACTGATGAGCTTGTGGGCATTACAAACTAGATAAAAAGAAAACACACTCTGTTTCAGCGTCTCACTCTCTGCAGAAACCTGCAGAGAGTGATTGTCTGACCTTCTTTGCAAAGAATAAAACTTTAAAAGACACACTGGGTAAGAATTTGTCTTTTTGACCACTGAGAGAGCCTCCTTAAAGAAAATTGCCACTACATATTCATTTAACTTAGTATATTAAACACACATACATACTGACACACAAAACGATTACACTTACACTTAAATGTTTAATAATAACTGAAAGTGAGTGGAAGATTAAAGAGGCCGTTTTAGATTTGAAAATGAATAGAAAGTTTACCTAGAACCCTAGCATGCCCAAACTTGATTCTGGAAAACCGGTATCCTGCAGAGTTTACCTCCAACTCCAAGTAAACACACTTAAACCAGCTAATCAAGCTCTTACTAGGGGTGCTTCTCAATTCTTATTTGTGATCCCTTACTTCCTTTGCTTGTGTCTTAGCTCCACCCACTCAGGATGCTTAGAACTTCTGCAAAGGATCTACCTGTGTATCCTTGCTCATGCCTCCTCAGGAAGCCTCCTCTCTCCTCCATCCTCACGGTGCAATTCGAAAATTGAGATGTCCTACAAGATGGCTGAGCTTGAACGGTTTTCAGGTCGTAGGACAGAGGAGGGCGAGGAAACATGGAAGGATGTTGAGAAGCACCATCTATCTAATCAGCCATATGTAATATCTGTGTGAAAATGAATTGGGAAAGACCTTTGAGAAAAGCTCCAGCAGCATTCTCTGTTGTGCCCTCTTAAACGGGTCAGACGGGAGCAGCTTCTTCTCAGGATAGACCTCGTCCAGGTACTCACAGGTGATTGGAGACTCGTAGATCACCTGACCACTCGGAGTCTCCAGCACTGGCACTAAACCAAGGGGATTCTTCTCCAGAAACCAGTCAGGCTTGTTCTTCAAATTGATGTTGATGGTGTCGTATCTATGGCAATATATGCAATTATTCATAAAGGGTTTTTACTCAAAATATAGTCTTATTTATGTGTAAATTTATTTCATGCACACCTTTAGCACAACAGCAGGAAATAACAAACACTAATGTACAATCAGTTACTGTTTGTACTCACTTTATTCCCTTGGCATTGAGCACCAATCTGGTTCGTTGGGCAAATGGGCAGAATCTCATGCTGTAGAGCCGAATATGGTCCTTTGGCACTGGACCAGGAGCAGGACTTCCTGTGGCACAGTTTAAACGAAAAACATGTCAGACTTGATCTACCAATTTCTGTGTAGACAATGAAGAGAAGACAAAAGAATTTAGAATAAGTACTGTGAATACTTATGTACATGTGATTTTTCAGGTTTTTTATTTTTAATAAATTTGCAACAATTTAATTTTTTTTAACATTGTCATTATGGGGTATTGTGTGTAGAATTTTGAGGAAATAAATAAATGTAACTCATTTTGGAATAAGGCTGTAACATAAAATAATGTGGAAAAAGCGAAGCGCTGTGAATACAGTGCAATACTCCGGATGCACTGTATATTACACTAATTGAATGTAGTAATGTATTAAATGAATATAAAATATTAAGAGACATAAATATTAGTAAATGGAAAAAAAGAAGAAAAGAACTTGATAAAAGTGTACTTGAATATCTGTTTTTCTACTGTACTTTGGAATGTATTTGATTCGATTTTTTTTTCAGAGCAAAAAATAATGACTGTCATAGATTTCTACAGAAGAGACACACTAAAATATCATTTAATGTGATAATAGTTTATATCCCAATATATCTGGTCAGGATTTATTTCAATCAGGGATGCCCAAACTAGGGACAAAGTTGGCCTATGGTAACCTTTAATTTGGCCCGCCATCCCATCTGAGAACAGATGGAGAATGATGGGGATGGTTTCGAGATTGTCAATTCAAATTTAATGTAAATCTTTGTTTGTTTTATTGTTAATGTTTTTTGTTTCAATTAAATGGTGTAAATTAATCAGATTTTGTTTAAATGTACATCGTGTCACCCAACAATGCAGAAACTTTGGTGAGCAAAACAAGTCAAAGGCAGATTCTGCTTGACTAGTGTATTCAGCATTGAACTCCACTGTTATAAATGTGATTTATATTTTTATTGCAATAAGTTATCATTTAAAAAGTTGCAATAGTTAATACAATTTTCTGTTTATTTTGAAATACTATGAATAATTAGGAAATTTCCCATGACAACTGTAATGTAATATAATTCTGTATATTTACCGAAATATCGGCCCAAAGCTCTCAATGATATTTGGTTTTTGGCCCTTCAGACAAAAAAGTTTGGGCACCCCTGATTTACATCAAGAATTATTTGATGACATATTAAAAGAGTCTTTAAGAAGCAAAGTGCAGCCCAGTTAAAAATAATTGTCATCTTCAAATTTTGCTATTATTATTTTTCAAGAAGTCTTCAGTCATTAAAAATATCTTAACAAATCATAATAAAATTCAGGTCAGAATAAGAACGTTTCATGTTTAAAGAAATGTATCTGTTATGCTGAACTTTATTTCTTTACAAAACATTTGAAATAATGTAGTCTCTATTTTCATTTATTTTTATGTATTTTAAATTACTTCTGTAAACATTTTATTTGATCCAGACACCAAAAACGTGTCTCTGGTCCATATTACTGTATATTATTTGTCATTATTTATCTCAAGTTATTACACAGTTACAAAACATTGTATAAAGTGATATGTAAAAATACAGTGTCTTGTTTAAATTCTTAAAGTTGAGGTTGACTGCTGTGTTCTCTCTTTGGTTAGATCATTAAAAATTATAATTTCCTCATCATTTACTCACAATAGACATTTATAAACTTTTATGAATTTTTCAAATGATTTCTGTTTGAAACAAAAAACATAATGATAGTCATGAGAAATGTTGAAAAAAATCCTATTGACATCCATAGTAGAAAAGGATAGTATGGAAGTCAATGGTAGTTTTATTCTGACATTCTTCAGTACATCTTTCCTCGTGTTCAACAGAAACAAATTGAGGATGAGCAAATGACGACAGAATTCTCATTTGTAGGTGAACTAGCCGTTTAAATGACACAGAAAGTTCAGTAGAAAGCAAAACAGGATCTCCTTTCAGAAATCAACGATGCAACCTGTTAGATTCCTCAAAAACTGCAGTCCTCCCAGTCATGAACACCACTGAAAAACTGAAGTGATTTAATGATTTCATAAGTGCAGTGTCATGCTGTCGTCAGCGATAAACGCGCCTGTGGTCATAAATGTTGTCAGAGGTGTCAAGCTAATTCCTGTGTACAATGTAAACCGCATTTTCTCGACATAAGACACATCTGGATATGTTTAAAAGAGGCTGTACTTTATTTTTGATGGATGTTATATAAACAGAAAATTGTAATCACAACACAATTATTCTGTCACGGAAGCAGTAAACTCAAGAGGGGAAACACACACACACATACATATACACACACACGTCTTAAAACGCATTTCATTCTCTAAATTAAGTAATTTCTTACCTTTCCCAAGACATTTCTGTGATGCAGCCATTATTTTAATCAGAGAAATCAAAAGACCTGTTAAGGTTGAGAAGCTAAAGTTAAATACTGCAGGTGCACTTGATTAATTTGACAACATATCTTAATTAACCTAATTATTTAAATAACTTATTTCACATAACCATGGTTTTGCAGAAAGTTCAGGGTTCAATTTTTTAATAATTCTTTTAACAATAATTCTGTCATTAAAAATATCATACATTAACTTCAACTTTAAGCAGTAGTTAAATGAACACTCACCTGTCTAAATCAATGACTGTGCCACAAATTTCGAAGATGAAAGCGAAGTTGGTGTATTTATTGGTCATTTATTGGGCATGACGAAACATCAGACGCTTCTTTATTTCAAAATAAAAGTCGTCTATGAAAAGATAAGCGCAGTCTGGAAAATGATTTTTAATCAACCGAAAATCCTTGAATAATGAATAAATAATGATACTACTAATAATAATACGAATCGGTCGACACGGTAACACAGTGGTTAGCACTGTCGACTCACAGTAAAGCTAGCTGGGTCATATGACATTTCAGTGTGGAGTTTGCATGTTCTCCTTCACTGGGTTTCCTCCGGGTGCTGCGGTTTCCCCCACAGTCCAAAGATATGCGGTAAAAGTAAATTTAATAAGCTAAATTGGTCGTAGTATATCAGTGTACGTGTGATAGTGTGTATGGATGTTTTCTAGTACTGGGCTGCAGCTGGAAGGGCATCTGCTGTGTAAAATATGCTGGATAAGTTGGTGATTCATTCCGCTGTGGCGACCGCAGGTTAATAAAGGGACTAAGCCGAAAGAAAATGGATGAATGATTACGAATTTGTGTTCTGAAACGTTATATTTAAAATGGAAACTGCATTTGACAATGCAAAGTGCTTTCAAATTCAGTAAATTGTAAAATATTTGCAAATTGACATTGTTTTTTTGCAGAATACATACAGTATATACATCATAAGACAAATCATACTATTTTTACAGTTCACATGGAAGCACCGACATCTGCCTTAGCAAATGAATAATACACTGTGTGATATCGGTAATCTATTTATCTCCAAGTATTAATATGTCTTATCGAAAGATGTGGATCTTTATATAGATTCATTTATGAAATGCAATAATTTTTTAAATATTTGCAATGAATTACTGCTAAAGCATTCCATCCGACTGCTGCAATCAGAAGAGAACCTTTTCACAAGAGACAAAATAATGGATATCAGTTTATTTGTCATGTACAGTTAACACGATAAAACCTAAGTGTTTATAATAAGATGCTTTTAACCCATGTCGGAAATATCAACCAATAATAAACCAACAAAACAAAATAATGATATTATGCAAAACATTGTACAACAGTTTTGGTTTGTGTGACACTAATCATCCTCACAATAAAACATGGTTGAAAATGTGATTTAAAAAGGGAGTAAGATGGATGAAATTAATTTATTATAATTTGCCCATTGATGAATATCCACATTCAATAACCACCATAATAAGATGTCTGTTGTCATCTTCAATACTAAATTGATCCAAACACATGTCTGATCTCATTCTCATAACTGAAGAGTTAATTAATTAATCAATGTCATGATTATTCTGCTTTTCATTTAGACCAATTTAATCCTTTTTTTAACTTAGGCCTTTAGTAATATTTCAAAATGGCAGTTGAACTTGACCAATTTCACTGTTAGTCCTCACACCTTTCTGAACATTCACAGTGAGCTTTTAAAGTGCAGATGCTGAACCACCATATTAAAAAAAAAAAAAACCCCCGATCACTTAAAATCAAAGTACAATCAGCCCATACAGAGAACTATGGAGTACGTAAATAAATACATTTCTGGAATTACACTGCCTGAATTTTGCTTGCATGTTTTTTTTGAGTCAATTAAAAATGCATCCCTCAAAATATATAAGGTTGCTCCAAGACTGTACAATCTCATTTGAACTGAATGCAGACACCGACAACGTTACTTAATGTTAAACGAATCATATGAGTCAACACAACCCCAAATCCAGCGGTGATGAATAAATGCATTTAAAAGAGTTACTTCCTGTCACGTGACTCTACAAACGCTGTGATTTAGCAACCAGGGATTCGTATTTTGTCCAGCTCCAGTCCTGAGCCTGTAGGAAGGCGAGAAAATATGTGATGTGGTCAATTTCTATGCATTTCATAATACACAAGGAGTCTATTTTTGAATAAACCTTACCATTATGCTCTCTGATTTCTCCTCTGTGGTTTCTTGCAGTAAACTGGTGAGCTGAGTCAAATAGCGCTGATTCTCCTCCAGTAAATGATTGACTGAATCACTGGAAACAAAGATTTAGCATCAAACACATTGATAAACTCAGCCATGGTGCTTTGAAACCTAGGACGTCGTGCTAATATTACAATTTATAGTAGAGCTAAACAATATATCATTTTAGCATTGACATCTTAATGTGCGACATCACAACAGTCACATCGCAATGTTGAATTCATATGCTGGAATTTTAGTTGACTAAGGCCGGCTCACACTGAGATTTTTTTATAATCCTGAATGATTGTAGCATGTCAGATTGCAAGAACACGGCTCTCATGTCACACTGTATGATTTCAGCCGTCATAAAGTCAGACTGAACGACAATGAAGATATCAACTCGATTAAGCATTCTCTTCATCAAAAGGCAACAAAAACTGTGAATGCTTTTAAACACTTTGATGTCTTTTTGTAAATCTGTACGTCCCCTGGCAAAATGTGATGATGTGTCTGTTTATGTTTTGTTTATGTTAAAACACCTGCACTGTCGGTGGGTCTGGCTCGGTTCGTGGGTTCAGTCATCAAATTGAAAAAGCTGTCCAATATGGAATGGTGATAGCTAAAAAAAACTTTTCTTTGTTTATGGAAAAAGGCATCACAACCACTTTTTAAAACCTGGCTTTCAGAATTCTCTAGCACTTTACATTTAGAGAGACTAAGACACAATCTTTCTGATAATATTGCTGGCTTCGAAGCCACCTAGAAACCATTTTTTTTATTATTTGTCAAATGCCAAGGATAACAGTTTAAAGGTATAACCCTGTCATTGTCTGCAAGATCACCATATTGCCTGCGCCCACTGGCCTAGATATATATGTGTAACATTGTTGACCCATGTATAATACTGGAGGAACTGATGTAATAATGGTTTTAAAATCCTTTTTTTTGTCTTTTGTCTTTTTATTTTAGCTTTTTCTTTTTTGTCTGTATAATTGTTGTAGCTTTTTGTATTGCTCTGTGTTGCTTTGAGAAAATAAAAATATAATATCTAAATATATATATTATATAAATATAATAACACCTGCACTGTTGGAATTTGCACAATTAGTTATGTCTATAATGGAGATTTACATTCTTAAAACATGTGCAATTAATCAATAATAATAAAAAATAAAAATAAATAAAAAGACAATGAAGATGCACCAAACACAGAAGAAAACGCTCCCGGAGTTTGATGTCATCCACCCGTGACACTTTCACTATCCCGCGTTCTGAAAAGAATCCTCACAGCAAATGTAAACAAACTGTAGCGGCAATTTTGCACACAGCGTGTCTCAATAATAAAACCAGGAAGAAAAAAAACTGTTTTTGGGTGTTTTTTGCGGGTAAAAAAAAAATGACTTAGGCAGGTAGTGTTTATACACCCAGGCCCAAGAGTGTTTAAAGCAGGGGTCTCAAACTCAAATTGGCGGGAGGCCATTTCAGTGACTGACTATTCATAGGAGGGCCGTTTTAACATTCAAGTATAAAAAAAAAAAAGTTAAATCCTGACATAATTGATGCATCTTAGGACAACAGACATAGCGTTTATATTTCAAGTATTACCTGTCACCAGTGATAATGCAAATCAGCACGTTTATCGTGTCACACAACAGCTGCTGAAATATTTCTGTGGTTGTTGCGTGTATGGCCAAGCGTTAGACACACACTCAGTCATTCTTCCACAGAGAATATGCAGTCAAAACTCTTTTTTGTTTCTTGTTGTACATATTGAAGGGGTCGTTTAAACTGCTATGAAAATACTACAAATAATAGGCATAATAATTATTATTCTGTCCCAACCAATTGTATCGTCACAATAGCACAGCAGAAAGCAGTTTGGCTAACTTAAGTGACTTTACTGGCAATTGTTTTTCTTAATATCTTTCTTTTTTTTTGTAAAATTACAACAAAGGCAGTTTGAGACCTCGGGTTTAAAGTATTCAGGCACAAGCAATCGTACCATTTGTAACTTTAAAGGTCCCATGAACTGCTTTAAACTGTGCATTTTTGTTATTCGATGTTTGACAAAATCTTAACTGAAAAACAAGGAGAAGGTGGGCTGTAGAGTAGTTCCTTCCTTTTTTAAAGGCATCCAATAGTGTTTTGTTTCATCACAGCTCTGCCAGTGAGAGTGGTTGA
Source organism: Danio tinwini (assembly GCA_903798205.1). NCBI lineage: Eukaryota > Metazoa > Chordata > Actinopteri > Cypriniformes > Danionidae > Danio > Danio tinwini. Next base: position 15,683,788 of record CAIGQZ010001313.1, read on the forward strand.
GCTCAAGCTCATCAAATGAAAAGCAAATGAGAAGAGTCTTGATGGGGGCAGGGCATGTCAGATACTGGAGAGCATTTGACTGGTCAAGATTTGATGAGAAAACTGAAGTATCGTTGATCCATTTTGGTGGAAACGACAAACTACAAGCTTTACATGTTTTATATCAGTTTTACATATACTCAACACAAATTTTGACACTGTTTGTACCACACTAGCCTATACATATTCTTAAAGACTTACATACTCATACTGACATCTAAAAATCATTATTTTAATTTCACTCAACATTTAATAAAGATGTATTGTATTGAATTAGTGTACATTTGCATTTGATTTTTCAACTTCATTATCTAATACTGTTAGACCCCCCAGAAAACACAGTAAATTTCACTTTTAGCCCTATTATATTTTATGAATGACTCAATCCCATACAGAATAATCCCAAATCATCATAAATTAATGAATACTTTCTAAATAAAGCTGTTCAAGAAAACCTGTGTTCGCATTTCGTAATTCCTATTGGTTATGGCTGCATGATATTGGAAAAATAGGACATTGCGATATTTAGTTTTTCTGCAATATATATATATTTATATATATATATTGCAGAAAAACAAAATATCGCAATGTCCTATTTTTCCAATATCATGCAGCCATAACCAA
>CAIGQZ010001313.1:15714061-15729640 GCA_903798205.1 Danio tinwini
AAAGAATCAATAAACTATGAATAGTTTTACTGCCATTCTTCACGTATAAGCGAGCGCCGCCATTGGAGTCTTTTTGGCTGGAGACTTCTGGTCTCGTTTACATACAGTTGAAGTCAAAATTATTCGCCCCCCTTTGAATTTTTTTTTTCTTTTTAAAATATTTCTTAAATGATGTTTAACAGAGCAAGGAAATTTTCACAGTATGTCTGATAACATTTTTTCTTCTGGAGAAAGTCTTATTTATGTCATTTTGGCAAGAGTAAAAGCAGTTTTTAATTTTTTTAAACTATTTTAAGGTCAAAATTATTAACCCCTTTAAGCTATATATTTTTTTCCATAGTCTACAGAACAAACCATCATTGTACAATAACTTGCCTAATTACCCTAACCTGCCTAGTTAACCTAATTAACCTAGTTAAGCCTTTAAATGTCACTTTAAGCTGTATAGAAGTGTCTTGAAAAATATCTAATAAAATATTATTTACTTTCATCATGGCAAAGATAAAATAAATCAGTTATTAGAAATAGGTTATTAAAACTATTATGTTTAGAAATGTTTTGAAAAAAATCTTCTCTCCTTTAAACAGAAATGGGGGGGGGGTTATAATTTAGGGGGGCTAATACTGTAATTCTGACTGTAGATTTTTAGAGGTTAAAAACAGCTTGTTATGCTGCTTGATGCTCTGGTCTTTTCTTGTTGTATTTTTCTACTTTTTATGAACACACTTGTTTGTAGAGCAGGTAGTAAAAATGCTGTAGGCTCAGCTCAGGTGAAAACACTGAACTGAAGAGGAACCAGAATGAAGGAGAGGACCAGAGAGAGAGCCAGCGCTCCTGACAAAACCCAGCACAGCATTCCCTCTGGTTTTGAGCTGAACACACAATACACACAACAGTCAACAAGATCACACACACCATCACTCCTCTAAACTCATTCAACTGACTGAAATCTTAGAGCATTCTCAGGTAAACAAAAGCCCAACCCAGCCCAGTGTTGTGGAAATGATTGCCAATGTTTTTTTTTTTAGGAATTATACATTAATTTAGTTCCTTAAATAAGTAAATAATTATAAGAACATCACCTTTGGGTCACATCACCATACAGCTGTCACCGTCCCCCAGTTTTCCAAAATTATATTTTCTTTGCTCTATTAGGGTAAGATGTTTATATTCAATTTGTATTGAATAAAAATTTTGGAGACATTTTATTAATAATTGCAGGTGCCTTAAAACAAAACCACATAAATCTTTAAAGTTGTTAAAATTAGGAAGAAGACTGTTTAGTTTATTGAAACAAAATTAAATGGATAGAAGACCCTGTTGTGTCATTTCTTGTCTGTGTTTGTCTATTCTGTGTTTCATGTTTTATTTATTTTTATTATCATCTTATTGGTTTGATTATTATTTGTGCTGTTCTGTAAATGTAGATGAATTTTGCCTTACAAATATGTTGAACTAGTTGTCAAAATCTCTCAAACAAATTTAAAGAAAAACTGTAAATCTTTTTTTTCCCTGAAAATGTCTTCTAATTTTCATGTATTATTTACAGACCTGTGTATGTGTAGGTTCAGTTCTAATAAGTACAGTAATGCAATATTGTTTACAGTTGTGCTCAGCTCTTCCCAAAGGGAGTGTATGTTTGTTGTAAGGGTGTATTTATTTTTGAGCATTTTCAGGAAGTGTTGCCAAAATCTGATTTTTTGCATTGGAAGGAATGTACAGAATATAAAGCTGTATGACTATCTTGGTTATAAACAATGGTGGCAGGACTTTTCATTTTGATGACACTGACACTTTCATTAACATGAATACTTGCTTTTGAGGAATGAGCTCTCCATTTTGAGCAAGTGACACGCTTTTGCTGGTTATCAACTAGGTTGTGCAGTTTGTACTAATTGTTTTGAAGAAGCGTTAACTGTTGTGCAAATGTAAATAGTGTTGTGAGAAATGCACCAAAGCCACTGAGAAAAACTGTAACTGATAAAAATGTAATAACAAACACATTTGTAATATTTTTCAGAAGCAAAATAAAAACCTAGATGCTAATTTTTCTGGAAATCTATTATAGTTAATATTGATATTAATATTAAAAAGAGCCTGGTTAACTCCCTTCAAATACTCTATTATAGTTTTTCTAAGTGGCTTTGGTGCATTTCTCACCACACTATTTACATTTGCACAACAGTTAATGCATTTCTCAAAACAATTAGTACAAACTGCAAAACCTAGTGGATAACCTGCAAAAGCGTGTCACTTGCTCAAAATGGATAGTTCACTCCTCAAAAGCAAGTATTCATGTCAATAAAAGTGTCAGTGTCATCAAAATGAAAAGTCCTGACACCATTGTTTATGAACAAGATAGTCAAATGGCTTTGTCATGTTTTCATTAGGACCAATGCATAAAAGTCAGATTTGGGGGACACTTTCTAAAATGCTCAAGAATGCACTATATACTATTTGCACAGCAGTAAAGTTAGACATCACTGCATTTAGTGAGGTATCTGAGCACAAGACACTGAATTTGTATGTTTCACATATTTACTGCATTTGCTCTTCTCAATTCTAATTTATTCACAGCATTGTGCAAAATAATAAATAGACGCTTATTTACAACAAACATACACTCCCTTTGGGTAGCTGAGCACAACTGTAAACAATATTGCAGTACATATTGGAACTGAACCTACAACATACACAGGTCTGTAAATCATTCATGAAAGTGTTCAATTTAGAAGACATTTTCAGAAAAAAAAGTTTTATATTTTTTAAATAAGATGAGTTTGACAGATTTTGACAACTAGTTCAACATTTGTGTATGTAATGACTCAAGTAATGAAACGAGGACTATTAGTTTTATATGGAATGACTATTCAAAAAGCATTTGCAATTTGCTGGAAGGAATGAGAAACTGCTACTATGATGTGCACAAATGACTAATTGTTTTGAAAAAGCGTTAACTGTTGTGCAAATGTAAATAGTGTTGTGAGAAATGCACCAAAGCGACTGAGAAAAACTGTAATAATAAAATTAAGGAAACTCATGTTAAAATACTACATACAATTTACCCAGTAAAATCTTTAATTGAAATGGAGGACATCTGTAGTTTCTGTAATGCAGATAAAGAGAGCATTTGTCATTTATTTTTTGAATGCAACGTTGTAAACAGTTTCTGGAAGGATCTAGCTAAATATATTTTTAAAATGACAAAACTTAGTTATTATTTTACATTAAAAGATATTATTTAAAAAAAACAAATTTAACAAAAGTCTGAAATTTATGGTAAATCTTTATATTTTATTAGCAAAATTTCACATACACAAACAGAAATTTGCTAAGTCATCTTCCACATTAACAATGTTTTAGTGAAATTGTTGAAAAGCAAAAAAATATATATGTATTAATTATTATAATAGTTTTTTATTCCCCTGTTTATTATTAAAATCATTGGATGTAGAAATGCTGTACATAATGCTTTGTGGATTTAATGTATTTTTCATTTTTTTAATTGTTATATTACAATTATTGTTACATTAGTTGTTTTTTTATGGTCGACTTTTATATTGTGTTGTTGTGTGCATGTTCCTGATGATTTGTGCAATAAAAAATAAAATAAAACAAATAATAATTTCACGTGAACTATCTGTACATGCTTTAAATGTGTCGCTGGATAAATGATTTCTTAAAAATAAGATAGATGGATGGATGGATGGATGGATGGATGGATAAATGGATGGATGGATGGATGGATGGATGGATGGATGGATGGATGGATGGATGGATGGATGGATGGATGGATGGATGGATGGATGGATGGATGGATAGATAGATAGATAGATAGATAGATAGATAGATAGATAGATAGATAGATAGATAGATAGATAGATAGATAGATAGATAGATAGATAGATAGATGATAGATAGATAGATAAATTGTTACATTACTGTACATGTTTTTATGATTTGTTTAGTTTTGGTTTGTTTTTTTAGGGTTGCTCCAGCATTGATAATAGCCTGGAAACCCTGTCTACCACTATTCTTAAGTCAACAGGCTTACCTGGGTGAAAAGCCGGTGAAAGGCCAAGGTCAAGAATGATTGGACATTAACATCTGTGACCAAGAGATGGCGCTCGAGTCTTCAAGATGCAGGGGCAAATGTATTGTCAGTAAGATTTTGTTTAAACAGCTGACCTCAAAAGAGCATACATTTGTGTACATTTTAAACACAATTATATTCACACTTTTAGTGTCTCACTGAATATCTCCTCATAGTTTTAGAGTTGAGCAATAATGACAGGATCTGCCGGTCAGTCAGTGGGCTGCGGACAGTTATAATCTGGAAGTGATTTCTTAATTTCACAGGCCTGCATATTTACATAATGGATGTCTTTATGGGAATATTAGCATCTGGTGCATCTCGTAGTGCGTGATGAATGCATATGTGTTTAGTTACAGTGCTTGCAAGAAAGATAGAGTAGCTACTACTGATAACTCAAACACTGACCCTCAATATTTTAGGCCTGCATATGTACAGAATAAGTCACCTTTTAATTTATTTCTTTGTAAATCAAGATTAAAACTTGTTAAAAACTGACATAATGCTGCGTTTTACAAAAGAGTCACTCAACATCATAAAAGCTGATGCAAACAGTGAGCTGACACACCGGATATTATCATCACAGAAGCCAGAAATCAGCAACTCTGGAAGTTCATTAGTGTGTTGAACAGGATATGTGTGTCTGCACATATCTTAAACGTCTGCACATTTCTTAAGGTTAAAGAGAGGGGATGTGACATCATCTCCTCTGGCTCACTCCTCCATGAAACCCCCTTCATTTATCAAGTATAGATCTCACTGATAGAAATCCAGCTAAAACAGACTGGCATGATCCTATGATTAATTGTATAAAACTGAGGAAAAAATGTTTTGAAGTAATTAAAAAAAGACAATAATGATGCCTTGATAAAATAAACATCATAAAAAAGTCCAGGATTTCAAGTTTATTATGCCCCAGGCCTGCAAACAGAAGCATTGAACGTAGACAGGGAGTAAAAAACAAATGTGAATGGCTCATGATGTAAGGAAACAATGAAGAAATCAAATTTCATCATAGTGACTATATAAATAGGTCCAGTTTGAGTTAAAATGGACTGACAGTAAAGAGATGGATGATGACAATAAATCATCATGTGACGTGATATCATAATAGATCTATTAAATATTTCTAAGCAATCATGAAGAATTTAATTAAATATCTCTCAAACATATTATGAAATGGCCATTGCAATACTGAAACCACAGTGATTGTCATTGCTTCAGGAGCAAAGTCCCTATTAGGAATATTTCCCCTTCAAAGTGTTTTATGTGTTTTAAAAGGAAAGAGGTCTTGAGAAATTTAGCATGAGTCACATAATGTGCTTCCACGAAAGCATGGCCAAATTATCTCATTGTTTTCTGCACAACGCATGTGCCAGTTTGCCTGAGGCCAAGCCCCCTTTCAGCCGATCACAGTCTCTCACTATAAAGCGAGGAACATCAGCAAACACATGACAGACAGCAAGTGCTTAGTAAGCCCAGTAGAGCTCCACACAGCAGCATCTACAGGAAAACAGAAAGATCAGCTGTCTATTATAAGAAAGGTAAGCATTCTGCTTCTGCTTTGTTTTTATTCTTCTATTTGCACATTTGCTTGTAAAGCAAACTAACATGTGGGAATATGAATGAATTAGAATTTCATTTCAATACATTTTATCTCAGACTGAGGTTTTAACAGCTACAACGTACTCTAGAAGAACCATTTTGGATTCCCTTAGAAACTTTTAATGACACATACTTTACTTTATTGACACTGATGGTTTTACTTTTAAGACTTTAAACAATGTTTACTGAGAAGTGCTTCAAAAAACACAAAATGGTTCATCAATCTATTTGTTAAATGCCCCTTTGTAATCTTATTTGAGAGCGAGTAATTACTAAAATATACCTTTTTAGTATATAATAAAAGTACACTACAAATGACATTGAGTGCAATGGAAAGGTTTTGAGGATATAAAAAACTCTCCATCTTAATAAACATTTTGTAGAAGAAAACTGTGGGGTACTAAAGCAATTTATTAAATGATATTTAAGAATAAAGATACAAAAAGTCTTCTATACATGTTTTTATAAAAAAACAATATCCTATTGTGCCAATTATTGATTTAAAAAATAGACCAGGAGTCATTTTATATACTAAAGCAGTAAATATTTGCTCTGTTTGTTTATTGTTGTTTATTTATTTGTATGATATTTGATTGTTGCTTGCAAAGTTTTGTTTTATTCTTTTCTTGGCGAGAGTTGTTTATTTTTTGTCCACTTTTTAAAATTTATAGTTGAAGTGAGAATTATTAGCCCCCCTATGATTTTTTTTCTTTTTTAAATATTTCCCAAATGATGTTTAACAGAGCAAGGAAATTTACACAGTATGTCTGATAATATTTTTTCTTCTGGAGAAAGTCTTATTTGATTTATTTCGGCTAGAATAAAGTCAGTTTTTAATTTTTTAAATAACATTTTAAGGTCCAAATTCATTCATTCATTCATTCATTTTCTTGTCGGCTTAGTCCCTTTATTAATCTGGGGTCGCCACAGCGGAATGAACCGCCAACTTATCCAGCACTATTTTATGCAACGGATGCCCTTCCAGCCGCAACCCTTCTCTGGGAAACATCCACACACTCATACAGTACGGACAATTTAGCTTACCCAATTTACCTGTACCGCATGTCTTTGGACTGTGGGGGAAACCGTAGCACCCGGAGGAAACCCACGCGAACGCAGGGAGAACATGCAAACTCCACACAGAAATGCCAACTGACCCAGCCCAACCGAGGTTCGAACCTACGACCCAGTGACAAAGGTCCAAATTACTAGCTATATTTTTTCGATATTCTACAGAACAAACCATCATTTGCCTAATTGCCTAATTACACTACCTGCCTAGTTAGCCCAATTAACTTAGGTATTAACCTAGTTAAGCCTCTAAATGTCACTTTAAGCTGTATAGAAGTGTCTTGAAAATTATCTAATAAAATATTATTTACTGTCATAATGGCAAAGATAAAATAAATCAGTTATTAGAAATAAGTTATTGAAAATATTATGTTTAGAAATGTGTTGAAAAAATCTTTCCTCTGTTAAACACAAATTGGGGGAAAAATAAACAGGGGGGCTTATAATTCAGGGGGTTTAATAATTCTGACTTCAACTGTAAACCTTTTGGTGACAGAGCACGTGTCTAAAAGCATGTGCCTTCACTTTTTAGAAATGTTTCTTATATATATTTAACTCATTTCTTCAAAATGTTTCTTAGGATCTCCAAAAAAGGAAAAAAACATTGGTTTGTGGTCAAGATGAAGTGTATACTGGGGGTTTTTCTGCTCACGTGTGTCCTGTGCTGGACTGAAGCAGTAAGTGGAAAAATAAGACAGAAGTGAAATTCTTTACTTCCTATAAAACATCATTCATTCATTTATTCATTTTTCCTTTGGCTTATTTTCCTTATTTACTATAAAAGCTGTTTAAATGGAATTAACATTTACTACCACAGATGTAATATTTACAATTCTTTTTTTAGATTATAGGAGAGATGGATAAAAGGTGGAAATATTCTTCAACTTCTGGAATTGGTAAACCTTTTTTAATGCTGTTACTTTAAAGTTTTTCCAAAGTAAATATTATTTACAGAAAACATATAGTTGTATTTTAAGTATTTATCATATGTAAGTTTAATCATGACTTTTTTCTTCTTAGGTGAGTGCATACTTGACAGTGATAAGAGCAAATACACAGGAAAAGTGTCAGTGACTCTCCGTGGACGGACTTGTGCACCATGGAATTCCATCCAAGGCTCACGATACTTTGCCTTCAGAAACTGCTATCATAACTACTGCAGGTATTCATATTCATTCGCTAATTTTTCAGCTTAGTCCCTTCATTCATCAGGGGTCGCCACAGTGGAATGAACCACCAACTTATCTAGCATATGTTTTGCCCTTCCAGAGGCAGCCCAGTAATGGGAAACATCCATACACACTCATTCACACACATACACTATACTGCCAATTTAGTTTATTCAGTTCACCTATAGTACATGTCTTTGGACTGTGTGGGAAACTGGAGCACCCTGAGGAAACCCCCACGAACATGGAGAGAACATGCAAACTCCACACAGAAATGCTAACTGACCCAGCTGGGACTCAAACCAGCAACCTTCTTGCTGTGAGGCGACAGTGCTAACCACTGCCCTATTTAATCATACAAATTTTTGTGTCAGAATTGCATACTGTGCATATTTGTTTTGAAACATTCCATCAAAACCTTTAATAAAGTATGTTTATGATGTATAGATGAAATTCGAACTACATAGTCAACTTGACATCTCACTTGTTTTATGAATATACAAATTCAGACAGACTACATGGCTAAGATACCATTTTACACCTACTATGTATAATGGAAGTAGATGTATTCTGATGTTGTGAGAGGTGATTTTTTTCTGACTCCTTTATTAAAAACTTGAATATTTTGCTTTTATAGAAATCCAGATGACAGGATTCAGCCATGGTGCGTTGTAAAGAAAAGAAACCGTTATGTACGAGAATACTGTGACATGTCTCCGGAGGCAATAAAGCCAGGTAAGTAAAGTGCATCTTGTGATAATTTAAATCATATTGAGAATACACTGACTAATATAACTTATTAATCTTCATGCAGTCAAACATCTGCCAACACCCGAGCCAATAAAGCAGGACACAGGTAATATTCTCACTAGTTTAGTTTTTTAATCCCCATTCTAAAGAAAACATGAATGGCAATGCTAGAAAACCCTTAAGTACAATAGATGCATTTGCTATTTCTTGGGCTGCCTAGATATTTCTTCTCACAGATGACATGTTTTTTGATGTTTCACATGTATTATTCAGAATTAACGTGTGGGGAGCGCCGCTTTGACCGCCATTCAAAGATAATAGGAGGAATAAGGTCAACTGTTGAGTCACAGCCTTGGATGGCAGCTATCTTGAAAGGAGATGGGTTCATTTGTGGAGGAACCCTCATCGCTCCATGCTGGGTCCTCACTGCAGCCCACTGCTTCCCTACTGGGTATGTCAACCTGCGCTCTACTGAAATGTTTGACCTTATTTTACCTTCCGTGTAGGTCAGTTTATTTCGCCAGAATACTCTGGCTGACAGTACATTATTCTGTATATTACTCCTGAAATATTATCTTAAAACTTAAGAATTTTAAAATGTATAGTTCACCCAAAAATTTTTATTTGCTCACTATTTATTCACCCACAAGTGGTTCTAAGTCTTTGTGAGTGTCTTTCTTCTGTTAAAAACAAAATAATATTTTGAAGAAATCAGAAAACCTGTAACCATTGACTTTCATAGCAGGAAAGTCAAATACTTTCATGTACATGTAGATTGAAATAAGAGCTTAGGTAGAAGACCCTAATTCTCCAGCTTGTGAGTAGACCTTAAATCAAGAAGTTGGGAGATGACAGTGAATTAGCAAATTTCAGACCACTGCATGCCATGGTTAAAATCTACTGTATTCCAGATAAGGATGGTGTAATAAAATGCTTCATGTAGTTAATGTACAGTTATCTGCTATAAAATGTTACTTAATTAGTTTGTTTCTTTATTTTGAACAGTAACAGAACACAAATAAATAGATACTCTGTCGTTTTGGGAAAGAATGCCATCAATGAAACCAACCCAGTCAAAGAACAGAAATTCACAGTGAGCAGACTTGTCATCCACGAGGACTTTGACTACTCAACTGAAAACTACACTCACGACATTGGTGTGTGTATTTTATATTTTAATTTCAACGTTGATTATTCAACATTAATAAATAAATAACACTGCAAATCCTTTCCTTCAGCTCTGTTGAAGATAGAAGACTGCAATGGACGATGCGCAGTAAAGACCAGCACTGTTAGAACCGCGTGTCTTCCTCCTTTCCAGCAAATGCTTCCTGTTGGATTCTACTGTGAGATTGCTGGTTACGGAAGATATCAAAAGGGTAAGACGAAACATACTGTGTGCTAAGATAGTGTATCTGAACACAAAAACAAAGAGCACTTTCCTACGACAGCAAGATATGAGAGCAACACAGTGTGTTCACAGAGTTGATCTATGACAATAAATATAAGACAAACTGAGACATCATTTGATTACAAAACATACTGTACTTAAGCTGCAAAGATTCTGGTAGAGAATGTAGCTAGACATTGTTTTGACACTTTGGATGTCAATGTAGAATGTTGGGAGGATGGTTATGTAAACATGATATAAATGTAACAAATGTCTTTTTTTCTGCATCTGTTTTTAAAGGTAACTTTGAGTTCTCTCGATATCTGAAGCAGGCTCAAGTCAAGCTTATATCCCAGAAAGTTTGCCAGAGAACATATTACAATAAGAATGAGGTCAATGAAAACATGCTGTGCGCAAATGGTAGAGACTGGAAAGCAGATGCTTGCCAGGTAAACCCAACAATGTTCTACTAATGAGAATATTAATAAGATTTATGAAAAAGAAATGATATTTGGATAAATGATATGTTGACAAGTTAAATAGACAAATGTTGTAAGAAAACATAAAGGGAAATAGTTCACCTAAAAATGAAAGTTTTGTCATTATTTACTCACTCTTGACCTGTTCCAAACCAGTTTTATTTATGTTTTGTTCTTTTGAACACAAAAAAAGACACTTTGAAGAAACTGATATCCATTAACTTTTGGATGTTAGTAGTTACCGGTTTCCAAAATCCTTCAGTTTATCTTCTTTTGTGTTCAACAGAAGAAGAAAAAATCTCTGGAATTGGAAAGCAAGTCAAGGGTAAATGATGATAATGATGACAAAATTTTTTATTTTTGGTTGAACTGTCCCTTTAAAGAAATTATGTAAGTTTTTTTTGCCTTGGAATAAAAAAAAAACAAACATTAAATAGCGATATTTATTTTTTTAAAAGACAGAATAAAATTAGAAATAAAGTCAGAATTGCAAGCCCATAAACTCCCAGTTGCAAGAAAGGTTGCTATGCTGAGAATTTTGAGTTTATATTGTTGTTGTTTTTTTTTAAATTGCATAATTTTTATATAAAAATTCTGAGTTTATATCAAGCAGTTTTACAGAATTGATATAAATAAGTTAGAATTGGGACATTTAGTCAGAACTGCAAGAAAAAAAGTGTAAAAATTGTAAAATAAAATAAAGAAATAGGCAGAAAAAAATATGAGATAAAAAGTCATGATTATCTTTTTTATTTATTTTTTTATTTCCTATATGGTGGAATTTAATGAATGTCTGGATGTATTTTGTCTTATTTCAGGGTGACTCAGGAGGGCCCCTGGTGTGTGAAGTAAATAACACCATGTTCCTATTTGGCATCATTAGCTGGGGAAAAGAGTGTGCAGAAAAAAATAACCCCGGTGTTTATACACAAGTCAGCAACTACAATCAGTGGATCTCACAGCATACTAGTTTGCCCAGATATACAGCAGGCTCCAGGTATCCACAAAAGGACTAACTACTGAACAAATGTTTAGTGACTCAGGGTAATGTTTCAGCCTGCACAGGATGCACATGCCACTTATTTATCCCATTTGCATTATATATGGCAGCTACTTCTTGCAATCAATAGGAATAATCATTAACAGTGCTGTAATTGCATAATTATATTTGACAGTGTTACTAGTGGTGTATGAAGGATATGTAGAATGAGTGTATGCTGCAAAAAATTTATACTGCAACATTTTATAAACAAGATGATCTAAAACAGTTGTCAAAGACATGAATATTGATCAAGTTTATAGCAATAAGTGTGTTATAATTTCTCCACAAAGGCACATTTACATATATGTTTATTGTATGTCTCATTTAGCAGACGCTTTTGTCCAAAGCGACTTACAATTTGGTACATTTGTTCATTTGACTGGGCATTATGTTTTTTTTTTGTTTTTTTTTTGCATTGTTATTTTTTAATAATATATTATTTAATATTTATACAAAAATGTATGTAGGATGAATGTATTTATTTTAAAAATACTTTTAACATACCTTTTATATGAAAGTCTCCTTCTTTCCATGTTTATGGTATTGCATTGTATTATATTTGACATTAAACTTGCTTAAAGTCTCTTCATGTTTTTGTTTATTCATTTGCATCATATTTTTTCTAAATCACAAACAACATGCATTTTCACTGATGCTTCCAAGCTTTTATTAACCAATTTATTCATTTATTAGTCTAAGAGCAATTAAACATTATCTAAGAGCAATTAAACATTATTTAAATATTTTCATGGCCAAGTGGATAGTACATCTCTGCCAATATGATAGTTCGTGCAAAACACAATTGTAAATACACTATTTGTTTTGGGACATATGCCTTTATGTGCTCATGAACTTTAATCACACCCAATCTTGATTGGTAGGGCTTACTTATTCACTGAGGAAATTTAATGAATGGACATATTGCACTATGCTTGAATTCACTGAGGTTCTATGAGCAGCTCAATTTTTCTAAAATGTTTCTAAAAGCAGTCTGCATGTCTAAGTTCTGGATTTTTTTAGCATTCTGAATATTAAAAGATTAATTCTGTTATCATTTACAGTTCAAAAATAGAAATAGAAACTTAATTGTAACTCTACCGTGCTCAAGTGAAGTGTTTATCAAAATAGGCTGGTAACTAAAAGTTATGTTGTGGAAAACACAGTGATCATAATTGAAAAAAAGGAATGATTGTTCAAAGATTAAAAAAAATAAAATTATGTATGTTACAGCTGTCAAACATTAGTAGCAAGTGGCTTTCCACAATTCACTGAGTTTCTTTGTTGCCAAGGATTTTCCAGAGATTTTTTGTCAGGTTTAGTTCAGGACTAAAGCTGGCCATTTGATTATTCCAATGTTTTCAGCTTCAAAAGCCCATTTTTTTTCGAGGCTCATTGTCCTGCTTAAAAACTGCTGTCTGCAATAACTGGAGGGTAGGAACCAAAAGATTTGCATTAAGTCTACCATTATACACAGTTCAGTTCAGGCTTTCCACAGCGTGACGATGAAAATAATGCTTCCCATCTGACCCAAAACTAAGGGCTTTCAGTCCAAATTCCTTTAAACATTGAGACAACATCTGTCAAGATACAGATCTTTAGTCTGTTCAGTTTCTCTTTATATATATATTTAAATATTAAATATATTATTTAAATATTATATATATGAATAATTATCATTTAAAAAAACTAATCTTTAACTCCTTTTATAATAACTCTTGAAATTAAAATTAAATAAATTGTTGGTTTTATTATTTTGATCTTCACTGTACTCGTCTTCATGATGGTATAACATATATTGTATATAAAGCTGTGTAAGACAAGATTATTGTTCTTCATACAACTAACATTAAAATACTGTCCCTGTATAATGTAAACATTTGTCGAATGTTCTTCAAACAACTCCTCTTTTGTGTTCTACAGTGGACATAAAGTAAAGGTTTGAATCAACACAAGAAAGAGTAAATTATAACAATTTTCTTCTTTGAACCCACCCTTTAAACAAACGGTCAAATTAAAATTGTTATAAATATATTTACTGAATATTGTTACTAAATATTTATTATTAAAACTATGATCAAATTTCCCAGTGCTGGGTTGCAGCTGGAAGGGCATCCGTTGCATAAAACATATGCCGAAATAGTTAGCAGTTAATTTTGCTGTGGTGACCCCTGAAAATAAGGTACTAAGCTGAAGAAAAATGAATGAAGTATGACAAAAAAAGTCAATGTATATAGCTTTCCTAGTCAGTAATGATGAAAATAATAAATGACGGAAATAATAATGATTGCAATCTTGAATGCCCACTTTTTTAGAGCTTCTTGATGGAAAAATGTTCTTTCAAAAAACAAAACAAAAAAAACACTGAATTAAAGATTAACTGATTCCAGCTAAATTAACCTGAACACAATAATATTAAAACAAAAACCTCAGAAAATGTTAGTTTTAAATTTTAAAAAATCACATTCTTTGTATGTGACAACTGTCATGATGCTATCAGGATTTTGCAGAAGCATCCCTGGGAAACCATAAGTGTTGACTTAAAAATCATAATAAAACGTCAGGCTCCATGCATGGGAGAGAAAATGTGGAAGTATGAATCACCAAAAACTAAATGTAGCCTCAGATGCAGAAACAATATCCTTCCTCTTACCAAGAATACATTATGCTTATGACAAAGAAACTACTTTACCTAAAAAGGAATGAGTTTGGTTTACAGTTAAATCACGAGCAATGAAATATATATAACAAATGCTATGTTAGCACACTGTTTCCAAATCAATGACACCTCCTCTATCTCCTTCATTGGACCATGCAGTTAAATTGTGCAACTACATCCATCTGTATTATTAAATATTAAAGGAAAAAATGTTTGGCTATTATCATGCCGCTTCTTGTTTAACTGTTTCATTAACATTGCTAAGTATTACTTTTCTGTTTATATTTAAAACTGTTAACTGCAGACCTCTGCCCCCCCCCCCCCCCCTCTCTTTATTCCACATTTTTAGTATTAATAATTTAAATAAAATATCACTGGAATATATAAACACAAATTCATCATCTTTGCAAACCATTTTGAGATCTGCCATCTGTACTTTTAACGCCAAGTTAACAATATATATACTTTGATATATGATTTTAGAATGCATTAAAAATGCATCCAAGAACCATTTAACTTGGTTAGAAGTGTAGTTTGATATAACATTAATTTAAATCAATTTTTTATCTATCTGTTTACATGTGTGTTACGCTTATATAATGCTTTCGGTTTATTAATAATATGAGTGTTTTTAAAAAAGGGGGTAAACATTTTAATTTAGAGAGGGCATTTTCACTTAGTTCATTTGGGTGACACTTAAGAGGTTAAACAACTGGTTAATATACTTGCTATATAAAAATAGCATGTACTCACACGTATGATGGAAATGTTTTTTGTGACACCTTTTTTTAAGAGTGTGTATGACGGAAAGGTTTTTATAATGATTTTGTAATGAGTCTTATTTTACATAAGAGGGCGCTGTTGCATCATTAGAACAATGATGGGTTTTATCCAAGGTATATTTCATTAAGCTTCATGAACAATTTAATGAAAATATATTTGGATATATGTCTGGATGTTAAAGAAAGTCATTGTCCTAAGACCCAGAAATATTTCATTTATAATTGATGTTTATGTGACACTGGGGGATGACAGATGACAATTTGAATCATGGATATGTGTTGGCTACTGTTTTTACTTTGTCAACTTTAGAGAGGCTTATGTTTCCATCATTCCATCAATGCATGTTTAGACCACTCATTAAAAACAGATTCTCCACAGTCACTTTGCCAGATATATATAAGCAATTCTGAGTCATGCAACCCAACGAAGAACATTAGCTTATTGCTTCAATTCTGTTAGACATATTGCAACATTATCTATCTATCTATCTATCTATCTATCTATCTATCTATCTATCTATCTATCTATCTATCTATCTATC
>CAIGQZ010001313.1:15734640-15814448 GCA_903798205.1 Danio tinwini
TTTTTGTGTTCAACAGAAAAAAAGGAAGCTCAAAAAGATTTGTGACAAATGAAGGGTAAATAAATAATGACAGAATTTCCAGTTTGGGGTGAAATACGCCTTTAAGTGTCCAGTGGTTAATCTCAAAATAGGAATTTCTAGTGCCTGGTGTATGTTTATTTGCATTTCTTTTTTAACTGCATTTTAATTTCAATTTAATATGTAGTTTTATATGGTCACTAAACAAGTTAACAAAACTAATACCATAAAACTAACACAAGTTACACATTTTTATAAAAAACAAATAGGACTTTTTATTTACTTGAGTACTTAATCATATCAATTATAATGATTTCTGAAATATAATGCAACAGTTAACATTGGAGTAATGTCTTTCAGCTTTGCCATAAGAGAAATACATACCTTTCAAAATACATTCAAAATAAACTATTCTAAAATAAATGTATATTTAATGACATGGCATTTTATTGCACTTGGGATCAAATGCATTCAGCATAATACAGCCTACACTTTCAGGTGTATTGTATATATACAAGGTGTATTGTATATATACAATATATAGGGTTTTCTGTGTGCAAAAATTTATCAAGATTTTTTTAGGGTAACTATTAACTTCTGGTTCTTGTAGGTAGGTGTTCCTTAACAGCATCTTCTTCCAAAACTAAGACGAACTGTCCACCCACACATTTCACTGTCACACAAAAATGATCACATGAAAAATAAAACAGCAGCAGATTATCTGAATTAGACGCAGCAGCCTAAATATAGACATGGTCTGTTTTTCAGTAACACAATTACCTTTTATTAAGTCAAATGTAATTCACGAAATCCTCACTTTGTCATTCCAGCCCGACGCTTTCCCTTTTTGGCCACCGAATGCATGACGTAGCCAGGGAAGCTCTTATCACAGGTAGGGTGGGGCGGAGGAGAGTGGAAACAGCGTCAGAGCGGACCAATCAGATGCTCTGCATGGCGTGAAACCTTTGCGCTGATTGGTTGACGAGCGCAGGCTCTTTTAAGTCGTGCTGTGGTTCGCACTCACCGGGCGCCGTGCTTTGGTTTCTCCACTTGAAGGCGTCGGTCGCTGAGGAGGCGTTCAGGGATTTCTCTCTCTGCATGAGTGGAGCAGACCCGGGAATAGACGTTTGGATCGTGGTGCCCTTGGAAGAAATCACGGGGAAAGCGCAGAACAGAGCCGAACACGTGCCTTTTCTCACTTGTGCTGAGGATATAAGGATTTCAGGATGCCAGTTTTCCACACCAAGACGATAGAGAGTATCCTGGAGCCGGTGGCTCAGCAGATTTCACACTTGGTTATCATGCACGAGGAGGGAGAAGTTGATGGGAAAGCGATCCCAGATCTCACCAGCCCAGTGGCAGCAGTGCAAGCGGCTGTCAGCAACCTTGTGCGGGTGAGAGAGAAAGAGAGAGAGAGAGTCCTGTCATCCATACAGCATCTTTTGCTTCTGCTGTCTTTATCAGAGCACACTCAGTTTTGATAAAACGTCTACATTTATAAAACACCATGGTAACCATACCTTTTTCCCACATGCTACCACGTTGGTACCACGGTTATTGGTACTACTGCAACGAGGTGGTCTTCGCTTAGTAGCTTAGTATAAAACTTTCTGTCGTTTTTTTTCCTGCCACAGAGTGTACTGTTAAAATGCTTTATTTTAGTAACAATTATGCTCTGGTATTTTAGAAAATTACTATTATTGTTTATTATACTACTTTGTTTCAGATTGGTCCTTTGCTGAGTGTCGTTTTAGGAATTGAAAATGACAAACATACACATTTGGCTGAGAATTAGCCACATCTACAACTTTCTTAATGTATAGATACATGAGAAAATGGTTTAGTGTAAACAGATGCTATTGAAGGATCAGTGAAGACACTAGAGCAGGTGTCAGGAAATGTTTTCATCTAAAACAGTTCTACAAGTGTTCAAGTGTTTTATTAAAAGCACAAATGTTTCGCTTGGCTTACAAAAGGTTTAAATGCAGCGGCTTTGAAATGAAATGAATGTTGACGTCAATAAGGATGTGCAGAAAGGTTCTTAAATTATTAAAGATTACTTTTTTAAAAGTAAGATGACCTGTAAACTTTCCTGTTGCCTAATGTTGTTCTCTAAACGCATCTGATATTAGAGTAAATACAGTATTTTGAAGCAGTGAACCAGCAAGAAGAAAGTTGAACTTCGTGTGGTGTACATGAAGTGCAGGCTTTCTTCATCTGTGAACAAGGAGTTCATCTGTTTAGAAAAGTACTTTTAAGTTCTAGTGTTGTTTCCAGGAAACGTCAAAAACAGAATCATCAATCGCTGAAACTTCAAGAGTATTGTACCATTATTTTCCCAGTGTACCCACAGCAACCAGACTGAATCTCGCTGGTATGTTCTCCTTCCTCTCTGGTCTCAATAAGTGAGTCTCTGAAGCCTAATTGAACCAGTTCATTTAAATGCATGATACTATTGAAACACAAAATCTTACAGAGCAGTGCAGAATAGAATGTCTAACATTATTACTTGAAGTTATTTTAAAATTCAAAAACAGAACAAAATAGTATACAGAAAAGTATTTTTCAGATGGATGAAGGCATTTAAACATTACAAAGTTAAGAGAGCAGAATACATTTTACCACTGCAGATCATCATTTCATTAAAACTGAAAACTTTAAAAAGTAGTTTTTGTGTAAACATGCTATTTGTCCATTAAGCATTAGCCTATGTGTTCTTATTTGTCTGTAATGAGGTAACTTACTCCCTTTGGCCATTAAGTAAAGTAATGTGAGAAGAATCATTTACGTGAGGAAGTCACAAATAGAGAGTGAGCATTTTGTGCTGGGAATAAATAGGCCTTCTAGTCTGAGAAGTAACTCTGTCTCACAGCTCATGACGGGATGGGGTGTTTTATACCCAGGGTAAGTGACTCCCTGCTGGTTTGAGGAAGTCTAGGGTGTCAGCGTCTTCGATGTAGACACACCCTAGAGCCCCCCGTCGAGCGCCCGTTCCGCACCCCTCATCAGTGGCACCTGTTACTGCTGAAGTGTCCAGCACATCAGCCAAGCCTCGAAATCAAGGCTTTATATCTGTTCTCACTCTAAAGAACGCTCTGTATCTTGGAGACTGGTCTATGTTTAGATTGTCAACAGTCTCTTGGTAGCTTTGGGGTTGTGAAGAAATGAATTAATCAGCTAATATGAGTATAATGACATATAAATAATCAACATGCAATCATTTTTGGAGAAGATAACACAAATAAATGACTCTCACTATTTCAACTGCGGAATATTAGGCCAAGGCATAGTAGATACAACCCAGATCCATATTTGGTCTTGTTAACTTACATCATTTTAGGTGTGGAAAGACTGGGTTGAAGCCAGTGAGGAATGGACGGTTAGATCTGGACCTTTTGAGTTCATTTATATTTCTGAATGCTTTCATGGATCTTAACAGAGAACACAGCAGGGGTTTGGCATGACGGGGAGTCTCCATGTCTGTCTGTATGTCTGTCTGTTTCTCTGGCCAAGTCTGACACGTTGCATTGGAAGAGCGCCATTGGCATACCGTTCTTGTGTGTTTGTAAATGTGTTATATCAACCATGTTTTCACCTGGTATTAGTAGCATCCATTTTCATCTTTCATTTCACTGAGACCCTTTCCTCTTATGTTTACTTATCTTATGCTGCTTAAGAGTGAGTGGGAGTTCAAGTCAAAGGATATGAATGACAGCTATGATTGTGATCTGTGCGTATTAGTTCAGCTTATGTTTTGGTCTGCTTTTTTTAACAACATGCCCCATAAATATCACGTTTAGTCAGTAGTTTGATCAACTTTGCATATCAAACCATCCTAAAAGTGAATGTACGCCTGAATAAATTGTAATTATTGTTAATTTATTTATTATTAATTAATTATTATGGCACATATGATGATTAAAATGGTTCAATTAAGTTAATGTTTAAGTTAAATGTTTACTTGGATTTTACTTAAAGCTGCGCTCATTTTCCTGTCAAGTTAGTTTTATAGATCACAACCTTTCCCCTCAGTTTTGTGGATATGCAACATTTTTATTTGAGCTATTCTTTTCTGGCTGTTTTAACGCATACAATCTCACGCATACAATCTCATAAATTTATAAAGTACCAAAGCATTTAAAATCAAATGTGTTATCAATTACAAAGTTATCAAATGGATGTGGTCAAAAGTCGTTCTAAACATCAACAAAATGACCCTGTTTCACTTGTGAATGATATGTGTGTTCCGATTGTCCGATTGAAAACATTATCTTAATTCCACATGTAAACTTTGGATGGAATTGCTCATATATATATATATATATATATATATATATATGAAATGCTGCTGTTTTCTGAGCATCACACTCTACAGCAAATTGTAGTGAAAAATTATTTAACTTAAAGTGAATGTTTTCCTCTTTAGCACTTAAAACACCTTTAAAGTATTCTATGAGGGGAGGTGATGCCCTGTGAAATGTGTTAAACTGAAGTTAATCCCAGTCATTCGTACAGAATGATCACAATGTCAGAGTAAGAGTTAAACTGATGACACAAGCATAAAGTTGTTCCCCCAGCTCCTATTATCCCCCAAGTACTTTAAACAGATATATTCCTTTTAAAGCAAGCCTCCATTGTGATTTCTTCACAATATAAATCCAGCCCTGAGAAAGAGGATATAGTTTAAGTGGCATGAGCGTTTGCAGGAATGCTCCATATTGCTTCTATGAATTATAATTTAGAAGGGACTCACAATTTAAAGTACAAAGTAATTACTCATTACTAATTACATCATTAAAATGGTATTTACATGACTTTTTCAATTGCTATGTCTGAAAAGTAATTTAATTGTTTTATAAAAATAATAATTTAATTCAATACTACTTAAAATCCTTATAAATCTCAACATGACAATATAAATTGCACTCTTTTACTTTAATTTGAGTCAAATCTGGCCTTTTTTTATTATACTAAAATTATATGAACAATTAGTCGTGACAGCATATGTTTTTAATTAATTGTTAATCATGTTCTAACTTAATTTTATGAGTCAGTTTAATATAATATAAGTTATAAGGTCGTAAGGTTAATTTGATTCAGCTTAAAAATGTAAGGCAACCAGGATTTTTTACAGTGTATGTAAAAAAAGAAACAAAAGCAGTGACACCATCTATTTCATGCATAGCATTATTTCATTGATTTCTTACTTAATTTCTTCCGCAGTGGAATTAACCGCCAACTTATCCAGCGGATGCCCTTCCAGCCACAACCCAACACTGGGAGGCACCCATACACTCTTGCATTCACACACATACACTACGGTCAATTTAGTTTATTCAATTAACTTATACCGCATGTTTTTGGACTGTGGGGGAAACCGGAGCACCCGGAGAAAACCCACGTGAACATAGGGAGAACAAACAAACTCCACACAGAAATGCAAACTGACCCAGCCGGGGCTCGAACCAGCGACTTTCTTGCTGTGAGGCGATGGTGTTACAATATAATATTATTATAATAATAGTATATAATATTAGTAATATTTAATAGTAATATTATTAAATGTGGGTAAAAAATATTCCATTATTGTAGAAATATTTCAAGCATAATAGAAATATTTATGCAAAAGTAAATACAACTAATTCTGATCTGTAGTTATAAAAATGTAAGTGCTGAAAATAAATGTTATTACAATTTAAATGTTTAAAACTGTTTTGCTGACAAATAGGTAAAAATAAGTTAAGGTAGGTTTAAGATTACAGCAATAATTGATTATTATTTTGAGATGGCACTGTGATTATTAAATGGTATAAATAACAGTCTTAATGTCATCAAATGATTCTCGTTGTAAATATGTCTGGACCTGCTAAAATGAAATTAATTCTCTTTATGTAATATTTATTTATCCACTTACTAAATTGTTGAAAAAGTACTGACTAAACACTTCTGCTAATGGAATAATTAGATTTTCAATGACAGGTTAATCAGAGAATTGACAGAACAGATTTGTATTGTTATTATTGTTAGAAACTAAAAACGCCACTAATATCAATAGACCGCAATCTCAAAATTGTCTTGACTGTTTTTTGTAGAATTACATGTTTTTTTTCTGTTCTCCTGTCACACATATGTGTGTTTTGACATGATTTGTGTACTATTTCATCAAGCACAAGTTAAGTCCAGTCTCTAAGTCCAGTCTCTTCAGTGGTGTTTACCGAAATTGTCTGGATTGTGCTTAATGATATGTGACAGACAGGAGCAGAGCAGCTGCTGACCCGGACTGCTCTCTCAGAATCCATTATCACAGCACTAATGCACCTGAGATCACACAGCCTTTTAGTCCAGCTACAACTGCTATAAGCAATCTGCATTAATTATGCATCAAAAGTACACAATCGATGTATTGCTGCCTCCAGAGCCCGTCTTTCTCTCACCCATTTGATTTGTTCGACATCACAAAAACTGCCAAATGTGCGTTCGAGGGGCTTTTTATGAAGTCGAACCTTTTATGGATCCACTGGTGTGTGTGCAGAGTTTCCCTTTAAAGGAGTTGCGAGTCTTTGCGGAGCTTTTGGGAATCAATGAAAGATACTTCTGAGTGGTAAACAGCCAAGAGATGACAGAGTGCTGTGACAGAGCAGGAGGCTTGTTATATAAACAGCCATCATTGAGAGAGAATGCAGTCGCACCCGCTTTGCTTGTGGATGACGGAAAGGCATGTACTGTATACTGCAGGTGCCGTCACATTTTCACACACACAAACTCCTCTCTATGAGTATCCAGTGCAGGCCTCATGCTCAAGTGAACATTAGAGGAATGACAATCGGGTCAGATGTCAAATATCAGTGTGGTTTAGTATGAGCCAGTGTCACAAACAAAACATGCAATGATCGACTTTAAGAAACACGTGATTGAACAGGTGGATTTTTTGAATTCCAAACTGAAGGTTCTTTAAGTACATGGCACTAAAATAAAAAGAAAAATACATTTATATCATGGTAAGAAAACAAGTTAAGTTGTCGATGTAAAGTTTCCATAACTGGGCATAGACAGTATAGATTGTGCAGTGCCTATAACTATCAAGGCCTGTTCATACTAAGAACAAAAATTGCCATTATAGTATGTTAGTGTCCACACAAATAGATGATATGTTCTCACGTGTGAAGGTAATGTAAAGTTCCTCTTGCAGCTTTATATTAAATAATGTTCTGACAGGCAGAGGTTGAGACAGGTGCAAACAACAATGTTAAGAGTAATCAAAATAGGGTAAATACAGTAGACTGGCAGAGGTCAGGGCAGGCGGCAAACAAGTATAAAACAAAAAAATGTCCAAGAATAAAAACAAGTTAACAACAAACACAGGTGAAGATTATGTAATTGGCTCAGCTGTGAAATGCAGAGCCTGATGAGAGGTGTAGTCCGGGTGAATGGCTGGTTGAGTGTTCATGTAGCTGGAGTGCCAGTACTAATGACCTTTAACTGCTAATAATCATAACATCAAATGTGCGCTTCAGTTATGATCTGTCTGTATACTGTCAGCACAGATTTTAAAATCTGTCAAATTTTGATAGTCTGTCATCACTTTTAGTCTTGTGGTATTCGTCCCATGTTTTTGAGGTAGTTATTGTGTGGACTTCTGGTAGTTGTAGAGATATTTTTTGTGTCTAAAAGAATGGAATACATATTTACTTAATAATGTAACCCATCATTGCTGTATAAATGTGGGTATTTAGCAATCCAGACCAGTTTTTTCAACACAGATGGATCTGCTGCAAAAGCATAAAATCCTTCTGAATTTTTATTAACAATAACAAAAGAATAAAATAAAGCATTTTTCACTTTTGCTTCTTGGAAGGGTCCTGTATCAGCAGATGATTTTGTACATCTGGCTAATATTCATTCATTCATTCATTCATTTTCCTTCGGGTTAGTACCTTTATTCATCAGGAGTCGCCACAGCGAAAATAACTGCCAACTTATCCAGCAAATGTTTATACAGCGGATACCCTTTCAGTTGCAACCCAGTACTTGGAAACACCCACACACTCATTCACACTCAAACATTATGGACAATTTAGTTTATTCAATTCACCTATAGCGCATGTCTTTTTAGGACTGTGGGGGAAACCGAAACACCCAGAGGAAACCCATGCAAACACGGGGAGAACATGCAATCTCCACACAGAAATGCCAACTGGCCCAGCCATGACTCAAACCAGCGCCATTCGTGCTGTGAGGCAGTGGTAACCACTGAGCCACCATTAGCTCTGGCTAATATTCACAATTTCATACACATTCTCAAAATTATTGTTTCCAGCATCTTCAAAATCAATATTTTGATTAGTGACAGCTTATTCACCATATCCACTAAATGCTCATGAGTTATATTGGATTGTGTACAGTAATTTCTCTGCAATAGAGCCTTTCAATCCATTTCATTTTTTTTCTGATGATAGGTTTTTAAGTTTAATTCCTGTGTAAAATCATATCATAATTGTTTGCTATATTTTTTAAGGCTCTATATACAGTACATTATTTATTTATTAATTTCACCCCACAGTACATTATTTCCAGAGATATTAATGTGATGATTAAAAGGCCCCTAAAGCACTGTTTTTTTTGTAAATGCATTTAGTTAACCAATTAGGTTTGCATTGTATCATTTATTTAATTCTTTTGCAAATATTAGGCTGATTAAACTTTTCAAAGTATAGTCATGCAAAAAAATCATCATCACTTCCTTAGAAATCAGTTGTCTCCATTTTAAGTTTGGGTGCAGGAAGCAATAGAAAATGTACTTAATATAATACTGTTTTAAATGCACATTTTGTACACTTGTCGCCTCTTTTTGAATTGTTTATTTATTTTTTCTAATATATTTAAAGTCACTGGTGCTTGTAAACCCCAGAGTAAGGTGGCAGTGAGCTCCTATTTACCACCGTTGCTTCTTGCCCCTCAATTGGCCTTACAGACCATGACACCAAGCTAAGAATAACTATGTGGAATGTGGCTGAAGGTCCACTATCTCAAGAGAAGTGTGAGGTGAAGGCTTCACTGAGATGTGCATTTCAATACTCCGTATTAGATACTTGTTAATAGATATAGTGAAGAAATGAATGCAGTTGATCAACCCTCTAACCACATGACATTTTACCAGATGGATGTGTTTCGAACGAGTATGTTTATCTGGAACTGGAATGAAGACTTTTCATTCTGATGAATCTACCAAACAAACAGGCTGTGCAGCATTTTTCAGTCAGTCTGTTGAAAGCAGCATGAACAGAGCTGATGTTTGTGACTGGCTGCTGTGTGCGCAGATCTGTGTTCCCACTTTAGCACAGCAGTTAACCCAGTTAGCCTTATTTATGAGTCCCACTAAAATGCAACGCACTACAAAAGCACCGTCCTCCATTCACAACTACACGCTTTGCACATGCCAATGTGATCAATGGTCCTTAGCAGGTCATCGGCCGTGAATCAATGCACGCTATTATTAACTATATACAGTATGTCTGTTTGACCTGGTTTTCATTTTATTGTGTTATTTAACTGTTTTCACCTGGCCAATCAAATGAAAGCTGTGTAAGTGCAATTCACGAGAGCTTGAAAATCTTCAAATATGATTCAGAGACGGGGAATAGACGAATGTGACTGCCTTAGTGTAATTACATCATTGGAAAAAAGAGCAGGAGGGAAGTGAGCATGTGCGGGTAGAGATAACAAACATCTCTCTGTTGGGCTGCTATCTCTGCATTAGTGGACTCTAAAGAAGGACACTGTAATGTCATTCCTGATGTCCAGTGAAAGGGCAAACAAACCACGTGGACGTGGGCTCTGATATCTTGTCACCTCCAGGGTCATGATTTAAAATTCTAAATGGTTTTGCTGTAATTTTATTATTCATGTTTTTTTTTATATAAATTTGTATAAAAATATTCATTGACGATAGGTTTGGATTAAAACAATCTCTGTGAGGGAAGATGATCAGTGCAGTGAATTATTAATTTATTAATTTTACTTTGGATTAGTCCCTGATTTATGGAATGAACCGTCAACTACTCTGACTTTTGTTTTTATGCAGCAGCATAAACCCAGTGTCACTGAATTAATTAAAAACTATTCTGAATCAATATTTAAAATGGAGCATTTGAACTGATTTATGGAAATCACTTGATATGACAAAAATGCATAAATTCGCAAAAAAATTTAAATCTTAAAATGTCTTCAAATCAAAAAATGATAGCAAGAATTTCAAAACTGATTTTAAAGAGCACCTATTTCACACCTTTTTTAAGATTTAAGATAAGTCTTTTGTGTCTCCAGAATGTGTCTGTAAAGTTTCAGCTCAAAACATCCATCAGATTATTTATTATACCTTTCAGAATATTGGAATTTTCTACTCTGAACACAATGTAGCTGTTTTTGTTGCCTGTGCCTTTAAAGGGCACCTATGGTGAAAAATCTACTTTTCAAGCTGTTTGGACAGACATATGTGTAGGTATAGTGTATAGACCGTCATATTGGGGTGATATAAACACACTCAGTCCTTTTTTTTAAATTTAACCACATAAAAACGGTGGACCAATTGGAGCGGTTTTAAGATCGACCGCAACTTGCAGTAGGAGTGCGGTCCCCCGCCCACCAATATTGATTGACAGGTGCGCATTACCATATCCTCAGTATGTTGTTTCACGCCCGCCATTTTCAGCGTGTGAGTCAAAGCGACGGCACCAAAAAAACACCCTTGCTCTATTTTTAGATGTAAGGTTCATTGGACTCAACATTCACCAAGTTATCGCTCTCCTCGCCGCCAGTGTTTGTGAGTTTTTGTGGGTTTGCATACATGTGTACTTTTCATTGCGTCTTCCTTAAACTACAGCGGTTTGCATTTCCCTCGGTCACAGAAGCTCCCTGTCATCTTAACTAGGTGCAGCTGGAAAGTGCGAGCGCGTTGCCTCAAGTGCGCGTCCCTTCATTGGAAATAACGAACTAACGACACAGCGCCATGCATTTCACGTTGTTGTGGATGAAAGTGAGGACCGGGAGGGAGGGGGAGGGTGTTGCGGATGAAAATGAGGACCGGGGGGTTCGCTCACTATTCTGCCACCTAGGTTGCCTCTATGGGCGCGCTGGCCCTGCTCAGGACACTGTTCATATTTTTGCCGCACCACAGAGCGTTATCTGAATAGTTTTATTTTAAATAACATGCGAATGTGTGCGTCTGGTATGCCGTGTCATGGCTCTGAGCGGCGCATCCGGTGTATGACGCCCTTTAGTTATAGCCTCAAGCTGGTCGTACACCAGAAGCGCCGCTCAGCAACAAGCAGCGTCGCACCACGCAGCGTCATGCATTTCTAAATTCTGAACATAAGTTTTTATCAGGGGACATACACCGGCGTCGCAAGTGTGCGATACTTTCAACTGTCTCGTGCGCGCCGTGTCGCGGTGCATCCGGTGTGTGATGCCTTTCAGTCAAAGTTAATTCAGTGTGCTTTATTAGTCTCGGTGTAGGCTACAAGCTCAGAGCTTTAAACTAGCACACAGTTGGCTGTAAAACTATACAAAGACACAAATGATTTTGTACTCTCTGCTTGGTCTGTGTCCGAGTCGTACATGTACGGCTAAATGCTGGTCTACTCACTCATGTTGCTTCTCTCTGTCTGCCTGTCTGTAGCCTTACACAAAGCGGGGGAGCTCTTGGCTCCGCCCCCTTGTTAAGTTGGGCAGGAAGTCGAAACTAATTTTCATGTGAAGCAACACGCTACTAAAACAACAAACTGTGTACACGCCCCCAAAATGGCACTTTTTAACACATCATAATAAAACAATCTGAATTGTGTTTTGAACTGAACCTAAACTGGCACACTCAGAAGAACCATAATATTAATATTACATCTTAAAAAAGGGGTAAAATAGGTGCACTTTAATGCTAGTTTTCCCCGCCCACCATTCCCACATGCCTGTCAGTCTTCAGCTGTGTCAGATAAACAGCACAGTGACAGACACAAAGGAAGCAGATCTCATATGTTTGTGAGAAATACTAGAGTAAGAACTTTCACAATGATTATTTGATGTATTTGTTGTGTAGTTAATTCAATCCTTTCTGCAACGATGAGTCACACACAATATTGTTACAAAGTTTTCGCACACAGAGCGTACGCACACAGCACTTATTTAACTTTGCACTGTTTTTGCACTGCAAATGTGACAGGATACACGTTAATATCCACTGCTTTATGCACATTTGTTAATGTAGAAAATAAACCTGATTTAACGTCCACAAACTGGGATTGAAGCTTCTTTTATAGTTGTACTGACGGCTGTTGTAATGCGGCTGTTTTAATAAAGTAAAGATGGTAAAATGGCTGTAATTCATTAATTACCTTGAAATGGGAGGGATTTGGATCCTATATTAACGTCAGGAAAAAATAAATAGACTTATTGCCTTTATATCACCCCACTATTACTGTGGACACACTATACCTCCACATAGTTCTGTCCAAAGATCTTACAAAAGAAGATTTTTCATAATAGGTGCCCTTTTATGTGTGTTTTTTTCATTTTTTATTTTGTTTTAGTTGCACTGTGGTGGCTGATTATGCTTTGTTTGTATTTGTATTATTTATTTGTAACATTTTTTCAAAGATTATTTATATTCTAATTTTGTTTATCCTATCATTCTTTGTTTTGTGTGTTTTATTTGTTTAGCTTTATTGCACTCTGTTGTTTTGTTAAAAGGTTAAGAGTTTTTTTTTCAAATAATATTTACATTTAATCCTGTTCTTGTTTAGTTTTGCTTAATTTATGTGTTGTGTTTTGTTTTAGTTGTGTTTTGATTTTGCTTTGTTATTCTTTTACTTTTCCATGTGTTCATTTGTGGAAATAATTAATAAGTGGGTGTGGTATTGACAGATGAGCAATGTGGGTGCTTGGATGTTGTTTTAGATTGGACAGTTGGCAGTACTGGCAGCGTCCCAGACAGCGAGAGTCCTCAGGGCTCATCCAAGACACACAGGGCCTTATTGTGTTTAGAATAAGAGCGACCCCATTCACAAGCTGCATCCGTCTGGTCTGCCTGAGGACTAAAGCTTCTACATATGAGTGTCTAACCTTTCTGAGTGGATGCTGCATGGTGGAAGAAAAACAATAATGTATTTAATGGTCTCTTCATTTCACATCTAAACATGCTTGTTTTGCATGTGTTCACAGGTGGGGAAGGAGACAGTGCAGACCACAGAAGACAAGATTATGAAGCGAGACATGCCATCGGCATTCATTAAGTAAGACCTGAGCTTCCTGTTTTCCCTGCAGGCATTTGTCATGTGAACATACATCACTTTAATCACTCTGAACACACACACACACACACACACACACACACATATGGTACACACACATATGGTACACACACACAGGTTGTTTTTTGTGACTTATGGGGCCTCTCTATAAGTGTCATGTATTTTATACTGTAAAAATGCTTATTGTATGGCCTTACTCTACTATTAAAAACATCAGATTTTTTTTGGTTCATTCATATTTTGAGATAACTTTTGACCTTTTTCGGCATGTGACCACTTTTATTGTCACTTTGTGACCAAATTATTGTTTGACTTTCAGTTTAGGGAACTTCCATTCAAAATATCTGAAAGTATTCAATTTAAATAATAAGGTTGTGGTACTGTACCAATAATCCATATACCCTTCTGAACAAACAGCACATGCTGGTTACGTATGCTTTGAAGCACGGCTGCTGGTTTGTGCTGGTCCTGTTTAGGACTAACAGATGACCAGCTAAGAACCAGCTCTAACCTGCAGCCATGCTTCAATATATATCCAGTCAATCTGTGCTTTTTTTTTCAACGGGTACAAAATGAATAATGTTTTATTTACATAATGTTAAATGGTAGTTACATTTAAAACAGTTGGTATTTTAACCTGACATTTAGAATCACAGACATGTTTGTACAATTTAAAAATATCTGTTAAATAACAATCTCCGTATTTTGTGATTTACTAGTTTTTGAGTTTATTCACGGTTATGAATTGCATTATGGGATGTTGATCTCAACTGATGTTGATCTTAACTGATTCAACTCTTCAGTTTACTTTTATTGACATTTTAGTAGTTTGAAATAATATAATCTATAAGAAATAATGTATAGAGAAAGAAGTCTAAAATGACTGAAAATGTACTGGCAGTTTATTGCAAGGTTTTTGTACTGTAATATTCAACACCAATCCAGACAACGTATCATTTTAAACTATTACAAATGTTAATAAAAGTCACTTTTTCAAACTTTAGATTAAAGATTAAAGTTGTTGGAAGAAAGATCAAGGTCCCATAATGCAATTCTAAAGCATAAATCACTTTTTATTCCCTACAGCAAATATTACTCCATATTAGGCATGGGCCGGTATAAGTTTTTGACGGCATGATAATCTTAGATAACAATATCATGGTTTCACAGTATTGTGATCACTGCTCTAAACTAAGTTCTTTTTTAATGTCTTATTAAAAAACACATTTCTCCCTATTGAACACAATATTTTTACAATAATTCACATTTATAATAATTTGAACAGTAAACATGTCAGGCTAAATAATTTAAATAAATCTTTGACTTCTGCTAGGTTCATTAGTTTAAAAAACACAGATTTCTTCACAAACCCATAAACAAAAAAAAAACTTTACATATAACTTAGGAATGGTATAACAGAATTTTTGAGCGATTTTAAAACCTTGACTTTTGCAAACCATGGTAAACCTTGAAACCATGCCTACTTTATATACAGTACGACTATAATAATGAAAGTAACATACAGAAATACCAGCCTGATCTCATGAAGAAATGTAAGTATTTTACATTTTGTCAGTTTAGTGGCTAAATCGTACTAATTTGTACGAGTTGAGTCGTACGAAATTGTACGATTTTAAAAAGCAGGCGTGGCACCCAACCCCGCCCCTAAACCCAACCGTCATTGGGTGATGAGCAAATCGTATTAAATTATACTAATTAGATCATATGAATTCATACAAATTAGCCACTAAATCAAAAAGTTACGAATTGCCATGAGATTGTGTTGGAAATATTTGTTTAAGTGGTAATTCATAGTCGTCTGAAAGTAATTTGTTTATTAGTTTTTGAATATTCAATGGATGAACTGTGAGGAGAATAATGACATCTCATTGTACTCAATTTTTAAACACTTGTTTGCGCGCTGATTGTTTAGTTTAATGGAATTTACTTCTGTAATTCACATAAATTATCATAGGGTTTAGAAAAAGGATGGATTAAGCCTGATTGGCAGAGTTTGAGATTTTTTTAATGCATTAAAAGTTTAAAATCATGAACAACGTGATATGAAGTATAAATATGTTTTGTAGGTTGCTGCTGCGAATTGTTTTGCGTCAGGGTTTAAGTCATACCCTCAGCGCTGAAGCTTGTAGGAGGTTTCCAGCAAGATTACAATGCATTATTGATAAGTCTACCTAAAAAAAAAATTGTATGATTGCTTCTGCTAGTGCCTCTCAGTCTGTGTGAAGTGGTGTCTTGGCAGCTGATGCAGATGGAGCAGTTAGTGTTGAATCTGTTTAATATTGATGCACTGTTTGTGACTGTCTCTCACCCTCTTATTCATCATATATTCCAATGCTTAAGTCAGAAAGTCACTGAGAACACTACAAGATGCTTGTTCCTTTGTTCTTCACACATTAAGACATAAAAGTGCTCAGAGACATAAAAAATATAAATTTGAGGGATTAAATCATTGTAAAAAAAGAGAAAGGGAGGTAACTTGATTAAAACATGATCAACATAAGCACTACAATTCTTGGTTTTTAATTCACAGGTTGTAGAGTTTTTAGGAATATATAACTTTGTTTTGGAATATAAATTTAATGTCAGAGCAAAGCCCATTAATATTCATCATCATTCCAAATATGATCAAAACCTGTTCTAGGGATAGTTTATGTGGCTATAATTGAACATATACCATTTTTGAACTTACCTAAGCCACATATGGTACTATGTAGTTGTCAGATAACAATTTAGAGAACAATTGAATCAATGCTCTCATTGGCACATTTAACATTGCAAAAGTTACTAATTTGAGCAGTGTGTAATTAAAGGGCACCTATGATGATCATCTTTTGTAAGCTGTTTGGACAGAACTGTGTGTAGGTATAGTGTGTCTACAGTCATATAAAGGAATATAAAGACAATAAGTCTCTTTTTTTAAATTTCCTGATGTTAAAATAGGATCCGAATCCCTTCCTTTTCGAGGCCGACCACAATGTAGGAGTGCAGTTTCCCCGCCCAGCGAATTGATTGACAGCCGTGTATTAACATGTCTCCGTAGTAACGCGTGTTGCTGTTGCTGACCATGTCCATTTCTTTATGACCACAGTGTACCCATATCTAATGGCTACCTCCAGCAGGATAACATGCCATGTCAAAGCACGAATCATTTCAGACTGGTTTCTTGAACATGAAAATTAGTTCACTGTACTCAAGTGGCCTCCACAGTCACCAGATCTCAATCTAATAGAGCACCTTAGGTATCTGGTGAAATGGGGGATTTGCATCATGGATGTGCAGCCGACAAATCTGCAGCAACTGCGTGATGCTAT
The DNA here is from genome assembly GCA_903798205.1 of Danio tinwini. Classification (NCBI taxonomy): domain Eukaryota; kingdom Metazoa; phylum Chordata; class Actinopteri; order Cypriniformes; family Danionidae; genus Danio; species Danio tinwini. The sequence continues at coordinate 15,751,289 of CAIGQZ010001313.1, forward strand.
CATGTCAATATGGACCAAAATCTCCAGTGGAATATTAACAGTTCCTTGTTGAATCTATGGCATGAGGGATTAAGGCAGTTCTGAAGGTAAAAGGGGGTCCAACCCGGTACTAGTAAGGTGTACCTAATAAAGTGGCCGGTGAGTGTACGTCAAAGTGTAACCTGTAGTTCTAAACTCGTTTAAAAAATATTTTTATTTTGACTATGTATTTACAAGTATCATTGAAGTTCCAACTACTTATTGAAGTTCATAAAAAAATAACCTTATTTATTATTCATAACATGTCTTTTATTAATGTAAAATTCAAAGTTTACACAAACAGCAGTATAACAATATAGGCTGTCATAAACATTATTATATTGTTTTATATTATATTAACGTAAAATGCATATGTTCAACAGAAATATATTATTCAAGCAGTCAAATTGCTTGATTTATAATAATTCATATTTTAATTAGGATCATTGTCATGATCAAGGCAGCACGGTTGCGCAGTGGGTAGCACAATCACCTCACAGCAAGAAGGTCGCTGATTCAAGCCCTGACTGGGTCAGTTGGCATTTCTGTGTGGAGTTTGCATGTTCTCCCCGTGTTTGCGTGGGTTTTCTCTGGGTGCTCCGGTTTCCCCCTAGTCTAAAGACATGTGGTACAGGTGAATTGGTTAAGCAAAATTGTCCGTAGTGTATGAGTGTGTATGGATGTTTCCCAGTGTTGGGTTGCAGCTCAAAGGGCATCCACTGCGTAAAATATATGCTGGATAAGTTGGAGGTTCATTTTGCTGTATTGACCCCAGATTAATAAAGGGACTAAGCCGAAAAGAAAATGAATCAATGAATGAATAAAAAACAATGAGTTAAAAATCTTCAATATTAATGATATGACCTAGTTCCGGAAACCTTCTACTTCTCTATTTATTGGTCTGATTTTACTGTCTATTTCTTTTGACCGCCCCTGTCATTTAAAAGAATATCTCAACGGCGGAAGCATCAAGTTTAAAAGCCTTGTTTGTTTCGTGAGGTGCGTGATGTGGCGCTAGGCGAAAGTATAAATCAGCATTAAGATGTCTGTTTGTTTGTTTTTTCTGTACTTCAATGGTGTGTCTAACCTGTCTTAAGTACTGTTCAATTAGAATACATTTATTTTGCCACTAATTCTGGGATTTTTGCATTTTCTCTTTATGTGTATGCGTGCTTTTGATATTGTGATATAGGTCTTAAATGTAATACTTAATGGTCTTAAAAAGGTCTTAAAAAGTCTTAAATTTGACATTATGATATCTGCAGAAACCCTGTATATAAATAGCCAAGAGCATGGAGTAACTGTGAAACACATAAATTTATTCTAGCATTGACAACAAAACTAACATATAAATCACTATTCATCTTAGCTTGATTGTTAGCCTGCTTTCATGCAACTGAGTCAAGGGCAATTCAGCCAGGATAGCCTCAAAATCCCAGCTTAATCCCTTATCTTACTTTTGTGCAATGCCCCTCAGGTTGTGATGTATTTGTTTTTGTCAAACAATGTCAACTTTGCATTTAAATTGTCATAACTGAGTGCTTAATAACAGTTAATTGCTTCATAACAGTTGTCAAAAGCATGCATAAATTCTCATTAATATTCATGACGTGTCGTCTCACGATTATAAAGGTTTCATTACAGTCTTATGATTTGGGTGACTTTGGGTAAGGAGTATGATTTGGAGTATGGGGTTTGTTTAGCATTTTGTGCATAATTTTGTTGATTTTATACAAACAAGGACAGATAAAAACAAGCAGAAAGATTTAGATAACAATAGGAAGTGCTGTTGTTGAAGGATAAAGCTTTAACGAACACTTTTATTGCTGTTGGCATGTTCCTTCTGCATAATTTGTGCTACTGATATGAATGATAAGTCAAATTGTGTTTCATATAAAGTGTGTGATTACCATAAAACAATCAGACTCGATCAAGCCTGTCAGATGAAGCGGAGAGTATCTGTATGAATCTGAAATGAAGTGGCTGCGCAGATGGGCTCCCTTAAAGACCGCAAAAGCCTTAGCTGACACATTTGGCACCATAAACACAAGCTGGCAGAGGCTCATCAATCAGCACACATGTGGTCGGTGACAGGAAATGTGAGCTTCTCTATATATAGGCTGTGTTGTAAGCAATGACACCCGGTGGTGCCTCTTACAGCGAGGAGTCTGCGTAAGTCTGGGTCTCCACCGCCGGATAATGGAACACGCCGGAACACGTCATCATTCAACACTCCCGCAGGCAGTACTTTAATTTCTATTAATACAGGGTTATCCAGTGTCTGAAAGAAGATTTTCTACTTTGCTTTGCTGGAGAGCTTTGGAATTGTTTACTGCACTCAGTTCTGGGAATTAAGGGCTTAAATAATCTTGATCTGTGGTTTAATTGCAGTTAAATCAGTTAGGAATGCCAACTGATATTGGAGTCAGACAGTGATTGTTAGAGCTGTCACAATAATTATTATTTCGACTTATCGCACAACACATAAACATGACCTTAATCGTTTTTGGTGATGCAATATACAGGGAGGGCCATTTATATGGATACACCATATTAAAATGGGAATGGGAAATGGGTTTCCTGAATAGTGGATTGGTCGTCGTGGGCCAGTTGAATGGCCCCCAAGGTCTCTCGATCTGACCCCCTTAGACTTTTATCTTTGGGGTCATCTGAAGGCAATTGTGTATGCAATTTATTAAGGTGCATCCATATAAATGGCCCACCCTGTATACATAAAAAACAATTTTAGCAACATTTTAGCTGATTACGCAACCTTTCTATCTCTATTGGAGATATCAGTGTCAGTATGGTTAAGAAAACACTATAGCATTTACTATATATTACTATAGTATATTTTCATGTGGGTCCAAGACAACTGAAAATAGATCTGGTAGCAGATATCACAGCCTCTGTTACTTTCTACTGTGCACTTTTTTTGTTAACATTTATCATTAATTATTTTTTTAGGATATGCGTTTTTACATTCTGATCCAATGCCTAATTATTAAATTGTTAAAATTACTATAATTAAATTGAATATTCTTAAGAATACATTTTTTTTTTTGGAAGAGTGTACGTGCATTATGATGCTTTTATATTGTCATTCTGGCATTGTATTCGAATATTCATATTGAAACAATATACAATATGAAGCAGTTATACATTTGAATATATGATTTTTAATGTAATACACAAATTGCAGGTTGGCACATACAGTATCTCATATACAGTATGAAGTCATGGTGTGATAGATCTTTAATACATTTGCAATTCACTCAAAAAAGACGTTTGCTGTTTGTTCAAACAACAGATACAACACAATTTAAATTTGTCAAAACAAATAAGTTAACATGATTCCTTAATGTTGTCCAAATGCAAATCGATTGTGTGAAACCCAGCACTGTAAAAAAAAGTTAAGTCTACTCAAAAAATCTCTGCAGCAAGTTGCTGTCAATTGTAAGTTGAGTCAGTTGGGGTGTATACTGTACTTCTTGGTTACATTGGCTTACCGATTTAATTATTAATGTTTTGTTTTTAAATGAATTCAGCTACAGTCTGTTTAAAAATACCAAGTATATTTCCGCATACAATGCTGTAAACTTTTACATGGAGATTACTACAAATGTAAAGGCTGCAAATTACAGCAGAGCGCAAAACTGTTACATTCCGTTGCATTTTTTTTAATAGTGTAATGATCAACAGTCAAATACAAAATTGTACAAACATGTCTATTTCACACATGAGATTTACAATTAAATCTAATGATAAAAGTTCTAAAACAAATTGGAGGACCAGATAAATAACTATATATTAAAGTGAATATATAGGTTAATATGGTGGAGATATTTAAAAAAATTCAAATTTCTAAAGTTCAATAGTGTCTGTATGGAAATTAGATGCTATGTGACAATGTTTATGAGTTGTTGTACTAATGACTTTCCACAGTTGATTGATCAATTGCATAGGGCACAAAATGTTCGCTCATGTTTATTGCATGCTTTAACTAGTAATGTTTAGTTAATGAATAAAATAAATGGGTTCACACATTCTCTGCTTTCTTTTTCATTTCCTGATAAAACGAACATAATATAAAAGATCAGATGCCTGGTAGAGTTTTATTCATACATCAAATAAGGATAGAAAATTTGATCTTTAGATTCAAGAGTCAATATGAAAATTTTAAGTTTCAAATGAAATTCTGAATGGAATGTGTGTGTGTGTGTATAAATGTGTTTTATAAATGAAATCCCTGTAGAAATAGAATAAGACCATTATGACTTTATTTCGCTTGACTTTATGTTTTGTTTTGTCTGTCAGGGTGGAGAACGCCTGTGCGAAGCTGGTGGAAGCGGCTCAGATGCTGAGAACAGACCCGTACTCTGTCCCAGCTCGTGATTACCTCATCGACGGCTCGCGGGGAATCCTCTCTGGCACCTCAGACCTGCTGCTGACCTTCGATGAAGCTGAGGTATGAATGGGAATGATGTCTCGATGATAGTTTCAGTTGACATTTCTTTTATAGCCCGCTTTAGATTCATACATCCTCACATTGAATGACACATTATATACCTGTTTCTTAAGTGTCATATTTACCTTAAATTGTGTTGCTAAGACGCTAGGAAGGCGATATTCAAGTGTAACTGCATAATGTACAAATCTGGAAATATTTTAGATTGTTAAATATTATGAATGCTAAACTGACATTTCACAGTAACAAACTCAAAAACACATAAAAAATGCTCGTTTGTCAAACTGCCAGACTGATCCATCAAAAACGGAGCAATTATAAAAGAAGATAATAAGGATGGGGGAAAAATCTATATAGTATTGTTATATTTTTCACTGGGAAACAATTTTATACTATTTGGTTAAATATTTAAATCACTTTATTTACAGTCTATTGGATGGTGATATTGAACTTGAGTTGTTTCTGGTGAGTGGGGTCATCTACAGCATTCAGTAAGTTGGTAAAATAAAGAAGATGGCATCACAGAAAACTGCATAAAACTTTTAGGTTTTATTAAAATGTTTGCTTGACAATCCCATTTTGCACTGCAGCGATAAAACTGAAGTGAGGTAAATAAACTGAGTTTTTCTTTGGGGACATAATTTGAAGAATATTGCAATATTTGTATTGTTTTTGTAAGTATAATGAAAGCATTATCATTATAAGAAGATAAAACATTTTTAGGAAAATATTACTTAGAAATACAAAGTTCTGTCATGAAATTCAATGCACGCACAGACTGATTACCTAATGTCCTCCTACATCATTAACTACATGCTGGAGAAGATTAGTTGCAGTCGCCTTAATAGCCAATGAGTTTGCTCCTCAGCATTTTAAATGCTCAGTGTTGTTCTACGCTGTAATGTTGCAGTGCTTTTTTGGAGACCCTCCTCCATCCCAGCTACACCTATGTTTAGATCTGCTACAGGGGTTACATACAGTGTTGGGGGTAACGCGTTATAAGTAACACAAGTTATGTAACAATAATACTTAATTATAAATTAAGTAATATTATTTGAGTTACTTTTAAAAAATGAATCGCAAGTTACTTTTTACCTTGCTTAATTGCCTTTAACAAAATATTTTGCGTAATAAAAATGACATTAGTCAAGTTTTTATCACATACGCGAGAGAGAGCATGCTGTGAGGGAACTCGCACTCATCATCATCAGGTCTCTTTTTTTACAGCAGGTGAGTCAGTGTACTGTTCTAGTAACTAAATAACTCAGGATATTGGTTTATTTCGAGTCAGAGGGGACATGTGGTAAATAAGTACTTAATGAAGACGCAACCCAGTTCACGACAACTCCGTTCAATTAAATGAACTGGTTCGACCGGTACATTTAGAAGATCCAGTTAAAACAATTGATTAATTCGCAAATTGCCCATCATCACTGCAGACAATCAGAAGTAGAAACAATGACAGGCTGGAGACTTACATTTTTGCCATGGATTTTTGTTAACCTCATCGAAGAAAAGAAGTGGATTGTCATTAAGTGTAGATTATGTGTAGAAGTGACTACATTTTGTAATATTGTCTAGAAGCAACTTTGTTTCGTAATATTGTGTAGAAATGACTACATTTTGTAATATTGTGTAGAAGTGACTACGTTTTGTAATGTTGTGTAGAAGCTACTACTGTACGTTTCGTAATATAGCAAGATTTTTCTCTTTTGGGAAACGATTTACATATTTGTTAAGACCACGTGAAGCAATTTATTCAATGTGTAAAGCTCAAAGATTTATTTTGATTTGGGGATGTTTTTTATCGTTTTACTGTTCATTTTGTTAATAAACATTTTAAATGTTTAAAATCTGTTTTGCCTTAATATAAATTATTTAATGTTAATACACTTAGGCTTCATTGCAATCTTTATCTCAATGGACAGTGAATTTGCTTAACTCAGCACAAAACATTCAAAAGTAGCAAACACATTACTTTACATGCTTTCATTAATCTGTATTTACAGCATGTATAGCTCTGGGCTCAGAAAGTTCTCAAAATATAATTTTATCTTACTTTTTTAAAGGAAAACGAAGGTGTAGGTTATATAGGTGGTTGTTAAATGCAGAGCTTCTCTATAAAAAAGGGGAAACAACACTTGCAAGTTCTAAAGGAGATCAAACCTCAGCCAGGTAAGCAAAAGTAATGCAAAAGTAACTCAAAAGTAATATAACACATTACTTTCCATAAAAAGTAACTCAGTAACGCAATTAGTTCGTCTTTTGGGGGAGGAGCTCAATATTGTAATGCACTACTTGCTAAAGTAACTTCCCCCAACACTGGTTACATATATATTATATTTGGAGCAGCAGTGTGTTATATTCTCTATTACATTCTTTCGTGACGGGGCGCCAAAATTCATCCCACCATGGTTACATTACAGCTTCTCATTCGAAACATTCAGTGTTTTTTTTTTTTATAGCGGGTTATAATTGCACCAAAACTTATTAAAAGGTAAGTGAATTATTACAGCGCAAACTTTTCTGTAACCGTAGTAGTGCTGTGCGCTATTTGTTCAACCCTTTAAGGTGACATACTGACTGACTGACAAGTGCGTGATACGTGAGGCCAGAAAACACAACATATAACTTTCAGTTATGATGAACACAGTTTCCATAAGTATACTTTATTAATAAAGGTCAATGGCTCTGCATGCAATGACTTTATCTTGCTGGAGTTTATAGCCGCTTCACTTTACTTCAGGACGCATTAATGTCGCAGCATTTATTTGAGAACACACAAGAAGATCTGCACTTGAGCGTGTAAATTTGAGGGCATGCAAGAAGTTTTGTGCACGAACAGAGGAAATTGGCGCGCAAGCAAAGAGATTTGCATGCTCGTATTACATGAATGTGACTCTCGACTCTCGAATCTCGACTTGTAATACTGCGCTCACGACATTTGTCATTGAAATAACGCTATAGGTAGTTGGCAGATCTGTGTAAAAAAGGCCTGCTACCACAGCTGGAAAAAATCCTAGAGGAAACACTGCTGAGAATATACTGGCAGCAGCAAGTCTCAGTACCTGCTCTTCCACAACAATCAAAGCAGCAGCAGCATAGCACATCTACTCCACCAAGACCAAACACATCAACATTGCCTTATACATATTGATTACCATAGTAAATCTCTTTGCGAGGTGTCATGACAGAAAGATATTAATGTTTTATCTTTTGAGCAATTTGTATGATTGTTGGATGTGAATATTGCTTGTGGCCTTTTAATGTAAAAACCTGATCCTGTGTTGAATCCTGTGTTAGATCCTGTGTTGAATACTTATGTGAACAAAACAGACTGATTTGTAAAACATTTATTTCTGTCTACTGATTTATCAGTTCAAGGTATATCCTTAATTTAAGTTATTTGGATTATCTTCATGAAAAAGCTTTTGTTCCAGGCTAACAATATTAAACGTATAGCTTTTTTTGGAGCAGAGTAAGTGTTGTTAATGTGCTGCGCTCCACATATCCAGCCTCCCCTGTGTGTTGACGTGTGGGCGCAGTATAATGAAGCTCATGCACACAGAGCACATGATCTGAGCGAAGCGTCTCACACACACTGTGTCTTCTCTCAGCACCAGTTACTTTTGAAGTTACTGCTCCTGCGGGTCACAAGATTTTACATCACAAGACAACACTGAAAACCGTAAATAGGCTCGGAATACACAGTGCCAACCATAAATGAGTACATCCTAGCAGCTTTTTCAGAGAGGCATCCATCTTGATTTTAAATTAATACTCTTTTGGGATCCTATTTAATGAGATATTTGTGCAAATCCAGTTTATTGGTTTTTACATTAGAGTACCAAAGGCAGAACTGGAACTGTTCAAACTAAATAATTTAAGATCATGGTCCAAAAATAAGTACACCCCAATGAATGTGCTAAGAGAACATATAAAATAAAATGTCATCATTAAAAATCAAGGAAGCCCTAAAAAAGATTTGATTTAGTAAAATGTTTTGGTCGGTTGCAAATATTTTTACAGTGTTTCATTTGAATTTATATGTATTTTCTCATCATAAAGATGTTAGATCACCACACTAAATAATTACAAAAAATTACACTAATTACAATCAAATTTGTAATAAAACAGCTTATTTCATTCATTTAGTCAGGAAGGTTCTCAAAGCATGTGCCCACGACCAAAAATGTGACCTCCTGTGGACAGTAACAGCCCAGAAATGAGTCGCATAAAATAAATAAAAATAAATTTATATCATAATATTTATAAAACATCTTTAAGATTATTAAATGTACATGCTGAATGATTGATATTTGTTGGCTTGCACTGAGTCAAAGTTCTGAAGTTAAATTTTTTAAACTGTTTGTTTTATTTTAAGATCTGAGGTCTACTGTCTGTTGCTGCTTTTAGTAGTATGGCAATAAATGTCATGTAAAATGGCATTCAAACTCGCATTATTAGCATTTAACACTGAATAAAGCACATGAGGTTTACCTGAGGTAATCATAGTTCATCCTGTTGTTCCCCTGTGAGAAATAGAAGCCGTTTCTAAAATAGAAATTTCAGGTGTTCGTTTGGACAAAAATCATTGTAGTATTTAAAATATTTTTTCTATCATGTGTCATTGCTTTTGGTTAGAAAGCGGTTCAAAACAGCCTTTAGGCTTGTAAGTCATGCACACTCACGTCAATCTGGCAACCTGCACTTGCGTGCATTTGTCAGAGAAGGAGCCGAGTGAAAATGTGTTTTGATCCAGGAGTGCAATACCTAGTTTAACCAATGGACGTCAAACTACAAACTGCACCTACCACTTGTCAATGTTCATAGCTTAAGAGTAAATAAACTAAAAATAACCATTTAAAAATGTAAATAAATAAAAATAAAAAATAAATAAAATAAAAAGTAAATAAACTAAAAATGACAATAATAATGTCAACAAAAAAATAAAAAAATTTGAGTCTTGCAGGGAATTGGGGGAAAGTGATTTTACGGTTATTCTCCATACATCTAAAGGAATCTTACTGTTAACCAGGCTACAGATTTTTACTGTAGCATATTAAACTGTTGAAATCAAAGACATTCTTTACAGTGAATATGTAAACTGAAATGAGGCATTTCCAGTGAGCACAGGTTGTGTGGTGTGTATGTTTTGTACTGGTAACATGTTAGATCATCGGTTTGTGGTCAAAGAAAATGCTGAGCTCTATTAATAGAGCTGCTATCATCTTTCTCAAGGAGCTGTGCTGTTAACAAGGAATTGAGTAAGCATGATGTTGTGGTAGTATGGTATTACAGTATGTGGGTTTTTGTTTGTGACTGAGGATCACAGAAAAAAAACGCTAGTCATCAATTTATGTCACATGACTAAATATAAGTACTGTCAGTTCATAAAAAAAACAATCACGTTAATCACAATAATGGACTTTGAATAATCATGTTTAATTGTGATTTTATAATAAATAATTTAACTGCAAATGTGCAGTGTTGAAATAAAAAAGCAAACAGAAACAGATCCTCTAGTTTTGTTATTTTAAATTTTTTATTTTATTAAGTATTTTATTCTACCCTTATCTTACAATGACTGCATGTATTAACACGTTAACCTTGACAGCCATATTAAACATATATCATTGTCTTCAAGTACCTATATGTATGTTTTTATAGTCCACAGTGACTTTAAAACTCTCTGTTTAGCATAAAGCATGTTAGCTGATTTCACAGGACAAATGTGATGCCTCAGTGGGGACCAAAAAGAAGCATTTTCAAATGTATCTTGATTCGTAGATGCAGTCAGTAACTTAACAGTAAAAGGATAGTTGACACAAAAAGTAAATGATGTCATCCTTAAGTCACCCTCCAGTTGTTTCAAACCTGTTTAAGTTTATTACTTCTGTTGAACACACACAAAAAAAGAAAAACTGAAGAATGTTGGAAACCGGTAGCCATTGCCTTCCATAGAGTATTTCTTTCTGTTAATGATATTACTGGCTATTGGCTACTGGATATTATATGGCTGCCAGTCTACAATACACTTTAAGATGTATTCTATTGTGTTCAACTGGAGAAGGATACTCAAACAGATTTGGAACCACTGGAATGGGAGTAAATACTGAGTAAATGTACATTGTGTTCATTTGGGTGAACTATATCTCTTTAAATTGGAATAGCATAGTGATTCAGTAATAACACAAACATCATTGGTTTGATTTCCAAGAAATGTTTGTACTTACAAATTTGTCTCTTCTTTTCTGTTTTTTAAAGGTGCGTAAAATTATTCGCGTGTGTAAAGGCATCCTGGAGTACCTGACCGTTGCAGAGGTTGTGGAAACCATGGAGGACTTGATCACTTACACTAAAAACTTAGGACCAGGTACTTGTGTTAGGTTTTGTGTTTCTGTTTCATTGCATTACACTTTAAAAGGTTTAAGTTTAAAACAAAATAAAAAAGTTGACGATGTTGACATCTTGGCTCATGCAGGTGGACAGTTTGCATGAGTGATTGAATGATTAATTTCAGATGCCTTTATTATTTTATTACACCTTTTGAATGAAATGTTCATCAATGAAAAATTAATTATTTTTACATCTCTGCATGTTTTCGTCACACTTTATTTTGATGGTTCGTTTAAGTTACATTGCATCTACATGCCAACTAATTCTGATTAGATTATAAGTAGACCGTTAGCTTGGGGTTAGTGTTGGGGTTATGGTTAGGGTTAGTGTAAGTTGACATGCACTTGCAAAGTTTCTTATAGTCAGTTAAATGTCTGTAGCAGACAGTCTACTAATACGTAAATGGACCATCAAAATAAAGTGTCAGCCAATGTTTTTAATATATTTCTGTTGATTTGTTCCTTTTCAGTTACTGATAGACTTTATTAGTAATGATATTCTGCTTTTAATAATATTTGATGTTTGAAAAAATTCAATACAGTATATAGTTTTTGCGTACAAGTTTGAAGATATTAGATGTTTATATGTTCACAGATTTTTTTCTATTTAGATTACCTATGTTTTTGCACTTACTTTATAATTAATCTTTAAAACATCACTAAGCCACTAATATTTAGTGTATTTTTAATAGCACTGTTCAGATGCAATGTTTTAGATTGGTCGAATTATTTCTTGCCAGTCCGTTTATGCACATTTCCTTGCGCACATTTTTTATTTTTGTGTCATGTTCATAATGTTTATACCATGTCTCACTATAAAAAAAAAAAATAAATAAATAAATCATGTAATTTTTCACACTTTTGGCCTCTACATCATCATTAGGCATGGGCGGGTATATGATTCTGTCGGTATGATAACCTTGGATAAAAATTTCATGGTTTCAAGGTTTCACTGTATTGTGATTACTGCTCTAAAATATATTATTTTTAAATGTCTGGGTAAAAAACAAAAACCTTGTTCCCTTTTGAACACACAATATGTTTTATTTTCAAAAACATTTATAATATTTTGGAACAGTAAACATGTCAAGCTAAATAATTCAAATGAATCACTAACTTCTGCTGTCTTCATTCATTTCAAAAATGTCAATGTCAATGTCATGTCATTACAATATAAAAAGCATTTTTTGATATATTTTCTGCTGGAGATACTGTTGTCCTAAAAAACAAAAACAAAAAAACGTAAATAAACAATTGTACACATATCTTAGGAATGTTATAGCAAAAAAATTTGACGGTTTTACAAACCGCAGCTTGAAAACGGTCATCTTCCCATGCCTAATCATCATTGCATTGACTTGTGCATTTTTTAGGCATGACGAAGATGGCAAAGATGATTGACGAGCGGCAACAGGAACTCACACACCAGGAGCACCGTGTGATGTTGGTCACCTCCATGAACACAGTAAAGGAGCTGCTGCCCGTGCTCATATCAGGTCAGACACCAGCGGTGTGTGTGCTGCATGCAGTCTCCATGTGCCAGCCCGTTGATATGGCAACACTGATAATTGGAGCCATTTAACCGTCTTGCAGGGAGGGATAGATTTTCCCTTCATCCAGTTGGCTTTCTGCTGTTGGCTCAGCAATAAATAACCAGGTTGATGGCAGCTCATCTTCACACGCAAAAAGGCTTTTAATGCCGATGTTTGCAAATATGTCTACTCGCATAATGATAATTAGTTGCCTGATTTTTGGACTTATCAAACATAAACTGCACTCTCATAAAATATAAAATAGTTTTAGATGAAATTGAGGACTAACAGATTTTGTTTTTCGACATCCATCAGCCATTAAAATCTTTGTGACAACCAAGTGCACTAAGAGTCACGGTGTGGAGGAGGCCTTGAAGAACAGAAACTACACGTTTGATAAGATGACCGCCGAAATCAACGAGATAATCAGAGTGCTGCAGCTTACATCATGGGACGAGGACGCCTGGGCAAATAAAGTATGAGCCTTATCACACACTGTACATGCACACTGCTACAAGCCTATCTTTAACGGTTACAATAACCTTCACTGGAATCGATGGCTCAGTCAACTCATTACTTTAACTTTTTCAGATTTTTCTCTATTAATGAAAAAAAAAAACATGACTTTTGTTGTAGAGAAGCAAACAATCCCATTCATTTTCTCTCATTTGATTTCTAATTACAATGCATCCTCCTTTAAAGGCCATTTGGACATTCATGAATGTTTGTAAAATTTTCATTTTAACTCAATATGTATATGTAGACAGTAAAAAATAGGTTAATTCCTACAGTGGTCATATTTATTTCTACAAAAACTCAATAACTTATACTAGTGGTCTCAAACTCAATTCTTGGGGGGCCACAGCTCTGCAGATTTTGGCTCCAACTACCTCCAACTCATATCTGCTTAATAGTCTATAGTAGACTTGAACACCTTGATTTGTTGGATTAGCTGTGTTTGATTAGGGTTGAAGCAAAACTTTGCAGAGTTGCCGCCCTCCAGGAATTGAGATTGAGACTCATGACTTACACCCTTATTTAGATTGAAAACAATGTGTCAAAATCAATAATCTCAGCCAATAAGGAGAGAGTGTGGGTGAGGTCAAGCAAGTGTACTTTTGCCTTATAATCACATAAGTCAATTAAAAATAAACCATTTGTCCTTTATTACAAAACATACTGATTGATCGGTACATATTTTATGGAAAGCACTTGTTTTTTTTAAATTAACTAACCATTTTTTTATTGAATGTGCTTTAATGTTTAAGATCCAAGATTAACTTTTCATAAACAATTGCTTACTAATTCAGGTTCAAGTATTTTTTATTATACAAAACACACTCAGCACCTTGATGTGTCAGCAGAAATGAAGCAGAAATGGAAAGAAGGCCAAAACTAAAACCCCTTGTGTCTTATTGTGTATCTCTCTTGTTTCATTAGGACAAAAACATGTTTAACATGGAAAAATGTGGCAAAATTACATCAAGGTTGCTATATATTATTGCTAATTTTAAATATTTGATTGAAACCTAATTTTAGCAGTTAATGTATGTGTACATACTGGCAATTTTTGTGTTTTCCATTTAGTCACAACTTTACTGACCTAACTCTTAAACGTTATGGGATGTGCTGATTTGTTGAAGCACGCTTATCTGTCTTTCGGATGAGACATTAAACTAAGGTCCTGACTCTCTGTGGTCATTAAAAATCCCAGGGCACTTCTCGTAAAGAGTGTAACCCTGGTGTCCTGGCCAAATTCCCTCCATCAGCCCTTACCGATCATGACCTCCCAATCATCCCCATCCACTAAATGGGCTCTAACACTGTCTCTCCACTCCACCAATAGCTGGTGTGTGGTGAGTGCACTGGCGCCGTTGTCCTGTGGCTGCCGTCGCATCATCCAGTTGGAAGCTGCACACTGGTAACCAGTTGATTGAACTGACACTGTTTCAATTCACTATAAACTTCCATGTGAAGCTGTTTTGACACAATCTACATTGTATAAGCACTGTACAAATAAAGATGAATTGAATTGAATTGGTAACCCCTCATGATTGTGAAGCACTTTAGGTGTATGGCCATACACAATAAATGCACTATATAAATACACATTACATTACATTAAAAGGGATTTAAACTTTTCCATCTAAAATCACAAGTTTGATTGACAAAGAATAATAAGTAAGTACTTTCCAGTAAAACGTAAGGACTTATTTGGATGACACAAAGAAAATATCCTCGCTCATGTTTTCATGCATCTATCATTATTATTAATTTTTTTTTTAAAGAATTGTGTTGATTTTTACTACCGTTATTCACGCAAGCAGTGTTTACTATCTACTCTTTCAATCTACTTACAGACTATCAAATTCAAAACAAATATACATAGATAGTTATATTCTGCTGTCAATGTGATTAACATAAATAAATTGGCTGCATTTATGTCAAGCCGCCCACTATGATATAAAACAAGAAAGTGTGTGAGTTATATGTGATATAGCTTAGCGATTCTAAGTAAAAAGGAAACTTCAGAATAATGTCACAGAGTTTATTCATAGAGCATCTGCTTAAATCTGAATACACTTTGATTAAAGTAATACAGTTATTTATTGTGCAGACATAGACCATAGAAATGAGAAAATAAGGAAATTCTTATGATTATAAGCTTAATCGGATTTGTTTGATTAAAGTTATGTATTTACATGAGGTAAAGTTTAATAAGTATATTGGCATAATCTCATTATAACCATTATTACATTATAATTTATTAGAGTGCATGTTCACTTTAAAGTCCTGATGACTTGACCAGTTTAAACCCACTTTGTATTTTGCAGTATTAGAAAGATCGGAAAAGGCTCATGCAAGTATTCATTCATACACTGAAAAAAGTTTACAAATATACAAAGTACATTTTTATATTGCATTAACTGAAAAAAAATGGTTTCTGATTTTAACCTGGAATAAATTTTAATTGGATTCCTTAACTCCTAATGTCGCTAGTTAACACACTCATTGCATTTTTTTTCAACACATCCCATAATTTCTAAAATATCACCCTCTACCAAATGGTTGATATGTCGGTTTATGGTAAAAGTACCAGAATTAATACATATACATTATGAAAAATATGAAGTGTAAGACCACTTTATTAAAAAACTTAATCAAGACAAAACATTTTTGAACACTAAATCATCTTTATTTTTTGAAGTATGCCATAAAATATTTCAGATTACAATTAAACTATGACTTTAACTGTCGTTATTTAAAACAGTGAAAATATGGTCAACCATTTGGTAGAGCAGGCAAAAAATGTTAAAAGGGTTAAAGCAAAAAACTAACCCTAGATGAACGTAAAAAAAACATTAGTTTTGCTCAAAGTAGTATTTTACTTTAGTTTTTTTTTTCATTTTTTCTTCAGGATTTTTTTTCAAATTCAGTTTTTATGCATTTCTAATGTGAGTTGAGGCATCACGGTGGCGCACTGGTTCGAGCCTCATCTGGGTCAGTTGGCGTTTCTGTGTGGAGTTTGCATGTTCTCCCCGTATTCACATGGGTTTCCTACGAGTGCTCCGGTTTCCCCCACAAATGCAAAGACATGTGGTATAGGTGAATTGGGCTGTAGTGTACGTATGTGTGAAGTTGCTTCAAAGTATAATTTCTTTCAGTGAAGACCCTCCCATCAAAGAAATTAGGAAGGTGGTAAAAAGTGCTTAAAAACATATAAATAGGAATTTGTCTCCCTTGTCTACTTGTGATCTGATCAATCAAAACACATCTTATCAGTAGTAATTATGGTCTTATTACTTACAGTACTGACTTGCTAGTTAGTTGTTTTATATTCTACTTCTCTGTCTATAATTAAGTCTTTCAATTACATTAGCAAATGTTCTGGCCATTTTAGGTCATGGTTTAAAATCTCTATTGAATAAAAAACATAAAGAAAATGAATGGGAAAATACATGCCAGCTTAAAAAGGAAAAAAAAACTGTACTCCACTGAGACCTCTTTGGTGTATCTCTGTTTTTCTCCCTGAATAAATCTGACACTCCCATCCTGCTAATGTAATAATAATCTCCTCCATTTCCAGCACTGTTTACAGACTCAAAATTTGATAACTATATTACATAAAAACACAGCCCTAATAACCAGCATAGATAAAATAAAGAAACACCACCATATACACATGGCATCAGAGTTTAAGAGTTAGATTAATGATCTGCTTTTTAATATTTCATGACGTCTTCTGAATCATTTGATCCCTCTCTCTGACTGATGACACCCTTCGCTTGCTTATCTTGCATATTTAATATTTCCATGAGAAATCACTCTACTCCTGAGCTTTCATTTACTTTGCTGTCACCTCTGTTTTTTCTGTTCACCCCGATATAACTCTGTAAACATGCCTCTTTCTTTTTTGCTCTCTTTCTTTTCTGTGTTCTTCCATTTTTCCCCCTTCCTATAGAAGGTAAGCTTTCCTCTCTCCCGCTCTGTAATGCGACAAACTGCATGCCAGATTCTTGTGTTGCTAATGGTAGTGTGTGTTATTGTTTTGTTTTCACTTTTGTACTTCACTTTCACTTAATAGAAACCTTTTCTTAGCCTAGCTTGCCATTTTATATGCTCTCTATATATATAAAGGGTGCTGTTGTTTAGAAATCCAGCATAAAAAAAACAATAAATTGCAGTTGGAGAGGTTGTTTTCTGATGTGCCATGTAATGCCAGTGTGCCTTCGCTCACCCTCCACATCCGCATCGCTTTCAGTCTCACATCATCCCTCATTTAGACACCGTCTCACAGTGAATCACTAATGTCTGTCACTGAAAGTCACAGCCTGATGTCTGTCTTCATGACTGCCGCTCTACACATAACCTGAATGCTGTTTTACCTGATCTACTTGATGCTTGCTCTGTGTGTCCTGATGCACAGCTCCTCCTACTTTTAAAGATCCAATGAAATGGCTTGATGAGTGCAGCTTGCTTTCATAGTCATCTATTTTTAGCTAAAATAGAGAAGTGGCTAGTTCTTCTCATTTTCAAAGAAAGTGGCTTTGATTTGACTAGATTAGGATTAACAGAGAGTGGCTCAGTGGTTAGCACTGTTGCCTCACAGCAAGAATGTCGCTGGTTCGAGTCCCGGCTGTGTAAATTTCTGTGTAAAGTTGGCATGTTCTCTCCCTGTTTATGTGGGATTCCTTTAGGTGCTCTATTTTTCTCCACAGTCCAAAGACATGCCTTATAGGTGAATTGAATCAACTAAATTGGCCATAGTGTGTGTGTGTGTGTGTGTGTGTGTGTGTGTACGTGTGTGTGTGTGTGTGTACGTGCGTGTGTGTGTGGGTGCGTGTGTGCTTGCGTGCGTGCGTGCGTGTGTGTGAATGAGTGTGTATGGGTGTTTCCCAGTACTAGGTTAAAGCTGGAAGGGCATTCACTGCGTAAAACATATGCCGGAATAGTTGGCGGTTCATTCCACTGTGGCGACTTCTGAAATAGAGACTAAGCTAAAGGAAAATGAATGAATGAATGAATGAATGAATGAATATGAATAAGGGGTGGTTCAGTCTTTATCTAAAGGGCTCTAATTTTGGCCTTTTTACAAGATGTAAAATAAGTTTTTTGTGTCTCCAGAATGTGTCTATGAAGTTTGAATTTGAAATACCCATCATGTTGTTTATTATTTGTTGATTATTTGTACCGCTTACTGCTTCTTGAAACGCAAATGGATCATGGAGAGTTTAATTCCAGTTTCTTTGCAAATCCTGTCATGTGGGCGTGATTATATGGGTTGTTAATACACACCTTTTAATTATTATTAGTGGACGGGGAAAAAAAAGCACTGCTACGTCACGTTGCTGTAGGCCCCAAGATTGCTGGAATTTGGATGCTATTTAAAAAAAAAAACTTGTTAAGACTTGTTGATTTTGCATGATTTGCATGCCCTTTAAACTTTATTGGATGTATTACTAGTTTTGTAGGAATAGGATTTTAGTGGACTACATTTTTATAGACCTGTAAATTCAGCATAAATCATCAACATGTTTGTTAAATCTCTCTTAAATAAATTTTTAAATGCATATAGATAGCAGTACAGCACATAGCTTGCAAGTAACCAATGCCATTGTGAGCATTTATGCTTCTGCGTTCTGTCTGTACTGCTCTGGCATAAAAATTTAAGAAAACACTAGTAGGCAGTGGGGTCTCTATCTTCCATTGTATTGAGTTTCTTCACCAGTTTTTTGAGATTATGCCAGAAATGCATGTGATGCCAAGGTAGCAGTAGCTCAAACTCCCAAACTTTCAGGAAAGAGAGAGGTGGGACCCCCCAGATGTCAACAACTTTAATCATAAATAATACAAAAAAACAAAAGGCAAATTGTTAAGCACTCACTCCATTGGCCTCTCTCCACTCCCACATCTTCCGGCTCTGCCCACACGTCACCGCTACTAAATCGACCAATCACAGATCTTGTGCTATAAGTTGTTTTGAATTTTTTTGAATGGTGCATGTCAGGGTCATCGTGTGTGCCAACTGCGTTCATACCTATGTGCATTCGACGCAAAAGTACAAATAGGCCTTTAAGAGTTAGGTGTCAGATTTACTAACAGCTAAACTTTTGGTGCTAAACTACTATGAGGATTTACTAAAAACATGCAGTGAATCATTACTTCTGAAAAGCCATGAACACAGTTAATTTGGCAACTGACCTTGGATTTTTTTTTTGGTGTAAGAAAAGTTTACTGTTTTTTTGCATCATTATTTAACACCTTTCCAAAAAAGCATGTTTTAACCCATTTTGCACCTGCTTTTAGCAGATTACACACACTTTTTCAATGGCTGTGCTTGTTTGCAACCTAATATTTAGTTGTTGTTTTTTTGCACATTGTCAGTAGATCCTTACAAAGCTTTCTGTGAACATCAACATTTTTATAGGATTGTGTTATCAAATCAGTCCAACCTATTTAGTAAGTGATGGTGTTTGCTCAGAACATGAAATAGAACATCATTGTTTGCAGGTGCAGCAGTTATTATACTTATTCTCATTGGTTATAATTTTTGTTTTGTTAATTTGTCCTTAAAAGAAACATTACAAGTTTTAAATGTGCTCTAGTAGAGAAATTATTACTCAGTCTTTCATTTTATGCCTAATAAATCTATTTTTGAAACCAAAATACACATATATTAGATATATGAATTGAATTGAGCGATTCTGGATAATATAATAATCATTCTTGCACAAATACAATTTCAGTGTTTTAAATGTAGCTCACATTGAGCCCACTTGCTTTTGTCTTGAGTAGGCTAAAGAAATCACTTCTGACTCTGGCCTACCCTGTGCTTCATGACTGACAACAGAAAAGATGGATTGACATACACATTGCTTGTCAACTCCCTCGAACACAAACACTCAAAACAAAGTCCATTTGCAGAGAATTATTTATGAAAGAAAGGGCCAGTGCATTTCAGAATTAATATCTGTACTCAGAAAATTGCTTTGTTTTGTTTTACTTATTTAGTAATCGAAACGTTTTAATTTATTAATGATTCTTTAAAAAATACTTTAAAATCTTCACTAATCGAATTTTCTGTGACATTATTCGCTCTGTTAGCCAGAAAAAGACAGATGCTATAAACGAGCGAAATAATGTTTAATCTTTCCAGTATATTAATTTGTGAAAAAATAAGTTTATTATTGTAGCTTGGCATCAATCCTCTGTCGTATTTCCCCACAGAAGGTGCCTGTGATTTCTGACCTGAAAACAGCCGCATACTGTAATGCATATTCAAGCAGAGATTGTTCAAACAGGTCTTCTGACTCCATCATGAAATATTGATCAGGTTTAGACGTTCCGGACTGTCTCTGAACTCTTCACGCATAAAACCACGGCATGAATAATTTATAACTGAAGCAACATTCAATTATAAAGGATTGCTTATGTTCATTTTATGTTTATACAATTTACCACAGTTTAATATACTGTAGAATTTTCTGTTTAAGGTATGATCATATCATAAATTAATTCTAAATATATTAATATAAAAAAAATCTAATAAATGAATAATAGAAATAGATATGCTAGAATTATTTGCATTATTCTACAATACTATTATTTTAGATCTGAAGTAAACAACTAAAGTCAGAACAATTGCAAATAACATTAGGACTGGACCTGGGGCTGCAGCTTGACAATGCATCTCAGCCCTGAGCTGAATCTATCCAATAATGCACACGGCTGTAGGAAATGACTCATCAACTTCGAAATAATGTGATCTGCCTTTCTGGGCACTGAACGGTTGGCTTGAAAACAGCAGCTACTGGATAGCAGGCAGGCAAAGTAGGCAGAGGAAATGGATTGGGCAGATAATTCGTTTTAGCTGAAGGAAGGCTATCGATTATACTTGAGATTCAGGTTTGCCACAAACCATATTAAGACTTTTTCATACAGATTTATGAAAATGTTTTGACCTAAATCAAACTGTATATTTGAGGGACTTTTTAAAGGTGGATTTGTCTGCTCTAATTACAGTATTTTGATAGCGTGTAATAAAGGAGAGCATGTGGGTTAATTTGCTGATCGTCTTTCTCTCCTGATGGGATCAAACTGCTGCTCGCAGTGGAAATGCCACAAGCGAAAACAAGAAGTTAATTAAAGGTCTTTTTAAGGGTCATATTGTCCAGGCTGAATCAAAGATGGCAAAACTACATATGTACTGTACACTAGCAGTCAATTTGGAACTTTTTAATTTGGTTTTAAATAAGATTATATGCTCCTTGAGGCTGCATTTATTTGATTAATTATACATGATTATGAAACTTTGGTGTTGGCATTGGGGGTTTACGGGAACTCTTCATAGGCATAATATAAAAACCACTAACCCTCTCAGAAAACCTGTGGCAAAATTGTAATTTGATAAGACCCCATTAGGTATGTTTTTAAGTGTTTTAAATTACAAGGACATAACACATGTCTTCATAAACCATCTTCATAGCTAACAACTTGGATATAACCATTACTCTATGTTCTTGTAAACCACCAAAATAAGTACACACACACACACACACAAATCAATAAGCATATACTGCATTGGAATTGGGAAAGTAATTTAATCTAGCAGAAACGTTTAGTTGCACCCAGACAGAATCTCAAGGCTTAATTTTTAGTGATGTCAATCGCAAATTTAAAGTCAAGCTTATTTAGATTCTTGGTTTTGTATTTTTTATATAACAATAAGCTTTGCTCTTATAATAATTTACTATGTAGCTTTTTTACTTTCACTTTCTAAACTTCTCTCATAATCATTTTCAGCAATTATATGCTTAGTGCCTTTTGTAAATAGATAAGTAGATGAGTAAAAAGGTGAGTATTAAGTCCATCGCATTCATGATTTGCAACATTCAAAGTATTAAATAAAATTTTTATTCTCAAAAATATTCAAATATTCTCAAAATGTGGTTAGGAGATCATTACGTGGATCATTCCTGCTGCATTATAACAAATTTCGTCTCATATAATTTTATGGAATACAAAATATAAATGTGACCCTGCATCACAAAACTAGTCATATAGGTACATTTTCTGAAATTGAAGTGTTTACATATTCACTGAATAAATAGGGTTTCCATTGATTTATGGTTTGTTCAGAATCTGAGAGTTAAACAAAAACTTTAATAATCACCTTTAAAGTTGTCCAAATTAATTTCTTCATAATACATATTGCTAATTAAAAATATATATATTTTTCAAATTAAGTTCTTCGCAATACATATTGCTAATCAAAAAATAATAAATTTAAGGTGGGAAATTTACAAAATGTCTTCATGGCACATGATATTTGCTTAATATTATAATGATTTTTGGCATAAAAGGAAAAATTGTATTTATCCTATTCATTGTATTCTTGGCTATTTCTAAAAAAAATTAACCCATGTACTGTAACTTGGCACTTTGTTGTGTAGGATTACAAATAAGAAAACATTTCTCATTCTTTACGGCTTAGTCTTAGTCTTTATTAATCTGGGGTTGCCACAGCGGAATAAACCGCCAATAAGAAAACCTACTGAACTGAAATATACTGTAGTAATTTGACTGAAATGTAAATAAAAAATTTTTTATAAAGTAAATGGGTTTTATGTGTGGTTTCAAGAAACATTTTTTTGTAATTATCACTATTAAAAGCCATTTTGAAAACAGTGCTTGCTTTATCAGCAACATTAAAAATGATAATTTTTCCAAGCTTTTCACCAGTAGTCTACATATTGTATTAAAATACAGTCACAAGTCAAAAGATCTCTCAAAAAGGAGTATGGTGTCATTCAGATTGCCTAGAACAAATAACACAACACCTTTTCTCAATAAAACACATTACTTTAAGACATCAATCCTAATACTTGTACTGAACATAATATCACACCCATGTCCTTCATTTGTCTTTGAGTGTTTTGCTCTGGATCTGCTCATATCAGTCACGTGTGACTGAACCAGACAGGTTCTTTTCCAGATGTGTGTGTATGTAGTGCGGTGGAGTGTGAAGTAGTGATTATGTGGGCCGTTCTGGCTTTTTGTGCGTTTGTGTGTGTGATTGAAGGAGGCAGAGGCTGCTCTTGCCCTTCAGAGCCCCTTCCTTCAGCATATACACCCTTACAGTATATGATCTCAGAAAATGCAATTGCAACAAAAAGCTGTAATCGCTCTGATCAGTGCTCTGACATCCCAGCCCTGTGTGTCAATAGGATGGAGATTACTGACTAATACACTGTTTCTTTGTGAAGGACACTGAGGCCATGAAGAGAGCGCTGGCACTGATCGAGTCTAAGATGGGTCAGGCTAAGGGCTGGTTGAGGGACCCCAATGCTCTGCCAGGTATTCATCTTGTTTATCACGCATAATGTAAGGGTGTGTGTCCACCAAAGTGTATTTTTTGTGTTGCAGAAACCCAAGTGCTGTTCTTAAAACAATCAGCTGTGATTAAGTGCTTCTCCAATTAAAGATGTGTTGCTTCCATTGACAATAACAGTAAAATAACCCTCAGCTGGTTTTTCTGCAACCAAAAACGTTTTAGTGTACATGAATTTTAAGAGCAGGTTACACAAAAATAAATAAATAAAGGATGTGTCCCTAAATTATTACTAAACAAAAACAAAACTGAGATACTCTAATTATAAAAAATCACTTATAAAAGTACATTTTAGCTGGGACTGTCAACATTTATGAATGATAATAATACGTCAGGTGTCTTCAATTAAAAGTCCACCTAAAATATATATTTTTCCAAATCTGTTTTTTTCTTTTGTTGAGCAGTAAGAAAGTTATACAGAAAATGTTGGAGAAAAAAGTAATTGACCTCTAAGGTATTTTTGTTCCTATTCTGTCAATGTGGGTGTCAATCCTTGTTTTATTCTAAGATTCTTCAGAATATCTTGTTTTATAACAGAAGAAACAAACTCATGAAAAAATCATGCTCAAGAACCACTTGAGTGTGAGTAAGTGGTGAAAAAATTTTCATTTTGGGGGCAACTGTCCCTTTAAAGAGCCGTTTGTGTTTTTGGTTACTGTCAAGTCAGTTTTTTGTGATATAAGATCTGTTATTGAAAATATAATATAAAAATTGGTAAAGATTCAGCATTATTTGAACTTTAGTTGACCCTTCACAAGATCCGTACCCCCTTTGTTATGTGTGTCCAAAATCTTTGCAACCAGCAATTTGAGGACTTCCATTGGAATAATGACATTTTTTTCAGACAAAAGCTGACAGAAAGGTATATATATAAATCTGTACATATAAATATAACAATAAAGCACTTGATAATAAAATAAAGAAAAAATGTAAAAAAAATGAAAGGATAAAATGTGGAAAACCGGTTAAAAATAAAAATATTTTTTTAAGCATTTATCATACACTACAGTTGAAAGGTTTTGGGTGTGATGGATGGATGGCTTTATATATAGAGCAGGTAAAAAAAGTTGTGACTCCATTCTCCATACATCTTAAAACTGTCATTACCAAAAAAGAAAGGGATAATGTATATCCAGGCGGTTGTTATAGCAGAATAAAGCCACGACTTGCCTATAGGCAAGCTCATCTATGGGGCTTAAATTCTGCCAAAACAACTACCTGGATGTACTTTATCCTGCTTATTACTGTACATGTCTACTTGCCACAAAACATACACATTTGACACAAAACATTGTTCGTGTTTGTAATAGTTTCTTAATTCTTTAATTAAATACAAGGAAACAGACATTGCTCAATTAAGCATAAACTAACCTACATAGGTGATTCGAAGTACCCGGATGAGCCTGTGTTATACAGCGGTTGTTATCTCAGAATAAGATACCTTGTAATGTTGCGACTGACCAATCAGAATCCAATATTTCAGACAGCCGAGTAATAACATGGGTAAAAAAAAACTGTGAACTAACATGAACAATTTAATTTCACCGATTTTTAAAAAATATTAATAATGCTGTATTGCATTGTTAGTTCATGTTATCGAATGAATTAACAATAATGTCAAACTTGACCTTCTTGTTGAGTGTTACCAAAAAAAGGTAACACTTTATTTTGATGGTCCATTTAAGTATTAGTAGACTGTCTGCTTAATATCTGTTGATACTGCTGCTAAACAGACATTTAACTGACTATAAGTAACTTTGCAAGTACATGTCAACTTACACTAACCCCAACCCCAACCCTAACCCCAACCGAACAGTCTACTTATAATCTAATGAGAATTAATTGACATGTATATGCAATGTAACTTAAATTTAACAAATGGACCATCAAAATAAAGTGTGACCCCAAAAATTTAAATGTTAATGATATCATCATAGTTGTTACTATTACAAAAAAAAGTTATGTGTGTGTTGTGCCCTAATTTCTGTGACACTCGCTCTGGATGTCTTCTCCTAGGAGACCCAGGAGAGCATGCGCTGCGTCAGATCCTGGATGAAGCAGGAAAAGTGGGTGAGCTTTGTGCAGGAAAAGAGAGACGAGAAATCCTGGGAACAGCCAAAACCCTGGGCCAGATGACGGATCAGGTGTCAGATGTGCGCGCCAGGTACTCGAACGCCCTCTTTAGAAGCATCAGCACAACAGACTAACTCTAAAAACCAGAGCCCAACGCACTGCTGATTCAGATGATTTCACACTAAGAGCAAAAAGTGCCAGCACATGTTCCTGTAGCGTGAGCTGAATTATGCATTAATGCTGTTCATAATCATATTCATCATCCTTTACGCAACACGTTTACCCCTGTGTGATGTGTGTCTCTGGGGCCATAACTGCTTCTAATTTACTACAGAAGAAAGTGTGTCAGGGTTTTTCGGTGAACACAGTTTAGACGTTGTTTGTTTGCAGTTTAATTCTCCGGGGATTGTTTATCACTTACTGCCGAGTACAGGAGAAGGAAGAAACAGAGTGGTACAGTTTTTGGGCTCTTGTGTCAGGGATGTTGAAAACCGGAGTGAAAGTGAAAGATCAGACGGCGGGCTCTGACTTCATTAGGGAGACTCAGGAAAAACAGATTAAAAGCTGAAGGGCCGGATAATCAGCCGCTGCCTCGGCTCACTGATCACTCTAACACTCGCTTTACACTGACCTTTACATGCAGTTCTGATGGCTTTTATGTTACTTTTATTAGAAGGGTCAATGGAGGGACCTGTATTTATTAGGATTTCAGAACTGATTGCCCCTTGCATGTCAGTTTACACATGGGTTCACAGAGGACAAAAATACCAAAACACACCCTAAAAGTATCATATTTTAATATTTTGTACATTTTACTGACTTATGTTTCTTCACAAGCATCAATCCTGATGATTATTACTACTGATACCGCAAAGAATTTGATTACATAATGCTTCTGTACTGTTTTTTAAAGTTAAAATGTAATTTTAATTAATGAAGTAATGTAATTAATATTTATCCATATACTATTCCGGGTGCTCAGTTTCCCCCACAGTCCAAAGACGTGGTATAGATGAATTAAATAAACTAAATGGCTGTAGTGTATGTGTGTGAATGAATGTGTATGGATGTTTCCCAGCACTGGGTTGCAGCTGGAAGGGCATCTGCTGCGTAAAACATATGCTGGATAAGTTGGCAGTTCATTCCACTGTGGTGACCACTAATAAATAAGGGACTAAGCTGAAGGAAAATGAATGAATGAATATATTCTATTCTATTCTATTCTATTCTATTCTATTCTATTCTATTCTATTCTATTCTATTCTATTATATTATATTGTATTGCATTAATGTTGTTTCTTCAGAGGTCAGGGTGCCACCCCTATGGGTATGCAGAAAGCTCAGCAGGTTGCTCAGGGTTTGGATATTCTGGTGGGGAAAGTGGAGAATGCAGCCCGTAAGCTGGAGGCCCTGACCAATGCCAAACAGGTCATCGCCAAGAGAATCGACAATGCTCAGGTCAGTCTGCACACTGTTAAACAGAAACATGAAGATGTTTTGTTAATAAACTGCAAAGTTTTATGTGCTTTGTTTAGTGCTTCGGGTACCAAAATGTATACATCTAATTGAACCACAAAAATGTCATATACAGTGCTCAGTGTATATGAGTACACCCCTCACAAATCTCTCATTTAAACTCATATTTTCTATTGGATGCTCTACAATATTATATTTGTGCATATACATTGGATTAGTCAGTACTGATGACAAATCTGGAGCTAATCTAATAAAATAACTAGCGATAAAGGTACAAAAATTAACAGCCCGAATTTATTTGTTAGGGAAAAATATTAAATAAAAAATTTAAAATGAGCAAAAATCTAGAGAAATAAACATAAAATTTTGTTGAAATTTTTTTTAGCAATATTTTTTAGGAAAATAATAATTTATTAAATTTTTCTGAAAATGTTGAGTGTCTAAAATATATATTAATAAAAAATATAAATACATCTGTTTTGTTCAAGTGCACCAAAATACATAATATATTAAAATACAAAATATTCATTTTCAAAATGGGGTGTACTCATTTATGCTGAGCACAGTATAATTGTTATGATATTTGAATTTAATCATTTTAATATAGCGGGACACTTATTGAAGTTGATATAGCCATAACTATTAAAAATCATAAATAAGTTGCAGAATTGTTAAGTCAATAAAAGTCCATTGAGTTCAACAGTAAAAGTTATATAAAGTATTTTCTCCTCACTTAAAGTCTCCTCCATAAAAACTTTTTAAAATTATTTTGTGCTTTAGTTCCACATTTAATGAGATTGTTTGCTATGCATCCCAGAGGACCTGTGGCTACTTAAAATGGGTACTCATAATTACAGACGTGGCCTCGTCTAAATAGCTGTTGCATAAATCTGGTCTCGTCTGATGTTATTTAGTGAGGATGAGCAGTGACTCATAAATATTTAACGGGTGGAAAACAGAAAAAACAAACAATGGAAGAGTCGTCGTATTTTGTGCTGTTGGTTACAGAAAACCACAGACGACTTCAGAAAATGACATAGTCTATGATTAAAACAGACCAATTTCCTTTACACAAAAATAACAGTATGACTATAAATCTTTCCTTAAATTGAAAACACAGGAAATTAATTTGTATTCTGATAAACAGAAGAGATCTTAAAATAAATAATAATAGTTCTAAAATGAAATAAGTTTAGAAAATTGTAATGAGACAGACATGACAATGGAGGTTGGGATCCACTTCCAGTGTTTATGTAAAGGACAGTCAAAAATACAGGCAAAAAGTCAGGACAGGCAGCAAATGATAGGGATAGCTGACGTGAAACTGACGTTTCAACACAGTGTCGAGATCCCGAAGCACAAGTGTTTCGAAACACTGTACCTAAGCATGAGTATCTCACGTGACTAAAGCGATTCAAAGCATCGATCTATTCAGAAGCGTTTCGAGACCTGACAAATCTGCATTTGACTGACAGGCTCAGAAAGTATTTCTGTCTCAAATAGCTTAGTGGACCGTGCGTGTGCACGTTGTTGCTGTGCTTTAAATAACTTTTGGGTTTAAATCCTGACTTGTACAAATGCTCCGAAATCATGATTTTATTTTAATCATGTTACTGTTTTATGGTGTAGTCTAGATAGACTACAGCTGCGGATACGTCATAAATTTTTTGTAACACTGTAAAACAATAATTTATATTTTTACAGTGCTGTGATGGTTGGGTTTAGGATTTGGGTAGACATTAATAAAATACAATAAATGGGAAATTTAATAAATAATATAAATAATTCTTGTTATCTTCTGGCCACAACCGTGTCTGATCTAGGAACAACCCTGTTTTATGACCAAAACAAGACATATTTATTCACAAAGTGTTTATTCGAATGTCAGACTAATGTTGAAAAAAAAAACGATACAAGAACAGAGCAATTCAAACTGATATTAAAGCATTTCAAAATAGCTGTATCAGCCTGGATTTGTACCCACTATCCTGCATGGTAGTCAAGAACCCTAACCGCGCCACTAAATTACTTGAAGGCTTAATCCTACAAAGTGGGGCTTAATAAATTTGCTCAACTGTTCTTTGCTGAAGCTGTTCCAGAGCAATACATAAAAAAATACCACTATGTATCACCATAGAGTGAGGTTTTGAAACAATTTGAAGCTTTAACACATTTGCTTCGACTCTTTCGGTGTTTCATGAACCCTCGCTTTGACCACCATTAGCAAATGATTAACAAACACAAAAACAGTCCAGAATCAAAAACAGGGCACGACAAAAAAACAAAAAAAACAAAAACAAACAGAGAAACAGGAAAACAATACTCAGCCCGAAAATGGGACTTATATGAGGATGTAAATTGGCTGCAGGTGTCTGTGCAACCATAATCAAGTTCATGGGAGTCTGGTGTGCAGTGCAAGGGATTCTGGGAAATGAAGTCCAAGTGAGTGATAGATGTGAAGTGTAGAGTGTCTTCTAGTGTCTCTGGGTGGTAACTCTAGCTGGTTTTCTAGCTTGTAACTGTGACAAAATAATAATAATAAAATATTACTGTAGCAATTAAATAAAATAAAACTAATAAATAAAATTAAAATACACATGTATTTAAAGGATGAAAACAGAAAAAAACTAAGAATCATAAATGTAGTTCTGTTCATGACAGGAAAACAAAATACAAATGCTTTTAGACAGTCAAAGTATATGATTATATAAGAGATTGATTCTTTATGAAGAATATTAATATGATTATTAATATGAATTTTATATTCCCTCAGATTAAAAACACAAAGTGAAGAGCCCTAAATGAGATATTTTAAAACAGCAAGTACACTAAAAAATGCTGGGTTCCACACAATCGATTTGTGTTGTCACAACATGCAGGAATTAGGTTAACTTATTAGTTTTTTTTACAAATTTAAGTGGATTGAACTTAAAACAATGAAGTTGTCCTAAAAAAGCTCAAGAATAGTGCTGTTTCAGTTTAAATAAGTAGTTTGAACAAGCAGCAAACTTCATTTTTTGAGTGTACTAGGGTTTAGTTCTAAAAAATGAAGGTAGTCATGATCTAAAAATCTGAAGTTAAAATAAATAAAAGTATAATTTACTGCAATAAATAAACAGCATAATAAATTAAACAGATTCATATATTAAAAAATGTATATAAATCAATATTTTTGTGCAGAGCTGGCTGGCTGATCCTAACGGTGGTCCGGAGGGTGAAGAAAATATCCGCGCTCTTCTGGCCGAGGCCAAGCGCATCGCTGACTTGTGTGAAGACCCTAAAGAACGAGACGACATACTGCGCTCCATCGGAGAGATTGCAGGCCTCACCGCCAGACTGGTCGAGCTCCGTAGAATGTAATTACAGACCTACAGTACATATGGTTAGAGTCCTGTCATTTACAGGAACATTTAATCTGTGTGTTTTTTTCCACTTCCAAAGGACAGACGGTTTCCAGCTTGATATCAGTCATACAGTATTTAGATAACATTGTGTTTTTGATCAACACATGATGGAAAATGTGGACTTGATAAACCATTGTTAGGTCACATTATGTGACAATGTTCTCCTGAACTGGTATGACAGTTTCCATAATGGGTCTTTAATATTTAAAATCTGTAATTGTTGTTGCCTTTGATAGGGTTTATCAGGAAATTATAATAGAGGAGATGTAATATTACATAATAACAGGAAATTACAATAATATTTTTTAAATAATTATTTTATTACATTTTAGAAGATGATGATAATAATAAGGAATTCATACTTTACTTAAAAAGGATGCATTTAACTGATCCAAATTGACAGTAAGAATACTTTGTCAAAATAATTGCTTTAACTCTATTCCTAAAAAATCCTGAAAAAAACTATGTTTATGTAGTTGTGCTGCTGGGGATGTTTTCATCTACTGGCTGATTTTGAGACTTAATTTGGCCACAACTTTCTCTGTTTCAGCAAATGGAATGATTTTTGCTGACAATCTTATTTTAAAACATTTAAAAACACAACAATACACTCATTTTGTGAACAATACACAACAATTTACTACCTTTTCATTATGTTTGTAGCTGTTTTGCCCCATTGACTTTCATTATAATTACATTTTTTTAATGCTATATTTTTACCTTTTCCCAACAGCAAAAACCACCAACAATTTAGAATGCATGATTATATGTTGTCATGGCTTTGCAATCAAAATATGTCATTATAATAGAGGTCAATGGGGCAAAAACAGCCACAAACATAACAAAAGGGTTCTCAATAGCCGCGTTTCCACTGTCGCGCCTAAAGCAAGAGAGCCAGTGCCAGCCAGGGACAGTCGCGTTTCCATAGTCAATTCCGGGCCAAATCGGGGCTTTCTCGGGGCCATCGGCTAACTTTTTTTCGGCCCGTCAAATACCTTGGGCCGAAGCAAGCCAGTTGGGGCTTCGGGGTGGAGTGAAAGCAGAGGTGGAGTTTGCAAGATGGTGTACTGCTGTCATTACACTAGTTTTCTCATCATGCACGAGTATATGCGCCAAAAAATAAATAATTAAGTGAAAGAAAAAGTTTAAGATATTCCATAAAACACCTTAGGGGTCTTTTGCTTAAGGTCGCCCTTATGTTTCCCTTTTAAATTTAAGGTTGTTGCATAAAATAATAATTAAAGTAGTTCTAATTTAATAAGTGATATTTCTTTGCTGCGTCCTCCTTGATGTTTCAATAACACATAATATTCTTTACACCATAAAGATACAGCCGCCAGTAACGTTCAGTTAGTTTTTGTCAAGTTTAAATGGTGTGTTTGTGCACAAAACATGCACAAAACATGCACGTTTGCATGCATGTGTGTGTGTAAAAGATGGGGTGAAAGAGCGCTCGCTTCACAGCTCTGTTGATGCCACGAGCGGCTGGGTTTCTTTCTTTCTTTATTTTGGAGACAACAGAAAATTAATACAGTACAACAGAAACACATAAAACTTTACAAATTATGTGTCCACTTTTCTTAGATCTGGATAAAATAAACTATAGTCTACTGAAATTATTTAAAGAATTACAAATATCTGATATAATAAAAACAAATTAAGTAAATAAACCAATATAAAACAACCAAAAGCTATAACAATTTAGGTATACACAATACAAATAAATTAAACCGTTTTAGGCCATTTGAACTTTCATTTTACAAATCTGAATTTTTTTTTTAGATATTTAGAGTTTTGAAATACCATTTATAAAGTTTTTAGATATGATGATATTAATCAAATCGTGCAAACAGAGCATTTTTGGGTGAGCAAAACCATCAGACCTTTCAATTCCCTTCTGTCATCCAGTCCTGCGCTGCTTTATTAACTGATTGGGACAAACTACACATAAAAAATGTGTTCTATGTCCTCAAACAAGTGTTTATGTTTTTATATCACGTGGTAAATGTTTAAATAAAAATTTTAAATGTAGAGTTTTATCAGAAGAACATTTAATTTTTTTTATCGTAATTATGCTTTGGGTAGAATCAGTCTAGATATGTTGTTTTGAAATAGGCTATTTACCACTACTTTTATCAAATATATGATAGGCTACATTTATTTTCTTAAAACTGATGCGGATTTTGGAATATAACATATATATATATTTTTAACATCATTTTTTTTGTAATTTCAGTCACATTTTAAGATACCCAGTAACCATGTAAATGTATATATCAAAATATACAATATAAATAACATTTTATTATGTATTTTAATGTTCTGGTTATTCTTGTGTCATAGCGGTAAAGGCGATACTCCAGAGGCGAGAGCTCTTGCCAAACAGATTGGCACAGCTTTGCAGAACTTACAGGCGAAAACGAACCGTGCCGTGGCCAACATGAGGCCTGCCAAAGCTGCTGTTACCCTGGAGGGCAAAATGGAGCAGGCCTTGCGTTGGATCAACAACCCTGGAGTGGACGATCATGGAGTAGGTGGGTGGCATAATACAATAAACAAGTCTTGTTAAATCAGACAGAAAATCAGCTTGGCAACCATCAGAATTCAGTCAAAACTATTGTGTGGCTATGATATCTGCCTGTTATTAGCGTAACGTGTGTGTCCATGGCAGTTAAATACTCTTCTGGTCATCTGAGGCCATTACTTTTCCCCCATAGGATGCCACAGGCGTATTAAATGACTTATTCATTTGTATGGCACTGGCCGCTTGACTCTGGACCTTTATGTGATGTGACAGATGGCCCTTTCCTCAGTCCCTGTTGTATTTATGTTCATACTTACAATCTTTCAACCCATAAATAGCTGCTCCGTGTCCTATTCACAGCAGATCATGTTACTTTCAGGTTAACTTAGTCTTGGAGTAACTCTAGACCAGAGCTGTGAGTTTAGTACCAAGGCTGCGTCCCAATACACACACTTGCTGTAAAATAATCTGCAGTAAATATTTGTACCTTGGTGAAGACACAAAAAACTAATTAAAAAACCCACACAAAACTTGGTGTATGGCAAGGTTGGTATTCGAACATACTACCACATTTTGATACCACAAACACAATGTTGATTTACTAACTGCGTCACATAATTTGTTATTTAAAAACGGCAATGGCATAGGTACCACTTATATGGGATATGTAATTAATGTATTAACTAACATGAATAAACAATGAACAATATATTTATAACAGCGTTTATTCATCTTTGTTAATGTTAGTTAATGAAAATCAAGTTGTACATTGTTAGTTATTGATAACTCACGGTGCATTAATTAGTGTTATACAAGCACAGCATTGGATTTCAAAAATGCATTAGTAAATGTTGAACTGTAATTCATAAATGCTGTAAATTGTTCATTGTTTGTTCATGTTAGCTAATGCATTTACAGTAACTACATGTCTTGTTCTGTAAAGTGTCATGAATGCATACTCGGTTTGAAGTCCAGCAGAAAAAACACAATTCAGGCATCTGTGGCTTATATTTTTTTTATATACTGCACCTACCATTTAGATTATTATAGATTTTGCAATGACTTTGGGTAACAAGTTTCCGAAATGCCAACAGCACCAGTACAGAAATCACTTCTTAATTATTATTATTATTATTTTTATGACTAGAGAGAGTTACAGGATTTAACAAATATCAGCGGTGTACATTACTACTACACTGCAAAAATCCTTTTCTTACCTAGGTTTTGTCTCATTTGTAGTCCAAATATCTATAAATTCTTAAATCAAGAAGCATTTTCTAGACAAGTAACAATATTGTCTTGTTTTGAAAAATAATGTGTTAAAATTGAGTAAGTTTTTCCCTAAAACAAGTAAAATAGTCTCCCAATGGGGTAAGATAAATAATCTTATTATATTAAGACTAGAAACAAGACAAAATATAAGTAAGTAAGAATAGCCAGTATACACAGGTCATATTAATATAAAAAATGTGGACCCAATTAAGTAAACATGTTTGTTATAGATTATAAACAAAGTTTTGGTCCTCATTTAGTGATAGTGAGTTTATTAGAAATGTTTATTTTTAAACTAGCAAGTATAGGTGGAGATAGCAATTTAGTGATAAAGTGACAAGTCGATCAAAATTATTAGTCATTCATTCAAAACAATTGTGTATAATTATGTCATTTTAAATCTAATGGCTGAATTCATGAATTCAACCAACAACTATGGGACATTATTAAAAACTTTGTTTTGGCAAAAATTTGTGCTATTTTTTTGTTTTTGGGCCAAAATAGCATTAGCGATAAAAATAAATAAATAAATAAATAAATAAATATATAAAGGGCTGAAAATGCAAATCAAAATTATTACATAATTATCTAAAATGTCTAGACCTCTAAATTACCTCTAATTACAGGAATAGTGATTTTCTAATAAATGTTTTTGTGTATTTGTGGAATAATGAAGTTTGAAAAATTGTGGAAACCTGTTTGATCATCAGTTCTCCATTGACTCAATCTTTAGTTTGTATAAATATTTTTTTAGACACCTTCAACATTTCTCATACCATCACAGTTTATTTACTATAGTTTATAAAATGCTAATATTATGTGACTAGTACTGAGTTTTTCCAGAAAAAATGAATCGGTATATTGTCTGATAATTTTCTGACATATTTACACAATATTAAAACATTGTGTTCTGTATCTGTTTATAGGCCAGGCTGCTATACGAGGGCTGATAGCAGAGGGCCGACGGCTAGCGAGCTCTTTGCCAGGACCATACAGACAGGAACTGCTGGCCAAATGTGAGCAGGTGGAGCAGCTGATGATGCAGCTGGCGGATCTGGCAGCGCGGGGAGAAGGAGAGAGTCCTCAGGCCCGCGCAGTGGCTGCTCATCTCCTGGAGGCAATTAAAGTAAGGCATCGTGTCCCCCTTTTCTATTAAAAGGTCTCTGTGTCTTTCTCACAGCAGGTGTGGGTGAAGCATAATCAGATGTTTAGGTCTCCTCGAATGGCAAGTGCAGAGGTCAGGTCTGTTGTAGTATAGTTGGTAGAAGAAAAACTGGGCTTCCAGCTCAATATAATAATAAGTAAATGTCGCCCTCTGCTGGAAAATATTTGCAGTACACCAAACTGTAAAAAAACCTGTTCTTAAATTTTTAGGTTGATTCAAATTAGCTTTACAGATCATTTCAATTGGCATCAATTAATCTGACTTAAAATGTCAAATTGAAATTGGTATAACTTAAAAATTATTAAAATAAGTTAAAATAAAACATATGTTATCATGACTTGAAAAACAATTGTGCATATTTATATTTCTTCACTGATTTAAGCTAATGTCAGTACTGGGTTATAGTTTGGAATAATTAAGATCTTTTTCATGTTTTTGAAAGACATCTGCTATGCTTATCAAGGCATTATATGATCAAAAATAGAGGAATATTATAAAATAATGTTACAATAAAAATATACAAATACATTTTAAAATACAATTCATACCTCTGGTACAAAGCAAAATTTTCAGCATCATTACTCCAGTACTCTTAAATAATCCTTCAGAAATCACTGTAATATTTTGAATTGGTGCTGTATATTGGTAGCTATTAATGGTTTTTATAATTAAACATTTTTAATACTTACATTTCTTTGTTAAAACAGTGCATTGTCATGCTTGACGAATAGGGAAAAAAAACTTTTTCAATCTCTACAAGCCGTTTTAGATGCCAACTATTTGCAAACGCCATTTAGGTTGGAGCAAGATGGACCTCTATGTCCTTATCACTACTTGCCAAAATAGCAAAGAAAAATAAATGCATTGCTGCAAATCAATTTTCTAAATTCTATAATTCTGCTTCCTGCTCATGAAAAGGTTAAGCACAAACCTAATTCTTTCATTTGTCAATCTCTGCGGCATAGGAATATATAATGAGTGTTTAGCTTTTCCATTATAACATAGATTTTCAAAAAAATTATTTTGTGGGCAGTTAAATTAATATGTGATAGCATGTTGTTATTCCAGTTTGTATTCTGTTGTCAATAATAATAATAATAATAACAATAACAATGGGCAGCACGGTTGTACAGTGGGTAGCACAATCGCCTCACAGCAAGAAGCACTGGTTCGAGCCCCAGCTGGGTCAGTTGGCATTTCTGTGTGGTTTGCATGTTCTCCCCGTGTTGGTGTGGGTTTCCTCAGGGTGCTCCGGTTTCCCCCACAAGTCCAAAGACATGTGGTACAGGTGAATTGGGCAAGCTAAATTATTCGTAGTGTATGTGTGTGAATGATTTTGTATATATATTATATGTTTCCCACTGATGGGTTGCAGCTGGAAAGGCATCCGTTGCGTAAAACATATGCTGGATAAGTTGGCGGTTCATTCCACTTTGGCGACCCCAGATTAATAAAGGGACTAAGCCGAAAAGAAAATGAATGAATAATAATAATAATAATAATAATAATAATAATATAAACATTTATTTGAAATAGAAAACTTTGTAAAGTTACAAATGTTTTTATTGTTAATATTCATCAATAATTTGAGGCATCCTTGCTATAAGCTTTCTTCATAAAATATTACGTCTAAATTTGACTTGATTTGAAAAACATATTAAAAAATCTCTTTTATTGTTGTTTGATTACATTAATTCATTTGTGGAGATTTAAGAGATTTTTTTCATGATCAATCCAAACTTTTTATTTTTAAGCAAAGTGACTAGTTATTTTTTACATGACTTTTATTTTGAACTTTATAATTAAATAACCCACATCATATTTTTTTAAAGGATCTGAAGGCAAAGATGCAGGAGGCGATGACCCAGGAAGTGTCGGATGTTTTCAGCGATACAACCACACCAATTAAACTCCTGGCTGTGGCAGCAACAGCACCTCTTGAGGCCCCGAACAGAGAAGAGGTCTGATAAACATACACATCTCAACATGCCTTCTAGCATCTAATCAAACGTACTAAAAAACACAAAACCTTAACCTAAAATGAAGAATTCTGAAATGAAAATACATAAAAACTAATACTTTGAAAGCACTCAAAATTAAGCATTTGCGGAACATTTACTCACCTTTGAATGGTTTTTAACCATTATTTGTTTTTAATTTCTGTTGAACACAAAAAGAAGATATTTTGAAGTATGTTGGAAACCGGTAGCCATTGACATCCATAGTAGGAAAATATACTATAGATGACAATGGATACTGCTTTCCTTAACTTTTCAAAACATCTTCGTTCTTTTCTGCTCAACAAATGAAAGAATCTGAAATAAGTTTGCATAATGTGGTGAGTGTACTTTTCTGTCTTCCTGTGATTTTTATAAGACTAATTTTGTCTAGGTCTCTTGAAATGCACACATACATACTTCAAGTGTTTCTTTCTCTTCTAGGTGTTTGAAGAAAGAGCTTCTAATTTTGAGAATCATGCTAGCAGGCTGGGTGCTACAGCAGAGAAGGCAGCTGCGGTAGGAACAGCCAATAAGAGCACAGTTGAAGGCATCCAAGCGGCTGTGAAATCAGCCAGAGATCTAACACCTCAGGTATGCAGCTTATATGCATACTGTATCTGTAAGTGCAGATGCCCAAATCAGTGTTAATGCCAGAGCTACTTTAAAGGATATATATTGTTACATTACTTGTATATATTACTGTAGCCTCGAGATCAAGGGTCATGGTAATAACCACCAAATATAAGATGATCCCATTTGGCAAGACCTTGTTCTTAAAATATGACAGTGAGAAAACTATTGAGAATTCAGTTAAGATGTTTCCAATATAAATAGATTTGATATTTGTGAAGGCAAGACAAATAACCATCTTGGAATTATATGGTTCTATTTGCAATTTTGAGATATTTAGAATACATTAAGCCAGAAACATGTTTTTTAATTGTTTTAATATTTAGCAATATTTTAGTATGTTTGAAAAATACATGAAAACATTAATAAATGTACTCGCTTGAAAATCTTGAATCTTAGTTGTTGACAATGTATGATTTTTCCTCTTAATATTAATGGTTCCATGATTTTAGAAAGCTTTTTAAGAATATTTTATATATACTGTGTATAATTAAAATATGTATTTCCGTGTAAAGTTGGACAGCCCTATTAATTCTCTTTTTAATTCAACTTTTTTTTAATGGATTCTATTAAGCTAAGGATGCACAGCTTTTTCAGCTATTTATATATATATATTTTGCGTACTATAAATGAGTACTTACTGTGTCTTCCTAGTATTTTTCTAGCTGTGGTGGCAGGCCTTTTACACAGATCTTCCAAACTACCTATGGTGTTATTTTAATGATAAATGTTGTGAGTGCAGTATTACAAGTCGAGATCGCATTCATGTAATACAAGCATGCGAATCTCTTTACTTGCGTGCCGTTTTCCTCTGTTCATGCAAAAAACTTCTTGCACGCCCGGTCAGTCAGTCAGCATGTTACCTTAAAGGGTTAAACAAATAACGCACAGCACTACTACGATTACAGAAAAGTTTGTTGCTGTTTAAATTCATTTACATTTAAATATGTTTTGGTGCAATTATAACCCGCTACAAAAAAAACTGAAGGTTTTAATTGAGAAGCTGTAATGTAGCCGTGGCGGGAAAGAATCTTAGTGTGGCGCCACATCATGAAAGAATGAAAGTAGCAGAAACAACGAATGCTGATTGTTATCAAATAAATTAGTCTTACATGTAAATCTTTGTTTTGCTTTTTTTAATGAGCAGGTCACTTCTGCTGCACGTATTTTGCTGAAAAATCCTGGCAACCAGGCTGCCTACGAGCACTTTGATACCATGAAGAACCAGTGGATTGACAACATTGAAAAAATGACCAGTAAGCAAAAACTTATTTTAGCAGAATGCAGCCAGAATGAAAACACAACATACAACATTATTGAAAATCTTCATTTTAGGTCTTGTGGACGAAGCCATTGACACTAAATCCCTCTTGGATGCTTCAGAGGAGGCTATTAAGAAAGACATTGATAAATGCCGGGTGGCAATGGCTAATGTTCAGCCCCAGATGTTGGTTGCAGGGGCTACAAGCATTGCCCGGCGGGCAAACAGGGTTCTTCTGGTGGCCAAGAGGGAAGTGGAAAACTCAGAGGACCCTAAATTCAGAGAACTGGTTAAAGCTGCTTCAGATGAACTCAGTAGAACCATCTCACCCATGGTTATGGCTGCTAAAGGCGTGGCAGGAAACATCCAGGATCCAGGTCATTGTCGTAACTGTTCTTCATATGTATTTAGAAAAACACTTCTGCGATTACTGACAGAATATTTTCAAATCTACTGAGCAGGTTTGCAAAAGGGCTTCCTGGACTCTGGCTACAGGATCTTGGCTGCTGTTGGGAAAGTCAGAGAAGCTTTTCAGCCTCAGGAGCTGGACTTTCCTCCTCCACCTCCAGACCTGGATCAGCTGCATGTAAGAGCACTTCATTAACCCTTTCGCGCTTACAATCACACCTGTGTGTTTAGTCTAGGCTGGTCCCTGTTGCGCACTCGCCCCCTCGCCGGTGTTATTAGAACATTCGGTGTCTAACGTGTTCAAGAGCAGCACTTGTTATAAATCACAATGTATCAGTGTTTCCAAACAAATAACGTTCATTTTAGGTTTCAGACATTTAAATGCACACCTATCACCCATCATAGATCAAATAATATGATCATAATTAAGCTGTATAATCGACAAAATACATGTTCTTACAAATATTTGAGAATTGACCAATCAGATATTTCCACAACATGGTAGATGCTTGTCAATATTCACAGAAAAAAAGATGATATCTGCATGAATAAATAAAAACTAAGCAAAACAAAAAACACTCCCCCCTCTAACTTTTCCTCCTCCACACTTAATTCTCTGAGCACAAACTTTTCCTTTGTATAATTAGCACTTCTTCTGTGTATTGCTTACTTAATTGTAAGTTGCTTTGGATAAATCCATTTGTTAAATCAATAAGTGTAAATGTAATTCACATTGTGTTGGTACCATTGGCGAAATGGTTGTACGATCTCTTATCAATATAAAACGTTTCCATCCCATGAGTGCTTAGTATCTTTTTCATCAGCAACCTTATGCACCTTCAGGTCTTTAAGGGACAACTCTGTCATCAATTCCTCACCCGTGTGTCATTTATAAACCCATATGGCTCTTTTAGGTCAACGATGACCAGGCTCCACCTAAACCGCCTCTTCCTGAGGGAGAGGTTCCCCCACCGAGACCTCCACCTCCAGAGGAGAAAGATGAGGAGTTTCCTGAGCAGAAGGCAGGAGAGATGGTGAGCGAGCCCATGATGGTGGCTGCCAGGTCACTGCACGATGAGGCCCGCAAGTGGTCCAGCAAGGTGAGCAGATCTACTATATGTTTAGGGACAAAATATCACATAATCTTTTTTCGTAGTCCTTTAGATGTGCACTTCTGTTGTGGGTCTGTACAATTTAACAAGAAATGAATGCTTTTGTTTAGTAAAGATGCATTTAAATTGATCAAAAATTACCGGTAAAGATATCAATATGTTTTAAAAGACTTTAGTCACGTCATATTCTTTATAAGAGAATCCTGAAAAAAAAGAAATTGTCAAAATATTTAGCAATAGTTTTGAATATCGAAGATAATAATAAAGGTTTCTTGAGCACCGAATTGCCATATTCGAATAATTTCAGAAAAATCATGTCACATAAAACTGGAGTAATGATGCTAAATTTCCTCTTTACTGTCACAGGAACAAATTTTATTATAGTTTTACTGTTTTTTGATCAAATTAATGCAGCTTTCATTAAAAATCAGTTCTGACCCTATATTTGTAAATGAAATAAGAATTAGTTCTTAAACCAAATAAGTAATGAAAAACGAAAAAAAAAAGTTTTTGAATGTTTGAGATGCGCTTTGTGTACTCGTCTGCTTTTTACGACTGTGAAATGTTGCCTCAGTGTTTTTGTTGTCATTAACCTGAAATGTGGAAATCTCTGTGGTGATTCCAGTTTCAGGGGGGAAAAGAAAGGAAACTGTCATCTATGAAAGACGTGTTTGCATGATTGATCTCTAACGTTTTTTTTAACAAATAGATTTTTTTACCGCTATGATAGAGAGATTCATGTTTTTTTCTTCTCAGCTATTTGCCAAAAGATAACATAACGAGACAGGACTACATGTGTTAACTTTAACTAATAGGAAATGTCTTCCTCAGCGGATGCAATATTAACCGGAAGTAGCGACGAGCTAAAACAAGCTCATTGCAAAGGCTCTTTTAGGTGCTAGAAGGTGATGTAAAGAATAATAACTGAATCAGGTGACTGTAGAGTGAGTGGACTGGGTGTGTACGACTTGTCATTGTCCTGTTTTGGATGTTTGTGTGATATTCCCTCTACCTCCATATTCCTTTCGTGGCTTTGTCTTGGTCCTTGTGAAAATGTGTTCTCTTGCGTGTTAATATGGTCTTTAACTGTGTGTATCTGCAAGCAGCCCCCCCGTTCATTGCTTGAAGATATTATATATACAAATAAGGAATATGAAAGAAATGCTCAGATATTCCAGAATTTCTATATTTTAATTATACATTTTAAAATATGATGGCAAAGCAGTTATTCATGAGGCTTTAGTTGCACTTCCTAATATTATTGTCGAAAGAGTAATGCAATTTTCTTGATTCTTTGGTGAATAGAAATATTAAAAGACCAGCATGTATTTGAAATAGATATCTTACAGTCTAGATGGTTTTTATAGCCAGTTTTCATCAATTTCTGTAATCATTTCTTTATAAAAGAAGCCTTAATGACTCCAAACTTTTTCATAGTAGTACAGAAATAGCTGATGTTAATGTACAGTTGATGACTTAAGAAAATGTAAAAAGAATCGGCACACTGAGGTCACCCGATGATCCCTTGTAGGTTGAAACTGTCCAATTAAATTGTCTATTGTGTTTAGCTTGATCGAACACCTGCCCTTAAGATTTTCTTAGATGTGCACATACTAATGTTTTTCAGTTGATGACTTGACTTCAGTTACTGTCAGTACATAAAAACTGGAAAACTTTCTATGCAGAAAAATCGTATGTATACATAAATGTTAGGATTTGTCAGTTGAAATATGACCCTGTGAGTACATAAACATGGAAAAACTTTCATGTTTTGTAGTCTATTTGGTAGACTGATGTACATAAGTTACAGTTGGTCTATATAATGCGACGGAGTATGTAAACATTGACAAATAATTTTGTCTGTTTGTGGCAGGCATGTAAAAGTCAAGTTTTGTCAACATAAGTGTAACTCTGCAAGTACATGAACATCAGTAAACATTTAATTTGTATTCAGAATATCAGTACAATATGTATATAAATTGACAATAAACGGTCTTGTTTTATGCTGATGGCTCGTGCAAACAAGTCATGTTTTATCTACGCTATTGCAAATTCAGTAACTTAAGCCCATGAAAATTAGAAAATGTTCTTGTTTGGATGCCGAAGCAGAAGACTCTCATGCACACGTTAAAATCACGTTTCTTGATTTCTACAAAACTTAATTGGCTGTTTCAAATGCCAGTAGCTGATCTGCAGATGCTCTTTATAGATAATGAAGAGGAAAGATGTTAAAGAGGCACAATACAGTACATGAGACACAAATATTTAATAATACTTCAGTCTGTACAGTCTGGTCAAAAACTCCAGACTCCTGTTACACAGCAGCAGGATGTATATGAAAAGTTTTTTTGCAAAAACAGATCGCTCCATTTTTTTTAGAGATATCATTAGATGTTAGTAGTTTTCAGAAATCATGTTTTTACATTGAGTACGAAAGATTTCAATTGCAAAAAAATAGATTTATTTAAAAAAATTATGTGAAAAAAAAAATGAGGGTGGTATAGTGGCTCAGTGGTTAGCGCTGTCACCTCACAGCAAGATGGCCACTAGTTCGAGTCCCGGCTGGGCCAGTTGGCATTTCTGTGTGGAGTTTGCACATTCTCCCCGTGTTGGTGTGGGTTTCCTCCGGGTGCTCCGGCTTCATCCACAATCCAAAGACATGCGTTACAGGTGAATTGAATAAACTAAATTGGCCATAGAAAATAAATGAAAATTAAAGTAACCTCTTTATATATAACCCTTTTAAAAAATAAGACTGTTAAGAGATGGTGGCAATTTTACTGGCCACTTAATGGATAAAAACACAATGAAGATATATAGTATTATGTTCCAACTCATTACCTGCATTAGATGGTTTTTACAGT
This sequence comes from Danio tinwini, assembly GCA_903798205.1. Taxonomy (NCBI): domain Eukaryota; kingdom Metazoa; phylum Chordata; class Actinopteri; order Cypriniformes; family Danionidae; genus Danio; species Danio tinwini. Next base: position 15,794,785 of record CAIGQZ010001313.1, read on the forward strand.
GATTTTTTTTTTAACAGTTCATCCAAAGATCATCTTCAAGACAGGACTTTATGTTTGAAAAGTCAAAGAGAAACAGAAGTTTATGAATACCTGTTCATGTACAGTAGAAGTGAATGAGTTGGCAGAGAAGCTGACTTAAACTTGCTCTGAGAAACGCTGTTGCTCTCAATCATTGCTTACTTCACTAAGTCAGTTTAATGGTAAGAGGATTGATCAAATAGGCCTGTCGATAGAAGGTTTACGAAGAAATTTCTTGCTCCCTTGTAAAAGTATTTTGCAGTATTTTCAAAATACAAAATACAGTATTTTATTTTGATACATTGTGGCTGCTGTATTTTGTAGTTTATTTTGATACACATAAAATTTAAGTATTTTGTATTTTATTTTAAAAAACATTTCAATGTATTTTTGCCCATCCCTGATTACAAGAATATTGGAAAGTACTCGTTTGCACCCAGAAGACACACGTGCACATAAAAGTCATGATTTGTCCACATACAGCAAAAATTATCATGTGAAATGATAAAAAGAATGGTGAGAAAACATTCAGTTATGAAGACTTGCGAAGACTCAAGTTTTATTTCCAGATGTTTGTCAAAACTGCTCTAGTTGGGGGCTCTGCTTGTTTTGCTTTGCCTAATTAACCACCCAGTTATCATCCTCAACTTAATGAGATTAGATTAGTTAAATCATTTTTAGTTATAAAACCGGTGGCAGTGGTAAAGTCATGTACTTTAAAGACGGTATGACTACATAAACATTGGAAAACACTTATTTGCATCTAAAATTCATGTTTGATAATGTGTCTTTGATAATTACAAGAGCATTGGAAAGTATTCGTTTGCATCCGAAACACACATGCGTACATAAAAGTCATGATTCGTCCACAAAAATCTTCAAGTAAAATGTTAAAAAGAATGGTGATAAAACATCCAGTCATTATGAAGACTTGCGAAGACTCAAGTTTTATTTCCAGAAGTTTGTCAAAACTGGGGGCTCTGCTTGTTTTGCCTTGTGTCCTAATTAACCACCCAGTTTTCATCTGCAATTTTACGAGATTAGATCAGTTAGATCATTTTCAGTTATAAACCCCATGGCAGCGGTAACCCTGCAGGACCCAGAACGCTGCCTCTATCAACAACCCCAAACCCAGCCGTACCCACAATCATGACCTGGAAATCTCCATCCAGTGCCTCACATACTAACTCTGTCCTTCTTTCTCCATGCTGGCTCCGTCCTCCCCCTCCCAAGCCCGAGGTCCCAGATGAGGGTTTTGAGACCGCTGAGGCGGAAGTAGATATAGACGATGAGGATGAATTCACAGACAACGAGGACGATTATGAGCCAGAGCTGCTCTTAATGTCTTCCAATCAGCCAGTTAACCAGCCCATTCTGGCCGCTGCGCAGTCTTTGCACCAGGAGGCTCGCAAGTGGTCCAGTAAGGTACTTCGCTTTCCGGCCCTGGTGGGTCGCAGCATCCCTTCTGCATCCAGATGTTACTGTGGGAATGCTGAATCCAGATAGCTGCTGCTACTGCTGCTGTTGTTGCTTCACACTTGGGTCCGGTGTGTTGTTTTTTTTGTTTTTGGTTTTGCTGCTGGGGTTGCCAATGACAAGCGACTGGAATGGCAAGTTTGTTGTGCATTTCTTGGACAAACTGATACTGGCTTCACAAGTCACTTCATGCTCATTTCTGATAGTTTGACACCACCTCTGTGGCCTGGTTTGAACAAGGAGCCATTCACTCAAAGCGCTGCTGCCAAACACTCTGCTTTTGCCAACCTGTGAAGCCATGGATGACAGTTTCCCAATGACTTCGGAATTACATGTGTTGAAGTCATGTCACACGCTTGTTTGTTTGTTTGTTTGTTGTGCACTTGTTTTCTAACCATTTCAATGAACCACGTTAAAGCCGTTGTAGGATGATACACTTTAACACACTCAATCTCTGCATGCCTGTGTATAAACATTATTACCTCACTAAAGGAAAATGCTGAATTCTACTCAAGGTATCAATTGTATCAAATATATTATGATCAGATATACATCTTTATACATTTTGATGTGGTTTTTATGAGACAGGCACAATATTGATGACAATCTGGAAGAAATAGAGCCCCTAAAGTTGCATTTAGAAAAAAAGCTGACTTCCTTGCGTGCACAAGAAACTTTAAAGAGTAAAAGTTCATTTTTATGAAAACTGAATGCTTTTTGTGTACATGAAAAACTTTTTCATTCACACAAAGAGGAATGTCTTGAATCTGTTGCTCACATCCAAAAATGACTTTTTTTTAAATTGGGTTTGCACATGAAAGATTTAAATAGTAATTGGTGGTTCATTCCACTGTGGGGAAAGAAAAGTAAATCAGGGACATAGGAAAGTGAGTGAGTGATATTCTAATTGTCTACAGTAATTTAACTTTAGCAACTCAAATGAGCACATACAGTACAGTCGAAGTCGGAATTATTAGCCCCCCATGGAATTATTTTTTTTTTATATATTTCCCAAATGTTGTTTAACAGAGCAAGGAAATATCACAGCATGTCTTATAATATGTTTTCTTTCTGAAAAAGTCATATTTGTTTTATTTCGGCTAGAACAAAATCAGTTTTTAATTTTTTTAAATCCATTTTAAGGTCAAAATTATTAGCCCTTTTAAGCTAATATTTTTTTCGATAGTTTACAGAACAAGCTATCATTATACAATAACTTGCCTAATTACCCTAACCTGCCTAGTTAACCTAATTAACCTAAAATGTCACTTTAAGCTGTATAGAAGTGTCTTGAAAATATCTAGTCAAATATTATTTACTGTCATCATGACAAACATGAAACAAATCAGTTATTAGAGAGGAGTTATTAAAACTATTATGTGTAGAAATGTCTTGAAAAAATCTTCTCTTTGTTAAACAGAAATTGGGGAAAAAATAAACAGGGGGACTAATAAATCAGGGAGGCTAATAATTCTGACTTCAACTGTACATATTGTAAACGTTTGATATTTGTATGCAGAAGACTCGTCTTCATGTAAAATGTAAGTTTTCTTGACAATATTGTGACTTTAGCAACTTAATGAGCACATAAACAATAAAAAAAGTTTGATATTTGTATGCAGAAGACTCATCATCCTGTAAAATTGAAGTTTTCTTTACATTAATGTGAGTTTAGCAACCCATTGAGTTTATTAACGTTGTAGACATTTGATATTTGTATGCATAAGTCTTTGTGTAAAATTTAAGTTTTCACTATATTTCAACTCAATGAGGACATAAACATTGGAAAACTTTTTTGTCTATAAGTGAAACACTCAGGTATTTGTGCAAGTCACATTTTGATTCTGTAAATATGATTTAAGTGACTAAAGATTGAAGAATTATCTAGTCTGTACACAGAACACTGACAAATGTAAAAGTCATGTTTTTTGCCACCAAGATTAAGCGAACATTAGAATTTTTTTTTTTTTAAATGCAAAAGTGTGCATGAGAAAGTCATATTTAGTCCATGTAAATGCAACTTTAGTGTGTCTCTCTTTGGAAGTACATAAACATTAGAAAATGTTCTTGTTTGCATATAATAATTACAGTTTTCCTACATAAATGCAATATTAGCAACAATGTGTGATCATTGGAAAAACTTCCCAGAAAAATCTTGTGCACACATGCAAGTCACATAAATGCAACTTTGCCGGTATCTGTGGGTCAGGTCTCACAAAATTGATTTCCTAGCTCAATTTCACATTGTGATTATTCCCATTTTGAAGAAAACATATAATCAATATTAGTTTACTAATGTCCAAAAAAGCATGCTTGATATGTGTGTCTGGATGAATGTGAAGTGCCACTCTAAACTGTTTGTCTAACTGACATTTTAAAAGATTATGGATATAAATGAGATACTGTACATATATCATCACCAATCGCAGATTAACAGCAGGTAAAAATTATCTATATGAACAATCAGTTATTTAGTGGACAACTGACAAGTGTTTGTCAAAGTATGTTTATAATCAAATCCTCATGCTTTCGCCTCATTGGTTTTCCTCGTAGGGTAATGACATCATCGGAGCCGCCAAGCGCATGGCCCTGCTGATGGCAGAGATGTCTCGTCTGGTGCGTGGTGGAAGTGGGAATAAACGTGCCCTTATTCAGTGCGCTAAGGACATCGCCAAGGCCTCTGATGAGGTCACACGGCTGGCTAAAGAAGTAGCCAAACAGTGCACCGACAAACGGATTCGCACAAACCTGCTGCAGGTAGATATAATGGATTAGTATATGCGGATATTCAATAAATCACTATATCATGATAATGAACATGCACAATATTGATATCCTGGACACTTCAAAATACTTTGAATAATTATTAAAATATTTAGTTATATTAGCAGTGGTGTTCGTCACAGCACCAAATGCTTGAAGACCTAATAGGTGATTTATTTTCAAATATTACCATTTTCACTTGTTAATCTGCTTTATGACATTGAAAATGTAGTGACTATACGCCTATTGTTTAACTCTGTACATTCAGATTGGTTCCATTTAATGTTAGTTAATTTAACTAAAGTCAATGTAATGACAACTACAAAAGCATTTATTATCCTAGGTGATGTTAATTTCTTAGCCTAATGGGTTAAAAGTGTTTTATAATCAAGTTAATAACAAAAAAAAATTCAATTTAAGATATAACTATAATATGGGTTATTTCTTAAGGGCTTCGCACACTGGATGCGCCACCCAGCACCACGACGTGGTGCACATAACAGTTAATTATGACCTCTTTGGCTTGCCATAGTAGAAAGTATCCCATACCAGACGCGCACATTCGCACGCTATTTAAAATGAAACTATTCAGATGGCGCTCTGTGGCGTGCAGTAATATGAACAATGTCTTGAGTCGTAGCTGGGCACCGTGGACAGCTGCCGCTTTGTGGCGTCGGTGTGTGTACTTTGATAAAAACCAATGTTTAGAATTCTAAAATGCATGCCGCCAAGCAGTGCATCCGGTGTGCGACCCCCTTTACTGTTGATTTTAACATTTACTAACGAGACTTTATTGTAAAGTGTTTTAAATGCACAAAAGCAGGCACACCAGTCTCAGATGAGTGCTCAACCAAAAAAAAAGACCAAAATATACAGTGGGGAAAGTATTGAACATGTCATGTATTTTCATGGGAGTAATACTTCTAAAGGAGCTGTTGACAGTGAACCAAATTTTGGTAAAAGCCCAAAAGAAACAAACATAAAAATACAACAAATAATCTGAAAACTAGTTATGGGTAATAACAATGAAATAACACAAGGAGAAAGCACTGAACTACTGAAACCTATTTAATACTTGATATAAAAGCTTTTTTATATAAAGGCTTTTTTGGTGATGGCAGCTTAGACACCTCTTATATGGAGAATGAAGTCACATGCATTGCTCAGGTGTGAGTATTTCACAGACTTCAACAGTGTAAAAATCTTGATGGTTTTGTGGGTTTCCTCTATCAAATTTTCTATTGGATTCAAGTCAGGTGATTGGCTGGGCCATTCTACAGCTTGATTTTCTTTCTCTGAAAGCATTTGAGTTTCCTTTGCTTTGTTTTGGATCATTCTCTTGCTGAAATGTCCACTCTGGTTTTATCTTCATCATCCTGATAATGTAGATGTTGGACTGAAGCAGCGAATATTAATTTACAATGATGAAGGGCAGAAGGTTGCTGAAGAGATTTCAGCTGCTGTCTAGGCTCACTGTCTTTCTACAGCTCTCTTTCTTCATGTGTTCAATAGTTTTGAACTACTCCCTGCGTCATTTCATTTTATTATGCATATCTTCAGTTTTTTGTTAAATAATTTGATTTGTTTTTTGCATATATGGATTTCTTTGATTGTAACCAAAATCCAGAGAAAATTTCGCAAGGGTACCTTTAGAAATATCTTTTCAGAGAAAAATAATCACATTCAATACTTATTTTTCCTTCCTGTATATGAAGATGGCAACGTTAAAGCTCCAAAAGGATCACAATTTATTCATAAAATGCTATCACTTGTGATATAATTAAGTGTTATATTATTAACTGAAACATACAGTATACTGTAACTATAGCATGTTAGAAAAATGTTTCAATACAAAAATACAAATGTGATATACTGTAAAATTTCTCACTGTTTATTTTTAACATTTACTAATGAGACTTTTTGTAAAATGTTTTGTAAAATGTTTTGTTTTGTCAACTGTTTATTTACCCGGAACATGTATATACAGCAGCAAATGTTTTTACAAAAAGTATTTTTTGGTTATTGTATCTCTTAAAGTAATCTTTTTCTTAGCTTAGGTCAATATCGGGATAATATCATATATCGTGATAAAAGGTTTAAAATGCAACAAGAACATTTGATACCGACTGCTCTTTTCCAGCACATGCAAATTAACATTTGTTTCATGAATGCAGGTTTGTGAGCGTATCCCAACCATCAGCACTCAGTTGAAGATCCTTTCCACAGTGAAGGCCACTATGCTGGGACGTACAAACATCAGTGAGGAAGAATCCGAACAGGTAAGGCTAACAAGTGAACATCTTTAATAGGGATAAATTGGATTTTTTGATTGTAATTGAATTGATCTTGTTTGTGTTTAGGCCACTGAGATGCTTGTGCACAACGCCCAGAACCTCATGCAGTCTGTGAAGGAGACAGTGAGAGAAGCAGAAGCCGCTTCCATTAAGATCCGCACAGACGCAGGCTTCACGCTTCGCTGGGTCCGAAAGACCCCCTGGTACCAGTAAAAAACAAACTGAGGACTAGATGTTTTCGGTTAGCAATTTGCATCCTTGCCTTTTTAAATGTCCCACATCTGAGAGGAGGTGGACTTTTGGACAGCAGCGTTTGGTTCTACTTTCGAGGTGACTTTTTTTATTTAACAGCTGGTATTGGTACTCCGTACACTTACTTTGTCTTTACGGAGGCTATTTTTGTCCTGAATCTCACACTACTGAGGTATGGTGTTGGAATAGACAGGAAGCAGATTTATAAATATATATTTTTGGTATGTTGGGTTTCCAAATTCCAGGTATATATACATAAATATATATTTTTTTGCATGATGAAGTTTTCTATTTTATATTGGAGAAATACGGCTCTACGCCTCTCTCGAACAATGTTGGGAGTTCGTTATGAAATTTACTTTAGTTTTTGAGAAGTGAATTTTCTTATTGAAAATGTATATATTTCGTATATATTTCACCAGATCGTTATCGCACATTTATTTTTAGTCGCGAATTTGCATCTTTAGTTGCGTTTTTGCATTGCTTTTCTGAATAACTGCGCTGTGGCTAGTGGATTTTACATTTTAACTCACTACGATTAACTGTTTTGAGCTCATGTTTATATGAACCGTTGCTTAGCTATTTATTAATTAGGATAATGCCTTTTTTGTTGGGTCATGCCATTACAGAGATGTATTTTGCATGGCACGGTTGATGCCAAAGATCTCTTTTATTTTTACATTTAATATATTTAGTCGCTTTGGAAATCATGTAAATCTATGTAGACATGCAAACGCTTAGATAGTCAACACTGAAATGTATTCGTTCTTTATATTTCGCTCTTGTGAGAGACTGAATGATTTTTTTATAGATTTGTTAGGCTCAAAAGAAAAGCACAATCCTCACAACAGTTGAACTGTTTCTCTGTTAGCTCAGTCTCAGTCTGTTAGCTGCGGTTTACAGCGTTATGTTGGATTTTTCTCTCAGTGTGATTGTGTTTTTATTGTAGCGTATTGAAAATGAGGCTGTCTTAATGTATCTTCCATTAGGATAGTATGGGTAACAACAAGACCCAGGTGGCTTGTTTATACGTGGTGCCTACAGCACAATATGTTTGAAGACGCTCATAGAGATACGTCAACAAAAAATAACAAGTCTTTCATCATTCACACACCCTCATGCAGTTCTAAAACTGAAAATATTATGCAAAAATAATGCTGGGTTGTTTTAGACCCCATTGACTTTAAAGGGATAGTTCACCCAAACATTAAAATTGACTATTTATTAACCCTCGGGTGGTTTCAAATCTTTATCACTTTCTTTTTTCTGGTCGACACAAAGGAAAGCTGTAAACATTCAATAGTAAAAAAAACAAACAGTAAGGAAGTCAATGGTTACAGGTTTCCAACATTTTTCGAAATGACTTCTTTTGTGTTCAACAGAAACTTATAAAGGTTTTAAAGGAGTTAACTGTGAGTAAATGATGACAGAATATGAATTTCTTGAGTGAACTATCACTTTAAATGTATAAGCATTTTTCATACAGGTTTTAAATGACATGAGGGTCAGTAAATTGCAGATTTGGCACTTTTTTTTGATGATGTGTCATTTTAAGAACTGTACAAAATCAATTGTGTGGAAAATTGTGCAATCGTAGTATGGAAAACTCAGTAGCACAACCTTTAGCTGAAGATACGTCTCTTTCATTCTCCGCACAGCTACCGTAACTCTCCGTCATGATGCTTTACTGCCTTTCATTCACTTAAATCTCTATCTACAACTTAGACGTTTGAAAGAGTACCATTTCAGCCCCTAATATAGTGCCTCGTTGTGAAAGTTTACAGGGCTGTGTTTGTACTGTATGTGTATTAGCATGTTTTGGGTTCTGATGACATTTAGAAAGGGTGATAGTACTGCTTTGTGAATGTATATAATGAATGACACTAATGTTGACTTTTTTTTTCCGGTGTCACATAGAAAAGAACATCCTATGTGCCTCAGATTATTCATAATAAAAAAAGTTATGGTAGGTGTTTTGCTTTGGCACTTCACTACACTAAAAATGTCAAATAAAAGGACAAGTGAATGTAATGAATTTGTAAAAGCTACAATATTTTAATTATTACACAAGGATTAAAATATTATTTTAGTAACTTACAAGATATTATTTGCTAATACTTTAATATGGAAAAATAAAAAGGTAATGAATTCTTCAAATTCAAGACTTTCCACCACCACAAAAAAAGTAATAATAATAATAATAAAAAATAAATAAATAAATCAAACAATTCTGCTTTTTTCTTCTTCGAAAATGCTAGCCCGATGTCCCGGGTTATTATGTTTTCCAGTCTGGCTACCAAAAATTAATGCACCCAGAGGAAAAATATACCCTATTTCAGTGCTTTTGCATTTTCTCACAAATTGGGTAATTATGTTGGATGTAATCGAGGAACCACTTTTTTTTGGCACCAAGTTGATTAAAAATAGATAAATAAATAATAGTAATAATAATTATAATAATAATATAAATAATGAACAAAACAATAAAGGTAGGCCTACAAGGTTTTCACATGATTTTTAGGGACAATTAAAATTTTTAAATAAACTTATAAATAATAATTCTACATTATTATAATATATTAAAGGGCACCTATTTTACCCCTTTTACAAGAAGACAAGCCTTTGGTGTCTCCAGAATGTATCTGTAAAGTTTCAGCTCAAAATACCCATCAGATAATTTTATTATAGCCTCCATAATCTGCCTATTGTTGTGTCTGAGTACAGTGTAGCTGTTTTTGTAGCTTGTGGCTTTGAATAAAAATGAGCTGCTTCTCCCCGCCCATTGTTCCCACGTGTGTGTCTGCTTCTCATCATGTGTTACATCAGATAAACAGCAGTCAGTGACAGAGACAGACTCGAATGAAGCTGAAATACAGCTCATTAAATATCAAGTTGGTTTATTTCATGTATTTGTGGTTTATTCAAGCCTTTCTGAACTGATGAGTCTCACACAAATATTAGCGTTTACTGATGCCATGCGGCAGTGGTGATTATAGCGTTAAGAATTAACGTTTATTAATGGTTAAGAATTACATTTTACTGTCTTTATTACAAACATGCTCTGTTTTAAAAACGTTTAAAACTTAAACAATCAGAGAGTTGTAACAGATATTTTAATCCGTTTATTTGCAATGTTTTTTCTGTGTTCATGTGTATACAAGTTATTATAGAAACATGGCATCTGTCAATCAATTCGGTGGGCGATGAAAACCGCACTCCTATGTCACGTTGTGGTAAGCCTCAAAATTACTGGAATTTGGGTCCTATTTTAATGTCAGAAAATTTGAAAAAAGACACTTGTTGGGTTTATATCACTTCAATATGACTGTGGACTATACCTACACAAAGTTCTGTCCAAACAGCTTACAAAAGTAAATTTTCATCATAGGTGCCCTTTAATATTAATATATGAAATAATATATATACAATAAAAATAATTAATATAAAATAAAAACAATTAAAATATAAAAGAATTAAAATGTGGTTATTTTTAAGAATATATATGAAGCCTATAATTAATGCCATTATATACATTTTGTATGCATTATATAAATGTATGCATTTCTTTTATTTAGTAAATAATGTATTTTCTTTTCAGGCCACTTGAATTTATTTTAGGCTAACAAAAGAGATTTAGAAATTTAGAGAGCCTTGTACTTGCAGTTTAGTGCACAAGTCAAAGTTCTGCATTTATATTTAGAAATTCTGTTTACGTCACAATTTTGTCTCGCTTCAGAATTCAGAATCTCTTTTTTCCCCCTTCAAAATTCAAGGTTTACATATTGTGATTCTGATTATTTTGTTTCATATTGATTATTTGTTTACATATTGTAATTCAGGTTATTCCTTAGAATTGCAACTATTTTGCCCAACTGTTGGACTATATAAACCAGCAATTGTGACTTATCTTAGAACTGCAAATCAGGTTAACTTGTGAATGTTATATTCATAAAAAAAACTAAATCAGAAATGTCTCTAATTTACCTACATTTCAATGTACAGTATAATATGCATACATTAGTGAAACACACAAAAAAGACTACAGTTTGATTGCAAACTTTATAAATCTGAAGGCATTTGGTTGCAATACATATTTTAAAATGCATTTAAGCAATTCCCTTGACATTTTATAAAAAAAAAAAAATAATGCCATTGTGTTTTTCTGGGCACATCCTCAAAGCTTCAGACGTACATATAGTATCTACTGTGTAACCACAGGTCAGTGTGACAAAACAGATTTCTTCACTTGTGCTCACAACTTAAACTACTTTTAGCGTTAAGTACATTTTCTTTAACATTTTCTGCAACACTGACCTTCTGAGCAGCAATGTGCTTGTGTAATAAAGAAATAGACTGCATATAAGCATGGCCATGTGCTTTAAAGGAAAGGCCATTTGTGTGTTTGAGGCCTGTTTAAAGTTTTTTTTTATCCATTTAAAGGCCGCTGAACTAAATGAAATGCAAAAAATATATAAAATAAGGCTTGTGTATACTCTTTCTGGATATTCTAGATTTTGGTTTTGAGATGGTAAATTGTAACAAAGTCTCATATAAGCTAAACATTTCTGGCAGAGCTGTAGATTATCTTGAATCCGACATTATACAGATACACTAATGGAATGTTATTGATATGAAGATAAAGATTCCCAAAGAAAATACTCTCCCAATTTTCTCCAGTGGAGATTTTCACTTCTTGCCTGTTACTTTCCATAAAATATAGAAAGATAAATATTACCATAACAAATGTATCTTCAATGCTGTAAAAAAAGGGAGATTGTGCTCAGGGTTTCAATCCTGCATGATTTGTCATTTTGAAAATGGCACCTCTGATCAACTTTTGGCATATGATTGTGATGCTCTGCAGCCGGGCCCTCATGTCCTGACCTGAAACTTCCCAGCTTTGGTGACATATTTCACACCCTTGAACGGTTTATACTTCTCTCCGTACATGTCTAGACGATTCACCTTCAGTCCTGGGAAGCACAAGAGAGAGTCAAGTGAGCAGAATTGCATCTACTTACTAGATTTAAAACAAAAACACTGATTTACATAACGTACAATGAGATATGCAAGTCTGGAAATTTCCCATGATTTTACTCTAGACCAAGCGGCAACCTTCCACTCTCCCTCGTCAATCAAATACAGAAGTAACTTAAACTATGGGCAAATTTCTATTGACCCCACTGTTAAAATGGCCAACTTTACAGCAGAAAAAAGGTATTTACAGCCTTGTACAAAGAACGATTTTGGTACATATAGCTAACATTACCCTTCATGACAACTGTGAGGGGGTGAATTTTTTCATAACTTATCTGTTTCGTTTATATTAAGTCTGCATACATAAGGGCGTGGCCACTTATGTGACAGCTAGGTCTCGCTGGTTGCCATCACTTCACCTCAGCTAATTCCAGCTGATTAGCTGCTGAGCTCGGCATTTACATCGTATTTTTGTTTTGTTTTATGTGGCTTTACACAGTCAGTTAGCTTTTGGAATTATTTCTTACAATTATCAGATGATATGGCATGCTGTGTGCACTTAATTGTGCTCACAAATCATTCACATGACCTCCATTTCCCAGTGAGTGAAATTATATGCTTATACTATCACTATACATGTATTTGTTGACCTTAAGAAAATTATAAATGATAAATTATCTTAAGAACTTGAATGCACTCCAGAATCTGACAGATTGATTAGCTGTAAGCTATAGAAGTCATCTGAAACATCGTTATACAGTGTTATGCCTGCATTTCATAAATAGCCCTGCATTTACCAGTACAAACTAGATTTGAAGTATTTGGAAGTAATTTGCGTTTTTCTCCTGTAGAAAAACGTCATAAGAACAATGTTTAGTGGCTCAATGTATTACAGCAGTGTTTTTAAAGGACTGAACACTTTATTGATATAGTATACAAGCAAGCACATGTGGTCAGAACACAAAAGAGTCGGAGGTAATAAAGTATTAAGCGTTTCTCCCAAAGAAAAGCCTGTCTAAGCAAAATGCTAGCTGGCTTCTGTAGCTCCGCCTCTTTGCCCTTGTTTGGTATCCCCCTGTCGGTGCGATGACGTGCGAACAAAATGGCGACGGTTGGCCACGCCAACTTGTAGCTTCTTTTGCGTTTTTCAGAAAAACCTATGGGTGACATCACGGATACTATGTCCATATCTTTTACAGTCTATGCTCCAGACACACATTATGCTAGATCACCTGATCTGGTAGATTTTTATAGAAACCAGATGCTGTATAATGAAATTGCAGGAGTTCCAAGGACTTCACAAACACATACTTTACTAGTGGTCCAGTGCTTCAATTTCAGATTTTTGATGAATATAAAGTTCATAAGTCAATATTTATTTGGAGCAGTGAATATCTAATAATATCTAATTTTCTCTTTTTCCTTCCGACTTTGTTTATGGATAAAGTTAATAGATTTTTAAAGAGATAGTTCACCCAAAAATGAAAATTCAGTCATCATTCATTCACCCTTGATTTGTTCCAAACCAGTTTGAGCTTTTCTGTTGAACACACAAAAAAAGATATTTCGAAGAATGTTGGAAACTGGAAACTATTGACTTCCATAGTTTTTGTCTTTCCTAGTATAATCAATGATTACCAGTTTCCAACATTCTTCAAAGTGTCTTCTTTTGTGGTCAACAGAAAGAAAAAAAAACTAGTTTGGAACAAGGGTGAATAAAAATTCAATGTTTTTGGGTGAACTATCCCTTTAATGATAATTTTAAAAGCATCTATTTTACTGTTGCTGACCCCAAACATAATATAATAATAAAAAATGAATAAGTAACAAATTATTAATTAAGTTGAGTGATGGCAACATTTAAAAGACAACATTTATTTATCACTAGCTTCTGCAAGCTATGATGAATAACTAGCAAAGCTGATAAAGGCCAACCTGAGATGGCTAACTGCTGGATTTTCAGGTCAATGTTCAGACTTGGGTTCTCTTCCGGTTTAGGAGCTCCAGACTGCAGGCTTAGACTTCCTTTCAGATTGGGTTGCTTTTGCGTATTCTGAGGATTAAGTTTACCTATATCCCACACCAAAATCTACAAGACAACAGTGACAACTATTAACCAACATTTCAGGATAATCAACAACAGAAACATTTCTAGGATGACACTTCTAGTTACATTAACCATCAACTGGAAAGAAAGGAATTGCTTCATTCTGACCTTTGTAAGCGGGTCGTATTTGTAGGTTCCCTGAGTGGCATTGAGGCTGGCACTGAGAACCACTTTAGGCATGTGTATGGTCACCACCACACACTCCACAACTTTCCCCATGGTCTGCTTGGGGCTCACAGTGATGTCCAGTCTTCCTGAAGACCCGCTCTCAAAGAAACTGATGTTCTGCTTCACATAAACTGGGATTGCTACAAGACTGCACAAACACATGTGATGAGCTGTCGGTGAGCACGTCTTAATATCTAGATGCCTTTCTTAATCATTAATCTGCTCGTCTTACTTTTGTGCACTGATGTGATATGACATGAGCTGAAAGTTTCCATCAGGCGGAATGAAGGAAATGACTCGCTCACTTTCCCATCTCTTATAACGAACACACGGGTGGAAGCTCACATCGTCCAGGAGTCTGGGGTTCTGCAGATGGAGGTCATACACACATATTCATACAAGTTTTTTTGTATAGCACTTTTCACAATTGTTATCATCCCAAAGCAGCTTTACAAGAGATGCATATTATTACTACCTTACAGTTCAGTTTATATATATATATATTAACTGTATAAATTGTCTGTTATTAGAAATTTTTATTATGAAATATGAAATGTCTCCGCATGGGACATTACTACTTATTGACATAAGAGTGATAAAGAAACCTACATGAATGACGTGTTTGATGTTCAATAGAGTAAAACATAGTAGATAAAGTTAGAATTAAAGGGTTAGTTCACCCAAAAATGTAAATCCTACTATTAATTATTCGCCCTCACATTGTTCCAAACCCCAGAGACCTTATTTTATCTTCAGAACACAAATAAAGATACTTTAGATGAAATCTCAGAGCTCTTTCATTCTCCATAGAGGTCCAGAAGAGGAACAAAAACATTTTATGTGACTTCGGTGGTTCAACTGCAATCAGACACTAGTGGACAGGGAAGAGAAAATATTTTCGAACAAAGTTGTTTTGTAGCTTCGTATGACTACAGGTCAACCATTGAAGTCACATGAAATGTTTCAACAATGTTTTTGGTTCTTTGTTTGGACTTTAAATGCCTCAGGACCATTGCTGAGCTCTCGGATTTCATCCAAGATATCTTAATTTTATAGACGAAGGTCTCAGGAGATTGGAAAGACAATGGGTTGGGGTGAACTACGCCACTTTCATACAGCATGTGATGACAAATTCAGTTCTCCTTCACATCCTTGCACTTGAATTGCCACAAACTAAAACTATTATGCCCTGTGTGTGTTGATTATTTATAGTAAGACAGTTATTTTAAGTGACAGGAGGATGAAAACTACTAGATGTTTAACAGTATATTATATCTGGGCTTCATTATGAGCAGTGTAATAAACTCTGACCTGTCATTAATGTTAACCAAACAACAAAACGCAGAGAAATATCACTCACTGCTCTTGACTGAATCACTTTTAGATCTTCAAGAATCAGTTCGTATGATTGTGTAAATCAAATTCATACAGTCAAGCCTATGCAGTGTTTTTTATACTTGATTATTCATATTCTGTAACATTTCTTACATTAATTCAACCTATTTTAGGTCGTTCTTTAGTTTTTTGAGTAAAAAAGTATGAAAAAATAAGATCCATATTATTATATAACATGAAATTTTACAAATATGCCACAATAATAATCATCCCTCCATTAACATCTTTTATTAACGTTCCAGTGTTTCACTGAGCTATTAGTTACAGGAATGCTAAGGGGTTAATATTATATAATAAAAGCTTTGTGTAAATTTAAAAGGAGTGAAGAGCATTTTTTAAAGTTTAGACAGAGTGTAGTACTTCATCGTTTAATCCTTTTTTGGATCAAAATATGAAATCTTCAGATGTCCATGTGCTACTTGCACTCAGAGCTTTTATTAAATATGAGTATAGATTTAAGACACTCAAATGTAGAAGTGAATATAGAATATAGCTGAAAAGAAATCTGTCTGAATGTGATTAAACTCTTACCATAAATGACAGAGTAAGGTCTGGCATTCCAGAGAGCTTCACACAAGCGTCAATAACTCCCTGGATTTCTGCGAAAACTGTAGTTCCTAAAATCAAAGAATACCCCAGCGTTAACCTTAAACACCTGAAAGAAAAAGATAAACTGTAATTCATTCTCACCAGACTTATCCAGGATGGCATCGATTTCCTCCACCACATCAAAGTAAGCTTCGTTATTGGTATATTTCACTCCGGCTCTTCTCCACGGGATTGTGGAGAGCTGGCCAGTAGGAAGGGTTTCGCCAACATTACTGCTGCCTGAAGATTGTCGATACGTAAGATTCTCAACAAATCACGTGGATAGTAATCAGTCAGGCTTGTGGCCATCTCACCTGTGATAGTGTTGACCATTGTGCGTAGAATATTAGGAGGTCTGATGAGCTCTTTCAAGATGTTAGATTCTGTCGCAAGGGGGAAGCCGTTATCCAGCATTTCCTCCAGGAGCTCATAGACTATAACCATATTTTCCTTTATAGTCGCCTCAGAACATTCTCCAAAATAATCCTGCAAAAATTATTATAAAATAGCATCTTATTTCACCCATATTTTATGCAAAAAGAAGTTTAATACAACATGCAGTAACTTTGGGTCTGTAAAATTTGTAATTGAAAGATGTTGTGCTCATCAACACTGCATTTATACTATCAGAAATACTATAAAATTGTACATTTTCTTTATATATATATATTTTTTTTTAATTGAAGGTAAAAAAAAAAGCTTTCATTAAATACAACAATAAACATTACAGTTTCCTCCTATTTGTTTTTTTTGTTTTAACCCAAGTCCCACCCCAAGAACTGAACATCCAAAGGCAGCTTAACACAATAATTAGAGTCAAATAAAGTAATTAAAGTCATGCATGTAGTGACATAACAGTGTTGACGGAAGAAAGAAAAAAGACCAAACAACAATTACAAATAACAGGGGAAGAAAAATTCATAAATAAAGAAATTGCAGGACAAATTACATTAAAGATAAGAAACACCATGAAGTGGATACAAAAAGATATACAGATTATTTAACCGCAGGGTAAAATTCTTTCAGAGTTTTAAAATATGATAAAATAGGTTCCCAGTATGTATAAAACCTGTCAACCGAACCCCTTAATGTGTATTTAATCTTTTCTAGTTTTAGAAAAGACATCACATCTTCAAACCAGGCTGTCACAGATGGGGGTGTGGGGTATTTCCAGCATAATAAAATTTTTCTGCGGGCTAATAAAGATGTATACGCAACAATGCCTTTCTGAGTAGCTGATAAAGTTATGGTCAAATTGTACATTTTCTAAATAATATTACACTTTAATGTAAGTAATATTACACTTTTTATTAAGTGACCTTAACTACTAGGTATGTACATCGAAAAAAAAAAAAAAAGCACAATGTGGTACTTATTGTGTTCATATTTCTATTAAACAACACATACGATGTTACTGAAGTGGGATACGGTTATGTTTAGGGACAGATTTCATGGCATGGGTTGGTTTAAGGGTGAGTTCAGGTCACCAGTGTCATTTTTAAATGCAATTACAGATGTAACTACATGCAGATCATTTTGTAATTAGAAGTACATTGTAAAAACGTATGTAGATATTAAGTGCATTGTACCAAATGATTAATTAAAAATGTAAGTACATAGCCACTTAATATAAGTTGGACCCAATTTAAAATAACTAAATTTTTTTCATTCAAATATATTTAAAAATTTTATTAATTATTGTAACGGCAAAGCTAAATTTTAGCAACCTTTAGTCCAATCTTCATGATACACGTGATTCTTCAGAAAAAGATGAATATTTAATGAAATCAACATTCTTTTATTAACTATTATCAATGCTGAAAACAATTGGCCTTTTTATTCTTTTCTTGCTTTTTTTGTGGAAACCATGACGTATTGTTCATGGCTCTCTGATGAGTCAGGGAAAAATAAAAAAAATAACAACATTATTGTTTTTTTAACAAAAGACTGCAGTTTAATAAATGTAATCAGGCATCTAAAAAGATAAGTTCAAAATTAAACAAAAAGTGCTCAGGGGTAATTTACATAATGTGTCGGTGATCTTTGGGTAATGGATTTATCAGATTAAACAGCAAAAATCAGTCCAAGGCACTTGAAAAATGTGGAAAAATATTAAAAAGCCTTTATTGACATGGCATTTGCTAAAACGCGTAGGCACAGTTATAAGGAGTAGTATGGAGACCCGGAAGGAACGTGACGGTGGGGGGGTGGGGGGGGGGGGTGAATGGGTGGAAGAAAAAAAAAAGAGTGGAACAAAAAAAAAATTTGAAAGTACTAGAAAGACTTTTTTTTTACGTTTTTGCGTTATCTTGCAAATATGGTTTGCGAGGGAACGCAAAGATGTTTTTTCTTCCTGTTCATTTCATACATGTAAACCCTCCCGTTTTTTGCTGGGATTCTCTCCTATTTTACCATTCTATCCCGCTATCAAAATCAAAATGAGAGATTCATTTGCTGCTCTTCACTTGTTTGATAACAGATAACAAGTTATAAGTTATCAGATAACATCATGTCCCTTCAGGGTCTCTATAGAACAGACATGTCAATAAAGGCTTTTAAATATTTTTCCACATTTTTCGAGTGCCTTGGACTGATTTTTGCTGTTTATTAATATATAAAGTTTATAAGTATTTTCTGGCTTTCTTGTAAAAAAATATTTAAATACAAAGATAAGAATAATTATATTTTAAATGTAGAATTTTTTTGATTGTTGTGCAAGCCATTTATGTCATATCTACAGTATAACACATGCCTATTTGCCATTTTTTGGGGGGCTTATATTTATTTTTGTTGCCTGTCAATTCCCAAGTTTGGGTGCTTTGAGAATATGCAACACTATTGAAATATTATAAGAACCTAATTTTAGAGTCATTAGTGCTGTCATTATGAGATCAAATGTCACATTCATCATGCAGGAGTTGCCATTTAACTGGTATGTCTTTACTGTAATGTTTCTTAATACCTGAAAAGTCTCTGCAACCCGATGGAGAAATTCTATTACAAATAGCGGAGGCACTTCAGTTTGGATGACCGAGACGAAGAAGATCTTGTCACGGTAGATATTTATGAGATAGTGATGAGGCGTGCGGATGACAGGAGGCACATTGTCCGGTTCCCCTGCCTTCTCTCGTGCTTCGAAGAAATAATCGCAGACGGAGCGGCTTATGACACTCTTCCAGTGTTTCTCCAGGAATAAGTCACCAACATTGTTTATCAGGAACAGGCTGTGAATCATGATGAGGGCTGGAAGTGAATAGGACGAAAACAAAACCATGAGAACAAGAGTCACGGGGCTAACAGCAGGTATGAGTTACAATACCATTGTTTGGAAAGAAGATGCCCAGTATGTTATTTATGACAGATTGTTCAAATTGAATATAAAAAAGAAAATAAAGCATTTTGAGAGAACAAGGGTCAATTAACCCTTACTGTATATTGGCAGTTCATTCCACTGTGGCGACCCCTGATTAATAAAAGGACTAAGCCGAAAAGTAAATGAAGGAATAACCCTAATATTCACTTACTATAATAACAATATGTCAATTAGGGCTGTATGCTATTGGACAAAACTGATATTGCGATATTAAGTTTGTCTGTGATATGTATATATATACATACATATATAT
>CAIGQZ010001313.1:15814848-15832854 GCA_903798205.1 Danio tinwini
TTTGTAGTTTTACATTTTGTATTGAACAAATACAAATTAATTTGATAGTTTTCTGTGGAATCTAACAGTATTAAGGTACAGAAAATGTATAATAATAAAGTCTTCATAGTTTATATATCTTTATAACCTCTTGGTTTATGTTTGCTTAAATCATAAACCTTTCACTCTATTTTGGGGTTAAACTCTGTGATGACTCCACAAATCCCATGTTCAAAACTGTGATGTTGATCCACTGTAATCCCAACTTGACATTGCAGATCCTGATTATTGCAGATTCACACATTGCGATATCGATGCTGAAACGATACATTGTGCAGCCCTAATGTGAATCCTCAAAACTCAGCATTTTAAAGGATCACTCAAAGATTTCCTTACAAATAATTAACTAATAATCTAATAACTAATCATCTATCTATCACACACAATATGAGCAATTCCATGCAAATGTCAACCTTACCCTAAAAAAAATTAGGTTTTCACCAAAATAACTAAACTACGTCTTTGTGTAAGCAAGTATTTTACAGTACGTAAAAAAAATGCTCAAAATGTCTGTCAATGTTTTCAAACAATTATACTTGATTTACCGAAGTCATACAAGTTCCAATTTCACATCTGTCACATCCATAACAAAGCTTTTTCCTCATAAATGCAAAAATGTAAAATTAAATTAAACCAATAATTTTTGTTCTATAGAGAGCCAACGTTTATCCTTTTGATTAGCATTATTTCTTTTGGGTTGTGCAGTTTAATTGACAGATTTTGTATAAAGTATGTTGTATACTGTAAAATCTTTTTTTTGTCACATCCATTTAAAATTTAAAAATGTTAACAGAATGTTATTTTTCTGATCCCATAAATCTGTGGTTAGTTGTTCTAGAACATATAAACTGATGTTTCAATATCATGTTAATATGTACTTTCTTTGTGAATTCATGTTTTGAGATTTAACTGCAAATGTCACATCCATAATGCTGGAATTGCTCAAGTACATACTTCTTATGAAGTAATTAACAGTGTTTAAAAAGACATGACTTAAACAGAGCTATAAGCAAAACACTATATAACCAGCAAGTTAAGAAAAATAGGAGGATAAATATAGAATACACAGAAAGCTCTTTTACTTGTACTATATTTTCTGTGATATTTATTTTTACTAATATATTTGTATTCTCTGTGTTGGGTTGCAGCTGCGTAAAACATGCTGGATAAGTTGGCGGTTCATTCCCCTGTGGCAATCCCTGATTAATATAGGAACTAAGTCGAAAAGAAAATGAATGAATGAATATATTTGTGTATTATAATGGACAACACTGTAAATATATTAATAATTCATTAGATTTTTAAAATGTATTTATGCAAATACAGTGTTTCCTCCTCTATCATGCCTTAAATAACAGCTTAAACACCTCCAGTTAGGTCTATTTGCAATTAATAAAACTTGTTTTTAGAGACTGAAGTACATTTAAAGTTTGATTTAAGTGCAAACAACTTTCTCATGACACGAGAGAAGCACGTTAATGTGGCCTAAACCAGTAAACTGTAATTAAAACTAAACTTGTAAACTTAAAACAAAATGACACATATCAAAAGTTACATCTATTTTCGCTGTTTGTAAACAAACCTGCAATACATAATAGAGCTTAAAAGGCTATGGCAGTCTGTGTGATAGCTAACAAAACAATTAATGCCTCAGACAATATTAAAAACAAAAGTATAAAAGTTCTGTTTCCTGAAAGAAGTAGTGCAGGACAGCCCGTGTTTACCGTTTATGTTTTGAAGCAATCATTTTCAAGCGAACAGACGCAGACAGTCAGAAGCTCATAACTACAACACATATCGATACGTACTTCTGAACAAAACTTACCTGTAGACAGCTGTCTTGATCAATGTTTTCATGCGATATCCCCCTCTTGCAAATGTGGCAGATGTGTCACTCCTCCTTCCCAGTCCATGAGTCCAAATCTACGCCTGCAGCGAATTTATATAAAAGTACTTTAAAAACACAAACAAATGAGCATTATGAATTAAGGGTGTGATAAAAAAATTAACAAATATTTTAGCAAAGCGGGTGCAAGGAGAACATTTATTTCATAACGAGAATGAATTTCTCTGTTCTGGCAAATCACAGGGACAGCTATGACACTTCGTAGTGAATTTTCCCTCCAGAACAAGATTCATTTCGAATCGGTTCCTTTGAACAGATCTTTTAAAAAAGTAAACAGATTTGCTGGTCCTTTACAGGATCACGTGGTTAACCCTCGGCATGTTGTTTATTTATTTTAGTCTTATATATTCATTGTAATTTGAATATAAGCGTATTAAAAACTAAGTTTATTGTAATTTCGTGTATGCTAGTACTATTTACACACTTTATCCATTATAGATTTGTAATGTAAATGCAAAAAACTGTCATACCAGGTCATAAACGTGCAGTAATTTGCCTGAAAGTTTTTGGCTATTAAATTATTTAGTTTTTTTTTAGATTTAACTGCATGTCATGTTTCTGCCTGTATTTGTTTATTTATTGTGACTCTTTGAACTCACATATACTGACTCTGTGAACAGAGAATCGTTTATTCAAATTTATTTTTATCAGCTAATTTCAAAGCTGATACTCATCAAAAAAAGATAATTCCTCGTTCGGTAAGTTTGAACAGTTACATGAATCGACTCACTGAAAAGATTCGACTCAAATGGACCATCCACCACCCTCGCCGCCAGATGCTTCATTCGCTCAACAAGGTGCCAGGAGCGTATTTGATTGAGCACTATCACTGTACAGCATGGCGTCCGATGAACCTAAAGCCAAGAGGATTAAACTCGAGGAAAAAAAGCTCAGGTACAGTAAACACAAGCATCGGTTGAGCACTCTAGATCAACCGAGTCAGAAGAAGTGTGTTGATGGTTTCATTAAACACAGGGCGGTTTGCTTGCGAGCGCTTTTGGGTCAGAGGTCTACATGCGTGTCACATAAAGTCCATGTGCTGTCAACTCAGTGATTTTCCTCAAAACTCAAAAGCGTATTGTTGTTGTATCGGAGAGGAATGCATCGGGTATTTTCCCATTACATCTGACCAATGCCGATGAATGTAGCTAATGCATTTCCTGCAAGCCGTAAATCGCAAACTCGTGATCGAGGCTTTTTTTTAATTACTGAACAATATACATAGTTTCACAATCACTTTAGCATTACTTTACATGGTTGAGTGTATGCTTTATGCTTTTGATCACCCGCTGTCCTTGAGTGATTTATATTGACCATTGGAGTCCGTCCCTCTGGCTCCACGTGTCTTTTGTTATGCAGTCGAGCTCTGCTGCACCAAAAGGTCCTCCTGCTGCACATTATCACAACATTAAGGAAAATGCATGTGTATAGTGCATCAAAACATGCACGTTTACACAAACAAGCATGCATGAACAAAAACACATGTGCTTTTCGTTTATTCCCCGTGCACAAATGTTGGCAGCAAGTTGTCTAGGTCACTTTCCCGCTGATATTTCTGTCGCAAGCCTACTGACACCAGACTTTTCAGATATGCGGTAGCTTTAGCTGTGCTGTCAGTAGTTAATGACTAGTAAGAATAGATGACAGTCAACTAACGTTAGTGAGGAAGCGTCGTCGTGATTTATGAACTCCTATCGGCCACAGATTATATCGGTTATGCTATAACACTATAATATAATGTTTGTGTTTTCATATTGGGTGGCAAGTTTTGTAATTAACTTTATTTAAATGTTTTTACACTTAGCGGCACTTTTTCAGGCAAAAGCGTAAACTTGGCTAAGCGTAACGCCACCCACTCTCGACCCGGCCAATCAGTAGTCGATGCTGCTCGCTAAGCCAATCAGCGCCGACTTGCGTTTAGTTCAGAGTACTAACATTGCAGACTCAGAGCGCTGTCTGGCTGATTTTAAACTGCACTGAGCATCACCTCAAGTCTTCCTCATGCCAGCAGCCAGGTAGGATTAAACTGAATACTTATTTGGGGGACTTTGACAAGTTTTATAATCTTGTCATACCAATTTTGTACATAAAATAATTGCAAATCAAATAACATGTTTGTTATTTTGTGATTAATGGAAGCTATAAATATGTGACGTTATATATTTTTTGCAGGCTTTATTATTATTATTATTATTATCTTGTTGCTGAGATGTCTGTTTTTTTACTTTAAGTTGTATATAAACTGTCTAATTAAGAAATTATTTATTAACTTATTTCTCTCTTGTCTGAACATCATCCCACTGAACATCTGTTTTAGAGCACTGCAGGCTTTGCAAACTCCCACACTGACACATCTGTGCTTATTCTCAAGATTCATATTAGTTACACTAAACAATTGAGCTTCTTTGAGTGTAGGAGTTCACATTTAGAAGAAAATCCTGCTTGCCTTTTGCTGCTAATAGGCATTCAGTGTCTCACATATAATAATATCAAATATATTATGCAAAGACATTGAGTCATCTATCATTACTTATTGAAAATTTTTTAAATTTGTCACATCTGTCAATAATAGATTAAAGGCAGCGTTTTAATCTCCAGCATGCATGTCTCCTCCAGGGTGAATGAACGGTCAGTCACCCAGACACGTGCTTGAATGCCTGGCTTGCTTGATGTGATGACTGTCTGAAGCTTTCTTTAATGTTTTAGTTCCTTGTTTAAATCATTTATGACGTGAAGTTTCTGCTCAAACTATTTTGTCTGCACAAATACTGAGCAATCTAATAGATAAAACATAATCTAGCTTGAAGCTCAGCCATGGATTTGCTTAAAAAGCAGCTCTCGTGTTTTTCAGATTGTTTAATGTACTGTAGTTTATGCTTGACTGAGACTTCCATATTTATGCTGAATTTCTGTTGAGTAAAATCCCTCAAGACAAAAATGCTTGAGTTGCTCGACTTGAGCACATTTTTTGGCTAAAAAGCTGAAAATAGTCTGCTTGGTTGAGGAAATGTCCCTGCTATCTTTAGAAGGCGCATCACACAAGTGAATCACAAAGGCCTTGTGCTTATGTTTTTAGTGTAATTGCTGACGTCCGTTGTCTGGACTATTCGAATGCTTTCCTAATGCTTTAACTGGACACGCATGTTGTTCTTTTTGCAGTCAAAATGCCCTTTTTGGGATGGGAAACCCCCTGCTTGACATCTGCGCTGTGGTGGACAAAGACTTTCTAGACAAGTAAGTCACGTGTTTCTTTAAAATCAGTTTGATTTAAAACAATTTGATGACTAGGTTGGGGACAGCTCTGCAGTTGCTTTTGTAACAATGAGTTGCGTCAGCGTTTGGTCATGGTTGACGTGTGAACTGAAATTGTTTTTTTAACATGTCACTCAGTGGCTGATCTTTGGTCAGCACATGGTTGATTTGAAGCGACGTTAGAGGCCCACTGACTTTTGGGTTCATGATGTTCTTTTGCAAAGAAATTAAATCTATTATGTTTATTAGGCCAAGTGTCTTTGTTTTTTAAGGAGGAGTGTGCCACAGACACTTAGCGGGTGAGAGGAGACATGTAAACCTACTTGCAGAGCTGCCATTTCAGCACTAGTCATAAAACAATACCCCTCTACCCACTCACCCCCTTTATTACATAACTTCAAACACACTGGCAGTGTCTGACTTAGCTTGCCTTATACTATGACAGTGAGATAGCACACTTGTAAAGGGCTTAATAAACGGATGTTTTCTGCAGTGGGTAACCTGATCTGATCATTCTAGGCTATTAAAATGTGCAGGTTAAAGTACTTTCATCTGTTTTATTAGCGATGCACTTGATATAGA
Source organism: Danio tinwini (assembly GCA_903798205.1). Taxonomy (NCBI): domain Eukaryota; kingdom Metazoa; phylum Chordata; class Actinopteri; order Cypriniformes; family Danionidae; genus Danio; species Danio tinwini. The sequence goes on from CAIGQZ010001313.1 coordinate 15,820,628, forward strand.
TTTTTTTTGCTGATACCGACTGATTAAAAAACTTTCAGCTGATACTATTATTGATCAATTGTATACATACAAAACTAGCTATATTTTTAGCATTAAATGTAACTTTTTAAGAGAGTTAAGATAAAAAAAATACAGCATGTAGCTATTCAACATTTCAACGGTTATTTGACATAATATAATGTGTTTATTTAATAAAATTAAAAAATAAAGCCAGTGCTGTTGCTGTATGTAAATGATAGATTGTAATGCTCTAGAAAATTACTAGCTTTAGCCCAAACTAACCAATGGTTTTGAGCTTGAGCATGCTGCACACCAGTTGTCCTGATGCACATCTGACATTTTGTATATACTAGACTCTGATATTTTGTACAGGTTATATTTGTTTTTGTAAGTAATTAATAATTTTGTTCTGTGCTAAGCTTTGGTTTATTCAAAGAAGTTTAACTCTTTACCTCCATGTTATTATTAACCATCGTTTTTCGTATTGTAGACAGCTTTAAATGAATCCAGTATTGGCCAATAAATATTAGTGACCGATACATCGGTGCATTCCTAGTTTTTATTGTGCATATTTGCATTGATCCTATCTGGATCCTATCCTCAGCTGGAAATTTTTTATAATCTACTCAGACATGCATTTATATAGCCTTAATGGTAACACTTTACAATCAGTTTGTATTAGTTAATGTTAGATAACGCATTTACTTACATGAACAAACAATGAACAATACATTTATTACAGTACTTGTTCATGTTAGTTAATGAAAATACAGTCGTTTGTTGTTAGTTCATGTTAACTTAGTGCATTAATGTTAACAAACATGAATTTGGATGCTAATAAGGCATTCGTAAATGTTGAACTATGAAATGCTCTACAAGTATCGTTCTTACTGTTATTAAATTAACTAACGAAACCTTGTTGTAAAGTGTGACTGTCTTAATGTATTTAAACAGTCAAACTACTTGTTATCTCGCTATTGAGTTAACTGGCATCAGTATTGCAAGCAAGTTTGTTAATCTTAAAAGTGCTGTTTCAGACTTGTGGTAGACTTTGACTATAATGATTTCCATTTGATTTTATTCTAACTAAAAAGCAGTTTGTTTGGTTGCACGATCTGTTGTTTGCTGGGCATAGTCAAAAGAGATTACTGCGATGAATTAAGAGAGATCAGTAAGCTGCCTATTTAATGATAAGATATTGACCCACCTCTTGGCTCTCAGACTATAAAAAAGACTGCTAAGATAATGAAAAGTACTTTTAGCAACTTGAGTAATTAGTTTGGTTGATGAGAAACTGAAAAATGGCTCGGATTCATGCAATTTGGTGACTTATTATGCTCTCTTTAACAGATCATTTTCTGGGAACTCAAGGTTTGAGTCCTTGGGTTAATTTGTCAGCCTTTTGTTTGAGAGAGAATGATATTTGATCAAAATGTTAAGAATATTTCTACTATTTAAAATAATGTGTTGTGTGTCACATGGTTCTTCAGAAATCAGATAATATACTGTTCTGAGGCTCAAGAAGCATTCTTATCAGTGTTCCAAATGTGTGCTGCCTAATGCTGTGCACTGTAAACATTAGGCAGAATAAAAAAATAAGAAAAAGAAATATACATTAAAACTATTGTGTTGGATTGCTGCTTTATTTACTGCCAATTTTGAACAATTTAATGTATCATTGCTTTATAAAAGAATTAATTTATTGGGAAACGAAAAGTTCTTACAAGTCCAGACTTGAACTGTAAAGTGTAACTCTTTTTACTCTTGCTTACGTTGAGTAAATAGAGGCACTTTGGGACACGTCGTTCCCAGTTACGTTAGATCTCCACCAGGCCTCCAAGAGTTTCGATGAGTCAGTGTCTTGTTCCATAATTCTGTTCAGATGTACAACTTCACATTATTCACATAACAGAGGAGCTGTTGTGGCCGTTTTGTTCCATTTTGTTGACTTGAGAGATCGTTTCCATTTTTAAATTCACACCAAATGCATGTTATTCTACTATAAATGACTCATAATTGACCAAATTTCTGATTTAGTTGGAATCAGGCACAGAGTTCAGTTTAAAAAAAGCAGACTTATAAATGGTCTCACTTTTAACAGCATCTTAAGTTGATGAGGCGATTATGGCTCAATGAAAGGAGCTTTATTTTAGGTTAATCCTAAGACCTTTACCTACAACCTTCTTATTGAATTGAGTCGAGTCGTCTCATGTGCTTATTTTTCTCTCAGGAGTGGGTGGGTTGTAGTATTTGTTTGAAAGTAAATTTAAAGACGATGAACTGTTTATTGTGAGCAGTTACAGTAAGGCATGCACATTTAGCCTAGCATAGAGCAGTGCTTTCCAACCCTGTTCTTGAAGGCACAGCAACAGTACACATTTTCAACCTCTCCCTAATCAACCACACCTGAAGCAACTCATCAGAACATAATAAGAGACTCCAAAACCTGAAATTAATGGCTCAGATAAGAGAGACATCCAAAATATGTGCTGTTGGTGTGCCTCCAGGAACAGGGTTGGGAAACACTGGCATAGAGCATCGTTTTTGCAAAGTTTACCATTTTGATTTACAAATGTTGATATAAACACTATAAATGAATTAGGGCCAAATTATTATTATTTTTTTCTCTGGACAAAACAAACGAGAGAACCAAAATACAAGTGTATGGAAAAAGGTGGTGCAATTGATTCAATGAGATAAAAAAGAGAAACATTTACAGGGTGTCCACGGGGTCTTAAAATGTATTAAAAGTTGATAAAACAATTATGAGAACATTAAGACCCTTAAAATGTATTAAAGTCTTAATCGTGTTTTATGAGGTCTTAAATTTTGCGTTGTCCAAAGTGTTTGACTCCAAAAAATCATAAATATATTTATTTTCCTTCTAATATTAACAATGGTGTGCTCGTTTCACGCGATTGGTTCAGGCTGGGCCACGTCCGGCCAAGCTCCTTCGTCCGGGTGATGTCACGTAATTTGCGACAAACACGGGAAGGTGATGTGACACTCTCCACATGTAGCGAAACAGACGGCAAAATGATTAGAACTTGAAGTGGCGATGAGGTCTTAAAATATTCTGAGGTCTTTAAAAAGTCTTAAAAAGGTATTGAAATGACCTTTAGGATTCCTGCATATACCCTGATTTAAAAATCAAAAGTTAAAGGGATAATTTGCCTAAAAATGAACATGTACTCACTATTTAGCCCCTCAAGTGGTTGCAGACCTGTATGAGTTTCTTTCTTTTGCTGAACACTAAAGAAGAACCTGTAAGCATTGACTTCCATAGCAGGAAAAACAAATACTATTTAAGTCAATGGTTACAGGTTTCCAGTTTCTTAAAAATATTTTCTTTTGTGTTAAACAGAAGAAAGAATGTAAAACTGGTTTGGAACAAGTGAAGGTTGAGTAAATAATGACAGAATATTCATTTTTAGTTAGACCATCTCTTTAAGTGTCCTGCAGGTACTTCTAAGTCAACGTATGGTTATTCACGGTACAGTAAAGAAACTTACTATTTACCAATAAACAGTTTTTTTTAACAGTATTATTTATCCCCCTTGCATTTGCATTAGAAACACACAAACAACATGACAATGAGCAGAGGAAAACTGATAAATGTTGTGCTCTTTGAAATGAAATGAAATGAAAAACATGGATGCCAAAAACTGAATAATTCAGGGCTCTCGGTCACGCATTCACATGCGAATTTGAAATTGCGCGCCACACCTTGTATTTCTCACAGTGAGAAATTATGAATAAGACAATTAATGGAGAAGACACGCATATGAAAGGAACTGTTACCGATCTAATGTTGGATGAATGAAGTGACCCAACCATAAAGACATTCATTATTGTAAATATCAACACTGGTAAATCAGTCCAGTGCACCGAGCAAGTTGTCAGATGCAACGCAAACAACAGCAATAAAATGCAACCCACTAGCCTAATGTGAATCATTTATATGAACTAATATAACACAATATAAAAATGAATAAACCTCTGAATGCATGTTCATTGAAAAAAATCTTCTTGAAAAAGGTCCTTTTTTAAACAATCATTATTTTTTTTATTTACTTTTTAGTAAATTAGATTTACTTACACTGTGGTTTACTTTAACTGTAATTGTATAAAATGGTGTAATTTATTTTTGTAATAAGGATAGACGCTTCAACGGAGTGAGGATCCTATGCAGGTCTTTATTAGTAGAGTGGTCAGACAAGCAGTGGTCAAAACAGGAACAAACAGATGTATATGGGCAATCCAGAGTTGTAGTCGTAATTGCAGGCAGAAGGTCACAAGGCAGGCGGCATACAGGGAATAACAAACAAAACAAAGCAAAGGTCTAAAACACGGAAAGCAAGGCAAGGAGAAACATGTCATAATGTTCACTTATTCAGCTAGCAAGACTCAGCAACAGTGTTAGTGTTTGTGCTCAAACATAGTGCAATAATCAGTTCTTGAGCAGCTACAGCTGTAAGAATGTAATCAGTGATAATCTGGAACATTTGTGTGAGCGGAGTGCATGTATGGAGTTGTAGTCCAAAACATGGCGGATTTGTAGTCCATGTGAATGTGTGTGTTTACCAGCAATCTTTGGCTGTAGATTGCTGGTGATCGTGACAGTATTATTATTTTTATTATTAATATCATCATCATAAAACTCTTGTATGCAATTATAAATAGAGCTTTTAAAATTTGAACTTTAAATGCCTTGAATCTTAAATCTTTTTTTTTTTTTTTTTTTTTTGGAAAAAAATTTAGAATTTCTAAAAAGACCACGTCGCCCAGCCCTAGTTTAGGTTATATTTTGTTTTTTTTTACGTCACTAATCTCACTGAATGTAAATCAATAAAAAATGTTTTAACCTACTTTGTTTAATGTTTTAAAATCAAAACACCTTTTTTTCTAAGACATGTTACTGAGGATTAAATCTGTCGTAACAAGCATGCATTTTGTGTGTGTGTGACTCGCAGGTATGGACTTAAGCCAAATGACCAGATATTAGCAGAAGACAAACACAAGGAAATGTAAGTGTCTTTTACCAATGTTAACCTGTTTGTTTTTGTCATTTTAGTATGTTCACACTGCATTCCACAATTTCTTTTACTTGTTAACTTATCGCATTTCATTTTATTCTTTTGGTTTATTTAACAGGGACAATGCAGTACAACATAGCTACAGTTTAAAACATCTGATGCTCCACATATAGACTTCTAGCCAATGGTTAATTTGCAGTCTTAGCCTCTGGTTTATGCTTTTTATACAATTAAGCAAAACATTTTTTGTACAAATATCTTTATAATGTGCATATAAAAATACATTATTAATACACATACAAAAAAGAAGAAAATATGGAGCCAGTTCAAAACACTACGTATTCTTAAATACACAAATCTAATTTGTAAATTTAAAACAGAATTTGTAAATACACAATCCAATTCGTAAATTCAAAACACGATTCGTAAATACGTAAATCAAATTTGTAAATTTTAAACAGGTTTCGTAAATGCATAAATCCAATTAGTAAATTTAAAACAGGATTTGTAAAAGCATAAATCCAATTCGTAATTTCAAAACACGATTCAAAAATACACATCCTATTCGGAAATTTAGAACACGATTCGTAAATGCACAAATTCAATTTGGAAATTCAAAACATGATTCGTAAATACTCAAATCCAATTCGGAAATTCAAAACTGGATTCGTAAATACACAAATCCAATTTGTAAATTCAAAACCGGATTCGTAAATACACATTCAATTCGGAAATTCAAAACACGGTTCGTAAATACACAAAACCAATTCGTATCTTCAAAACAGGATTCGTAAATGCACAAATCCAATTGGTAAATTCAAAACACGATTCTAAAATACACAAATCCAATTTAGAAATTTAGACCACAATTCATAAATGCACAAATCCAATTCGTAAATTCAAAACACGGTTCGTAAATACATAAATCCAATTGGTAAATTTAAAACAGGATTCGTAAATGCATAAATCCAATTGGTAAATTCAAAACACGATTCAAAAATACACAAATCCAATTTAGAAATTTAGACCACAATTCATAAATGCACAAATCCAATTCGTAAATTCAAAACACGATTCGTAAATACACAAATTCAATTCGGAAATTCAAAACACGATTCGTAAATACACAAATCTAATTTGGAAATTCAAAACATGATTTATAAATACACAAATCCAATTTGGAAATTCAAAACATGATTTGTAAATTCACAAATCCAATTTGGAAATTCAAAACATGTTTCGTAAATACACAAAACCAATTCATATATTCAAAACAGGATTCGTAAATGCACAAATCCAATTTGGAAATTCAAAACATAATTTATAAATGTACAAATCCAATTTGTAAATTCAAAACACGATTCGTAAATTCATACATAAATTCAATTCGTAAATTTAAAACACGATTCGTAAATGCATAAATCCAATTCGTAAATTCAAAACACGATTTATAAATACACAAATCTAATTTGTAAATTCAAAACATAATTTATAAATGCACAAATGCAATTTGTAAATTCAAAACACGATTCGTAAATTCATACATAAATTCAATTCGTAAATTTAAAACACGATTAAAAAAATGCACATCCAATTCGTAAATTCAAAACATGATTAATAAATACACAAATCCAATTTTTAAATTCAAACACGGTTCGTAAATACACAAAACCAATTCGTATATTCAAAACACGGTTCGTAAATGCACAAAATCAATTTGTATATTCAAAACAGGATGCGTAAATACACAAATCCAGATCGTAAATTCAAAACACGATTCGTAAATACACAAATCCTATTTGTAAATTCAAAACAATTCATAATATGCTCAAAACCAATTCATTTGGTAAAAATATTAATAATTTTTAATCCTAAATTGTGTTTTGTATTTACAAATTGAATTTTGTAAATGTGAATTTTTCTGTGCATGTATGAATTTTATTTTGTAAATGTATTATTTTTGAGACGTGTTCCTATAGAGATTTTTGGCTCTATAGGAAACTGCATGACAATCAGTGTTCACAAATCTTATTTAGTTTAAACCATTTTTTTTAAAACTATTTTTGAAGTTTAAATCTGTTTGCCTTAGTTCAGTGTGATATAGTTTAATGTCAGTTTATATTGTGCAAATTTAGTTTTTGTGTTTGGTAATGTGCAGTTCAGATTAGATTAGTTCATTAGAATAGCTCTTATATTGGCTTCTGGTGTAAATGTCTTCCTTTGTGTTATTCCTTAGTAAAATGTGCATGTATAAAATGATTTTCTTCTCATGCCTGTATGCCAACAAAGCAATTTCACTTCATTTTCTTTTTAGAGGATGTGGGATCTCCTCAAGAAGGAAGTGTTTGTACTAAAGCTCCATTGTAGTTTTTTTTATTGCCGTCCTGTGTATTGATGTTACTCCATGTCGATTAGCATCTGATCTAAAAGATTGATCCTCTTTAATGCAGAGATTAGACGGATGTTTAGCGCATTAATAAGATACTGACAACTCTAAATTTTGTTCAGATGGCTGAATTCCATCTGATCCTATTTCTCTTGATCTAATCATGTGTGAGAGCTGCTATTTGATAGTGGGAAATTGTACTCTTTGGTCTCAGCAGTGAATCCTATAATGATTAGACCCTCAGAGATAGACACAGTGATTCACTGTGTGATAGTGAGAGAGGGGGTGTTTCAGCATAAGGGAAAGCCTGCTGTAGTATGTGCTTGATGTTATAGTTGCATCATAAAAAGCTGCTTTAGCACAATTCACATAGCATCTGCACACAAATCTGCAAGTTTCTTAGTGGCTAGAGTAGGTTTAGAGGGCTCTTACTCAACATTCTGTACAGTCTGCTGCTGCAATGTGGAAATGGGCTTAGGAGTCAACTGAAAGCATTAGGAAGTAGAACAGGGATGTATTGTTTACTTCATGTAATTGTGGATAATTTGGTTCATATTTAACTTTGTTTTCTTAGAAATGTTTGCCAAGTTTATACTACTCCTTAAATGTCTTAGTTTGGAAATTGTTGATGTTAAGTTGCAGAAATTGCAAAGTAGATGATGTAATTAAGGTTTGGCTGTACACAAAAGTAGAAACACATTTTATGAATTTTCACAGCTTGCTACTTATAAATAGAGTTTAAATGGGGTAATAAATGAACGAGTGAGTTTGTGATACCTGGAAGACTTTACAGAAAATAGAAATATGAGAAAATCAGGTCCCAGCAAGTGAATGATATTTAATGTTATAACTTAAATCTTTTTCCTTTAAGTTTTTCTTGAAAATGTTTTGAAATGTTACAAATGTGTTTTGGAATGTGCATTTAGGATGGTTCACCCTTCAATGAAAATGCTGTCATCATTTACTCACCCTTCACTTTTTGTTCAAAACCTAATGGACTTTCTTTCTTCTGTCGAACACAAAAGAAGATATTTTGAATAATGCTAGTTGCTGCGACCTATTGCACTCCATAGTAATTTTTTTTCTACTGTTGAAGTCGATTGGTCCCAGCATCCAGCTTTCTTAAAATATCTTCTTTTGTCTTTAACAGAAGAAAGAAACTCGCATATGTAAAAAAATGTCTGAGAGAGTAAATTATTTTTTCATTTTTGGGTGAACTATCCCTTTAATTACAATTAGCAATAGCATTATTTGCTGTAAAAAGGATTGCCTGGCAATCGTAATTGTAATACCCTTTCAACCTCAGAGCAACTACCCCTGGCAATTTCCTATTAATCACCAAGAATACTAGTGGTGTAACGGATCACAAATCTCACGGTTCGGAGCACACTACGGTTTTAAGTCACGGATCAGACCATTTTTCAGATCAGCAAAAAAAGTGAGGAGACAAATGTCATTTGCTTTCCATTTATACAAAAATATTACTGCAAAAACCATTGGTTTTAACAAACAGAACTTAGAGCCTGTAATTTTAATAAAAATAAAAATCAAGAAAGAACCAGCTGAAAAAAAGAAAAAATTCAATACCAAAAATGATCTTTGGTACTGTTGCTGATAATGCTAAATATAGAAATCTAACATCTTGTACAACATATTATATTTATTTTCAATTAATGATTCAACAATTCACATAAACTTCATGTTTTATTATAGGTGGATCATTTTTGAAAACCTATTCAGTGACATAGGTTTGATGGTTGTTTGTCGCCACCCATTGGTTACGCAATGTAATTGCTACAACATTCACCAGTGTCAGGTTCCATTAAACAGTGATTTTAATCTTTACCATGCATATCAGTGTTTAATTATGAACTATAAACTGTTCTCCCAGTACTTCTGCGTTATTTAATTGTTTGTTTCTAACTAAAAAAAGTTAATCTCTCTCGATGCAGATTTGAATGCAGTGCTTCGAGGGATTAATAAACATATACAAATCATTATCATTTATCATTCATGTTGCGTGGGTTTGAATTGAGATCACGATCTTTTAATGTTTAATTATGCAGCTTTACACTGAATGCATTACTGCAGGCTAAACAAGCAGTAACAGAAAACACATTTAATTAACCTAAGAAAGCATTTAGGTCCCACCACAACTTTTTCCGTCATTGTCATATTATACAGGGAAGCCAAAATGCTTTGACACATGTGATTTGAGTGACGTGGGAGGTGATCTCTCTGCAATTGTTATACATGTTGGATTAACCTACACACAAAAGTTAATAATCGCGGGTCACATGCGTTCTGAACTGTGGGTTGTGATCCGTACTGATCACGGGTTGTGATCCGTACGGATCACGGATCAACCGTGATCAGTTACACCCCTAAAGAATACCCTAGCAATTCAATGCAGAACACCCCTAGCAACTGCCTAGAAACCACCCAGAACAGAATACAACCAGGCAACACCTTAGCAATCATCCGAAATGACCTAGCGTCTGCCTAGCAACCACTCATAATAACCTAGCAGCCACCTTAAATGCCTTAGCAACCACTTAGCAGGTTCACTAGCAAAAATCTAGCTAGCAGTCACTTAACAAAATCTTAGAGACAGTCCAGCATGCATCTTGACCTTTTTAATCTTTCATACGGTTTCAAAATTTTACAACTACTTTAAGCTTGTTTACTTTAGGCTTTCATGATGGCAGGGCTTGACATTAACACCCGCCAACCCGATAGATGCGGGTAGATTTAAGCTGTGGTGGGTTAGACAGTCACTCCCACTAGCCACTTTGGCTGGTAAAAGGTCATTTTTTATTTGTAGTTTTCTTAAAAAGCAGAGTTCAACAATAAGTATCGCCCAATAAGGGGCCAGCGTGAGAGATGATGATAATAACTGTTCGCGTGAGCAAACAAGCAGGTGAATACAAAATGAGAGGATGATCACACACACGGTGAGACAGGCGAGTGTTTAAAAGCTTCAAATAGAAGCAGTTCCTTGTGTGAAGCATCTGTGCCTGGAAGTGTAATTGGTCCGATCGGTTCTCTTTTAAATAGACTGGACAAAAAAGTGACGGTCGCGCATCCACAGTGTTTTCAGGTGCTCCAGATTTTTAAAGGTGTTTTTGTAAGCAGCAGGTTGCTTTTGCTTTAACCTTTCATGTGATCATCCTTTCATTATTGCACACAGTATGTTTTTCAACTGCTTTCTTTTGCTTACAGTTATTTTAGGCTAAGAATTATTATTACTATTATTATTTTTTTGTTTTTGCTGTGACTAGAGAAAAATTTGGTAAATCCTTAGTGTTGAGCCCTAAAAAAATTATGTGAAATAAAAGCTAATTGCAATGTGACACTATGCAACCACAACTCATTTGCTCATGCTCATTGAGCAAGGTCATACACAACACAAAAAGTCAAATGAATGAGGAGGAATGTGGGCATAGCACAAAATCTAAATTAAGTAATTTTAGCATGCCAAAGTCAAACTTTATGCATATGAAATATATTTTCCCAACAACAGAATTGTGACCTGTGAAAATGGCAGGTGGCTAGTAATGTTGAAAACTACCAGCCACAGTGGCTGGTAATCAAAAAAGTTAATGGCAAGCCCTACATGATGGCATAGCTTTGTCATCATTTACTTAACCCTTCATTTGCCAAACCAGTTTGACTTGTTGAAAACCTGTTGAACACAATAGAAGATATTTTAAAAAATGTTGGAAAGCCATAAACATTGACTCTTTAGTATTTATTTTCAAGTCAATGGTTACAGGTTTTCGGATTTCTTCAAAATATCTTCTTTAGAGTTCAGCAGAAGAAACAAACTCATAAATGTTTATAACCATTTGACTTGAGGGAGTAAATTTTCCTTTTTTAGATGAACTATTCTGTTTAGCCGGCATCTGTCAACCTTTTAGATTTAACCTATTTGTTTATGATTTAACTTGAATTGTTTTTGTTGGTATGTGTATAAATTAGCATCAAAGTGTTTCCAAAATACCATCTAAGAAAAAAGATGGTTACTTATTCATTTATTTAAACCTACTCTTTAAAACAGATTAATGAAGGATAACATTTCAAGAGGTTACAGTACAGTACAGTGCAGTTGTATCTGCCATCTGTTCATAACATGTATATCCATGATAACAGTTTAAGTAAAAGCATGTCATATAATGTATGTAAATGTGAAACATAAACATCATGATGAATCAAATATTTTTGTTAAAGTTTCCCCCCTCTTGTGTTCATAACTGCTACAGTCATGTTTGGCTTTCCAGATCAGATGACCATAACAAGCTCTTCTCAGAAATTCTTTCCAAAGGTTGCATCAGGGCTGTTTTTGTTTAGATTCACAGATTATAGTGTGTTTAAGTCGAGATTGAGCTGAAAGACACGGATCAGACAGAGACCCTTTGCACTCTATTGGTTTACTCAGCTGTGCTTCCTCTCTCTCTGTGTGTGTAGATCACTACCGCATGCACAATGCAAAACACATGATTATGAGAGGGCCTGTTCATCACACTGGAAACAATATAACATGTTGTCTGTAAATCATTAGATTGTGGTTCATACACATGGATACCTTTGTGACATTGACACCCATTCAGTTTGCTAATGATCATCTCCTGCAGCAACGTCTATGCTAAACTAGCTTCTATGTTAACTGCATGCTAAATGTTTGATTTAGTTGTAAAATATCGCTGATTTCTAGGTTGCTTCAGATGGTTCTGGTGGGAACTAAAGCTCTCTTCCCTGACTATTATATCTAAACTGTGGGCCTTTCTTCATTGGCCTGCAGTAAC
>CAIGQZ010001313.1:15853189-15863881 GCA_903798205.1 Danio tinwini
TGTGTGTGTGTGTGTGTGTGTGTGTGTGTGTGTGTGTGTGTGTGTGTTTTCTGTATATGTAGGTGTCTGAATTCATGTATGTGTGTGGACACATGTTGGCTCACTTCTGATTCAGCCTCTGCAGATTTTGTTCGACAAAGAGCCCAAGTGCTTGCCATGGTTTCAAATGGGAAAACAAGGCAGCTCTTTCTGAGGTCACTGTTGTATGTCAATAGCTCTAACAGATGCTATATAAATCTTTAATAGCAAGCTCGGTGCTGTATAGACATGCACATATGTGCATCCCAGTCCAGACGGTCTCTCCTGAGCATCATTGGATGAGTACAGCAAAAACTGACTTTGCTGCTTATAGTGTACATAAAAAAATTGATGATTTGTGACACACGATGGAAAATCTTTTAAATAATGTGTTGGTTGCTCATTTCCATGTGGTTTTATTGAATAGGGAGTGAATGACACTGCATGTACTTCATGTAAAGTGTTCTGAATATATTCAGGAACAGACCGTGGTGTTATTTATTCACTTAAATCTTGATATCCTTCCCATCTTTCATTCTCTAAAGTTTACGAGATGGTTAGTGGTGCTTGATCCATGAATAGATCATTTTTCCAAGTCAGGTTTTTATGAATAGTTTTGGTCACAAAATTAATCTAACTTAATCATGTATTAAAAAAATTCATAGCAATTAAAAACCATTGCTATGAGAGTATTTACAACTCTCTGAAGGGCGTTTTAATGAGCAATTGTATTTTTTGTCATTAATTCTCATGCACACAAATAATACAAATACTGTAAGATTTGTAGGATTTTTTTGGTCTAAGTATTTTTAATAATAAAACTATATAAACCACAAAACCAGACATTAGTGTACATTTTTGACATTGCAGGGTTCAACGCTAAGGATTTTTTTCTATTGGTTCAGATTTTTACTTGCCTGTCAATATTTTCACTGGCCCCACCAAAAAAATAAATAAAAATAAAAGTTAATAGCTATTTCTTAGTCACATATTTTAAATAATGTTTCAAAAATAACGGTTGTGAATCTAGAATTTAAATATTTGAAACAAGTTTATAAATGAAAAATAGGGCTGCATGGTGGCACAGTAAGTAGCACAATCGCCTCACAGCAAGAAGGTCGCTGGTTTGAGCCCCGGCTGGGTCAGTTGGCATTTCTGTGGGAAGTTTGCATGTTCTCCCCGATTTTGCGTGAGTTTCCTCCAGGTGCTCCGATTTTCCTCACAAATCTAAAGACATGTGGTATAGGTGAATTAGGTAAGCTAAATTGTCCGTAGTGTATGTGTGTGAATGAGTGTGTATGGATGTTTCCCAGTGATGGGTTGCAGCTGGAAGGGCATCTGCTGCGTAGAACATATGCTGGATAAGTTGGTGGTTCATTCCGCTGTCGCGACCCTAGATTAATAAAGGGACTAAGCCGAAAAGAAAATGAATGAATGTAAAATGCTATATTGCAAACAAATATAGCAGTATAAAAAATGTGCAGGTATTTTATTGCAAAACAAAAGGTGGCTGACCTGCCAAACTGACAGCAAACTGTGCAAAACATCACTTAATTTTCTACTGTCCCGAGCATCTCTCATGCTGGCCCCGGGCCATTGGGCAGTCTTTATTGTTGAGCCCTGCATTGAGATGTATACATTACCTGAAAGCTGATTGAATAGGCTTTACATTGATGTACCATTTGTTATGACAATTGGTCGGAATACAACAATTAGAAAATTCTGGTTAAAAAAAATCAAAATACTAAGAAAATCACCTTATAAAAATCCCATAAAGTGCTTTGAAATATGCATTTTTATTCAATGTTTTATGACAACATGATGAGAGGGTAGTACATAGAGCAGCTCCTCCTCTTTAAAAAAAAAACAAAAAAAACAGCCAATAGCGTTTTGTTTTAACACCGCTCTGCCAGTGACTGTGGTTGAGCTCGAGTGCATCAAATAAAAAGCAAATAAGAAGTGTATTGTTGGGGGTGTGGCATGTCAGATACCAGCGAGCATTTGATTGGTCATGATGTGATGAGAAACTGTTGCGTGAGATGGCATGAATAAAACCCTTGATCCGTTTGGGCGGAAGTGACAAACTACAAGCTTTATACGTTTATATCAGTTTTTTTTTCTTCTAAATGGGAATTTTGTCACTGTTTTGGGGCACACTAGCTTATAGATATCCTGATATAGATATTTTATAGCTTATAAAATGAATAATACTGATACTAACATCTGAAAAACTTTCTTTTATTTTCATGGGACCTTTGAAGTTACTAAATCAATGCAAATTGATTATAAAAAATGAGTTTTTACCAAATATCTTTATAGAACATGATTTTTACGTAATGTTCTAATGATTTTTTGCATGAAAGGAAAATCTGTTTTTCCATTTATTTTATTGCATTGAAAAAAAACAGGACAATATTTAGAATTTATGTTTTGTATCCCCTGCAAAAAAAAGTAATGTTTGTGAAGGCGAATAAATGATCACTGAGTCCTCAAACTGAATATCAGAACCAGCAGATCCCATTAGCTGTCAACAAAAATTCTCATCTGATAAAAATGAGGTGTAATTTTCCACTAAAAGTGTCACTACACCAGCCATTGCAGACTTTCTCACCGCATCTTAAGGTTTTGGCATAAACTTCAACACGCACTTCACTTTATTATTCAGTGGGGTGATTGCTCACAAAACAAACTGTTCCTAGTAAAGTGTTTCTGCTCTTTTATGATCTCCTCCGCATGCACCCTGGAGTGTTTTCCATCCATTTCTCATGGCGCTTTGGACTTGCATAAGCTCTTGTTTACAGACAAAAAGGCTTATATTTATTTGTCAGTTGTCCTCTCCAGTGTGCAACACATCCTCAGCTGGGAAAGTATCGGCTTCTATGAGGAATTGTGGGTTGTAGCTCGACTGTGTTGACCAGGGCTTTTCCAAACCACTACTAAACGCTTCATCATATGGCGCTCTGAAAGATCTCAATGAATCATAAAGAAGCGAGCAGCTGTAGACGTGCACACGCACACACACTGGCACTCGCTTTGTTTTGTTTACAACTCTTCCACTGCCTTATCCCTCAAACTATATCTCCCTCTATCTGACAGTGTGCTTTATATTGGCCTGATAATTGGTATTTAAGTGTGTGTTGTTATTGTTAGTTGTGTATGTTTAGCGGGTGTCAGCTGTCATGAAGCCAGCGGTTCTGTGAGAAGCCGAATATGGCCTGCATTAGTAAAGCACTGTATTCTTCCTTCATTAGAGGTCTTCTCTGCAAACAATGTCATTGGCAGAGTAAAGCGTCTCACTTCAGCGTTTAGAGCGAGCTGTCTCATTGTTCTCGTTTAATTGTATCCAGTTCTATTGACAAAAACAATGTTATTGGAGTGGAGGCGGATATTCTGGATCTAATTAACTGCGATTGTTGTGCTTCAAAGCTCCATCTGAAAGAATTCTGAAGACTTGACCTGGTTTTGTTTAGCATTGTGCATCGCTCTCTCTTTCTCTTCCTTTTTTTGGCTTTCTTCATATTTTTTGGTTTGGTTTTTGCGTCTATATTTTGGTTAAGCTGCTTATTGCAAAAATTTTTTTTTCTTTTCTATTATGTATCACCATCCTGAATAGACAGACAACTCTCATCTTGCTTTAATATGTCTAACCACAAGCATATGCGAGACATGTTGCCTCTGGTTTTATCAATCCGACGTTTAAGCGCATTCTTTTCAGCTCTTGTAACATTTGTGGTGAGGCATTTCAAAGAGTGCAGTCTGACGTTCCTCACTGTGCCCCTTCTCTTCATAAGTGAACATTTGGTGCTTGCAAAAAGAAAAAAAAAGAAAAGAAGAAAATGTGGTCCTCGTGCTTCACTTGAATTAAATGGTTTGCTGACCAGCCGTTCTTATGATCTAACATAATCCTGTGGGTTATATTTACAAGGAACTCTATGGCTTCATACCACATTTATTGTTTATAAATTTGACCATACGAATTTTGTTGTTTGTCGCTAGTATCTGACATGACATTTTTACCAAATATCTTCATAGAACATGATTTTTACATAATGTTCTAATGATTTTTTGCATGAAAGTAAAATCTGTTTTTCCATTCATTTTATTGCATTGAAAAAAATGAACAGGACAATATTTAGAATTTATGTTTCGTATCCCCTGTGAAAAAAAGTAATGTTTGTGAAGGCGAATAAATGATCACTGAGTCCCCAAACTGAATATCAGAACCAGCAGATCCCATTAGCTGTCAGCAAAAATTTTGACCATACGAATTTTGTTGTTGATTTTAAATATCTGTATTTTGATTATGAAGTTTTATTTGCGTAAAATAAAAAATTAATTTCAAAAATCCATTTTTTTCTCTCGAATTTTCAGATATATTTTTATATTGAACTTTGAATTGCAAAAAGAAACTTGATTTAGGCTGCATGTCCACCAAGGCGTTTTTTTCTTGAGCTGAGCATTTGTTTTCTTATCAATAGTACCGCATGTTTTTTGAGTGCATTCATCATAATGAGGCACTGAGGTCCCATTTACACAAATATGTTTTAGTTTTAAAACGACATTTTAGAATGAGAACGATACAAGTCCACACCCAGTGTTTCTCAACAGATCTGTGACCACACTATACCACTGAAAACGCACCTCATGGTCACACTCTATCGTGCTCTGCAGCATATGTGGATGTTTGAGCCCCAGGCAGTCAGCGGGTGCTTTAAGCAACCTCCCCAGGTGCGAGCAGCGCACGTCAGACAGTTCATAAAGGATCTATTTCATCTCACTATAGTTGTTAAACATGATATTTAATAAATCTTGTCTCTATCTAACGACTCTTGGTCTTTTGAATCTATTACTTGTTCTGAGGTACTTGTTTTGACTGAGCGCAAAGAGGAGTTAATATATTAATGTAACCACATACACTGATTCTGCACACTTGACTGATTGTCTTTATTTCCTATATTGTACAAACTCATTGTATTATTTATTGCCATTATTGATTATTAAAACTGATATTCAGCAAAAGAGACTTTTATATTTTTTAAAGAAAATCAAAGGAGGCAGTTAAGTTATAAGCTCTGTTTTGTTATAAATATGCACACAGTGAAGATAACAGTCATATAAATATGTAGCTACACGATGCCTCAACATTTTTGGTGTCTGTTAAGTTGTTAATATCAAAATGAAAAGAGGCAGTTCCTTATATCATGTTTTTATTTTATTGTTCCCTTTGAAAATTTACACCAGGGGTGTCCAAACTCGGTCCTGGAGGGCCGGTGTCCTGCTGAGTTAAGCTCCAACTTGCTTCAACACACCTGCCAGGAAGTTTCTAGTATATCTAGTAAGAGCTTGATTAACTGGTTCAAGTGTGTTTGATTAGGGTTGGAGCTAAACTCTCCAGGACAGCGGCCCTCCAAGACTGAGTTTGGGCACCCCTGATTTACACAATGTGTCCTCAGGAGTTTGTTTTCCATATCAAACATGTGAAGTAAGAAAAGGATGCAAGTCTGTGTACTTAATATTGAGAAAAAGCCCCAATCAGCCAAGAGTCCGTTTTCAGATATCTCCGTTAAAACCAAAACGGCCTCTTCAGTGTTTCCAAAATGCCTAATTTTCGGGGCTCAAAAACTTCAGGTTGGTGTACAGTATAAGGTAGGCGAAACCGTTGCAAAAGTTATGCCTTTTAAAACTAAAACGCAATGTGAACAGGGCCTGAGTGGGCATTTTACAGTTAGCCCTGATCGATCAGTGTTTTTTTCAGCTGTTGCAAGTTGAAAAACGCCACGGCCATCATTGTCACTTTTGTGCTAGCCATCCAAGAACTTTCAGCATATTTCACTTTCAATGGTACAGCGGAGATGCATTATTATAGCTACCGACTGCAGAAATGCAGCACAGCTGAGCGCTTTTAGAGCAACGCTCGCGTTTCTGCAGCGCAAAAATGCTTCGGTGGTCTTGCAGCCTAATGGAAATAACTAAAACTGAAGCTTTAAATAGTTTTTAGAAATCATCTATAGTCATGTATGGTATTATGTAAATATTGCATAAATTGTTATATTATATTGCAAAAAAATCTAAAAACTGTGGTTATGTTATTGCAAATGAACGCATTTATTGAAATTATTTTAAAAGAAAATAAAAGTTAAAAAAGTTTATTATAAAGAAAAATAAAAATATATATATATTTAATATAAAAATAAAAGGTAAAATGTTACATTCAGACATAAATTCAAATAAATATACTTACAGTTGTCAACATTTGAAGTGGGTTTAAAAAGTTTATCAAAATATAGTTTTAGGACAACATTGTTTAAAGGTTTTGATCCACTTCAAATGTTGACTACTGCATGCAAAATATATAGCGTATGCAATTTATATGTATTTTACAAATAATATTTTAAAATAAATGGTAAAACATGTCAACAAGTTTGTGAAAAAGTTTTCATTTATTACCATAAACCTATTTACATGGATTACTGCATATTTAACACACAAAATGATCCATCTCTGTCTACACTGTAAAAAATGCTGTTCCACACAATTCATTCATGTGGTCCCCAAAAAAATCAAATAAGTTAACTTAGCAAATTTAAGTGGATTGATCATAAAACAATTAAGTTGCCCCCCCCTCCCAGAAAAAAAAACAAAAAAACAAACAAAAAAAAAAACTAAAGAATTATGTTGTTTCAGCTCATTTTAAATAATTACTTAGCAAACTCGTTTTTTGGAGTGTATATATATATATATATATATATATATATATATATATATATATATATATATATATATATATATATATATACAATACATATACGTGTATATATGATTAGGTACTTGGATATATTCTCTCATATTCACAGTTGTGTCTAACTTCGAATTCCAATTCCATCCTTAAATTTTACACCATCTCCCACTGTACCATTTACTCCCTTTGTCACCACTCTCCAGCCGGCCAATTTACATTTCTGAAATAAGAGGCTTCTCGCAATTGATTGTGTTTTGCGCAATCTGACTGGAGTGCTGCTTTGATGTTTGTTGGTGAAGCGCTTTGACCGTGTGTGTGTGGAGCCGTGTTTGCCTGTGGCCATTGATGAACAGTCCCTGCCTCTCCCCACAGGCTCACTGTTTGTTTGTATGAATTGCCCATGTAGCCACATCAGCTGCTTCCAGTCAAGCTACTATACAGTAAATAAAACCGCCGTCAATATTGAGCATTGCTGCTGATGCGTCTTGCTGCGAGGGAGACTGCTTTTTTCCCCCCCTTTGCTGAGGTATAGTAAACAGTTCTGAATAGCAGCTTTTTTCAATCAATAATGCTCACATGTATGTTCCTGCTTCTTTTATTATATCTATTGTGAGTTTTGCTTTCTTTCTCCCCTGTATGTGTGTTCAGTTTTTCTCTCAAGGCTGTGTGTGCTCTAAGTAGCGCCCTATGGTTTCCAAAGGGAAGAAAATGTGGATGAAATCTGAAAAACTGAATTAGATGTATAACGCAGGATTTGGCAACATTTTTGAATGAATAAATCAAAGTAGTTCTGTACACTTAATCAAATCACCATGGCTACTAATGTAAATTGTAATATAAAATTGTTAGAAACTAAATTATTATAAAATTTTAGATGAAATAAAAATTTGTGAATAATTTTTGTGTTTGGTTTGCTTCACGCAAGTACTGATGCACACGTGACTCTCAAGGTGTTGTCGACCTTTGCCGTTTTACTATTCGAGAATGTAAACACATCAACTGTATTACCAGAGCTGATTCGAGTCACATTAGTGGGATTTAGGGCTGCTCGATTTTGGCTAAAATGAGAATCACCATTTATTTTCTTAAAATAAAGATAACGGTTTTCTAACGATTCGTAAAATAAGGATTAATGTGAGTAGGCTATTATTATTGTTATTTCTCAAACATATGGTAAAGCAACAATAATAATATTAGACCTAAGTGTTGGATTACTGTTGTTTAAAATGTTACATTTATGTATAGACAAATTACCATGTTTGTAAACATTTAGGATGCGCGCGCAGGGAGGTGGCAGAAAAAACAGGGTGCACTACCATTTACAGTGAGGGAATGATATCCGATGCGGTACAGAGTTTGTTGTTGTCTTAGAATTAAGTTATATTGATTACTTATTATATATATTATTTACTTAATGCTTTTAGCATATAATAACAGCTTGTCACCCAGTGATAAGCACAGTGATTCGGCAAAATTAACGTTAAAGTGAGTGGCGTTGGTCTGACAGGTCTATTTGCGATAGCACCCTGCCAATGGATAAGATGAAATGGCCAAGCATCCAGCCCCAAATTTACAATCTCATTGAAACTCCAAATGTTTTAACAAGATTTGTGGTCATGTGCAAGAAATAATATTCCATGATTACCAGATTCAAAACTATGTAGTGCTAAAAACTGAGGTTCTGCCTATCCAAAGACAAGGAAAAAAAGACGGAGCTAACGTTATACAAGGCCTGGGTAATCATCAACAGCAAAACTGCATTTTGACAGCAAACTACACCTGAACTTACGGTAGGGTATGTGAACTTACACATAAAGGTAAAGTTGGTTTTATATTCGCACGTTCAAACTTTCTCCTTAATAATATAATTTCATAAAAGTATTATTTGCAAACTCTAAATAGCGAAATCATATTAGCAGCCAATGACTATCAAAGTACAACATTGTTCACAGTCAAATAAGCTGTGTTTATGTTGTTTTTTTAAGTCACACTTGCAGGTTATTTCAGACCCAATATTCAAAGTGCCATGGTAAACAGTATAGGGAGTTTGTCACAAGTTGTAACTTAATGAATGTGTGAATATAAAACCAACTTTAATAACTTACACTTTCACATTTCATTCTTAGCATTCAGTGTCCGCAGTTTAATTAGCCATGTTTAAGTGTTTATGCTGAAATCATTGTTGCAATCAAAAACGAGCAATGTGTATGATTCAACATAGCGTGAACTTACCTGATATAACATGAGAACTGCAGTCGAGCATTTATAATTAGGTCGTCACTTAATTTAGCTCCCCCAGATTCACACTGACGAGTGTGGGCGAAGGTGAGAGCCGCGCGCCCGATGCAGCGAGTGTTCACAAGTGCGGAGTCCTGTGAAGGAGCTCCGGATGAACTGTTGTTTTGTGTTTACCTCCCACCTCAAAATGAGCAAATTTGAGCCACTTGTACATTTAAGGAAGTGTTCAGAAAAAACAGAACACCAGCTAAGAAACTCGACACAGAGAAACATAAACACCTACTGCCAGCTAGCGTTTCCGAAGTGTATTGCAAAAAAACCAGAAACAGCACACAGAAGTATAAATGCACAGCTACACGCGAGGCATACGTCATGGGTTACGGCGATCACTTGACGCAGAAGTATAAACCAGGCTTAAGACATATGCTTGCAATCTGTCATTGACAAGATAATTTTTTCACTGGAAAAATTAGACATTTGTCATTATTAGATTCAATATAAAACCTTGCACACATTGCTGTGTCTTTAATATAATGTAATCAACTCAGGGGTCGCAAAAAAATGAAAGGCTGATGGCTTTTTATTAGCATGTTATTTTTTAAAGGTTTATTATTAACATGTTAACACTGTTACTTTTAAACAGTGTTAACATATGTTAACCCCCCCCTTCCCCTTCCCTCATTGTCCTGACCCCCACTTTGGGAATCGCTGATTTAAATGATGTGCGCGGTTTCAGTTTCACTTTCACTATTATAACAAATAATACCTGGCACGTGGCTCCCAAACTATCATTCTGTGCAACAAACTGAACGGTATTTCAGCCTATGCAGGTTCTATTCCCTAAAGTAGACCTCATTCACGCACATCCTCTCTGTGGTAAACAAACAGCTCACGTGGGATTTTGCGGCCGCTAATACATTATTACATGAAGACAGAAATGACTTTTTTGGTGAGATATATACCTTATTAATACAGTATGTGACTCTTTTAACATCATTTAAATGTATCCTCTTTGCTGAGCCTTGTATATAAAAGAATGTGAAGACTTGTGCAACTGCCTTTATGTTTCTCTTCTGACTATGACAATATTATTGGCTGAATCATAGAAATGCTGAATTAAGATCGTGTGGGTGGGTCGAATCATGATCTTTTTTCGATTAATCGTGCAGCCCTAGTGTAATGAAGGTTATTTAACCCCCCGCCCCGCACTCAATCGTTTATTAGACGAATGACGTGCCTTTGTCAATGTAATGATTCTTTAGCTCTTACTGCATAAATACTTAAGTTTGCTGCTTAAATTCTTTTCACTTCCTTTAAGTTGGCACCCCATGAAATAAAATAATTCCCAAAACTATGCCATTTGTTTGTGCTATGTTTGTGCTAACTTGTGCCGCAAAAACTAAACTTGTGCTTGTTTGGTGTCTGTATTATTAAGCATTATTTTTTTTGACCCGTGTGACGTCACTTTTCACCCCATGTTGCTCAAATTGCTCCAAATTAGCACAGTGCTCGTTTTGTCAAATTATTAAATGATGTATCTATTTTCTTTGTTTAGATATAACCAAAATATTTCGGTAGCTGTTACGTCACTTTTCAGCCCAGTTCCTCTAAACTGCTACAAAACTGGTGTCATTCGTGTCAGTCAATTGTGAATCAGAATCAGAATCAGTTTTATTGCCAAGTGTGCTTCACACACA
>CAIGQZ010001313.1:15864281-15875665 GCA_903798205.1 Danio tinwini
TTGGCATAGCTTTTCTTGGCCACACCAATCTCCTTTGTCAGTGTGTTCCTGGCCTGATTGTATAAAAACCTGTCCCCGCTCCTGTAGGCATCCTCTTTTTCATGACGAAGCTGTCTAAGTTTTGGTGTAAACCATGGTTTATCATTGTTAAATGATAAGTAGGTCCTGGTAGGGATGCACAGAAACTGATGTATGATGTTACAGTCTCTGTGAGCTTGTCTAGGTCGGTGGCTGCAGCTTCAAAAACACTCCAATCAGTGCATTCAAAACAGCCTTGTAAGACCTGCTCTGTGTCGTTGGTCCATCTCCTAACAGTCCTTAATACTGGCTTAGTAGTTTTAAGTTTTTGCCTGTAAGTTGGTATAAGATGAACCAGGCAGTGGTCGGAGAGTCCTAGAGCTGCTCTGGCGACGGACCGATATGCATCCTTTGTTGTGGTGTAGCAATGATCCAAAATGTTATTGTCTCTGGTGGGGCATGTGATGTGCTGTTTGAATTTAGGCAGCTCATGTGTGAGTTTTGCCTGATTAAAGTCACAGAGAATGATAAAAGCAGAGTCCGGGTGTCGTTGTTCAGTCTCTGTGATCAGATCAGACAGCTGTTGTAACGCAGTCCTCACGTGTGCTTGCGGTGGAATGTAAACACAGACGAGAACGAACGAGGAAAACTCCCGCGGTGCATAAAACAGCTTACAGTTAATGAAAAGCGCTTCCACATCAGGACAGCACATCTTCTTTAACACAGTTACATCCGTACACCATCTCCTGTTGATGTAAAAGCATGTCCCACCACCGCGTGTTTTGCCCATTGACTCCGTATCGCGATCTGCTCTGTACAGCTGAAAGTCCGGTAAGTGTAATGCGCTGTCCGGAATGGCTTCGTTCAGCCAGGTTTCTGTGAAACACAGCGCAGCAGAGTTGTTGAAGTTCTTGTTTTCGCGTGTGAGCAGAAGTAGTTCGTCCATTTTGTTAGGAAGCGAGCGGAGATTCGCTAGATGGATGCTAGGCAGCGCTGTTCTGAAGCCACGCTGTCTCAGCCTGATGAGCGCGCCGGCTCTTTTTCCACGCCGCCGGGTCTTGTATTTCTTCCACAAAGCAGCTGCTCCGCCGATGACAATGTTCCGCAAAACGCCCGAGAAATCAAAATCCAGTTGGTGATTAGTTGGTGTGCACTGCCGAATGTTCAGCAGCTCATCCCTGGTATAACTGATCGTGTTTGATAAACATAAAACAGGACAGACTAACAGAAATAGTGCATACACTGGAGAGCTCCACACCGAGGCAGCCATCCTCGGCGCCATCCTGAGAGCAATCCAGGATGGCTGGATCCTGAACACATGAACATCCTTTCTTTTCTCCTGTGATTATAAATTGAGTGTGGACATCATATAATATCGTATCAGTGTCTTCAGAAAAACCTGTCAAAATAAAAGTCTGGTTTAATGTTTTTTGGTTTCATTTGTAAAAAATTTTAAACATTTCATAGGATAAAAAAAAAGATAAATTAAGTTGAATTTTTGTTAATTTGCTGAAGTATTATGACAAAATTAGCTGGACATGCTTTTTTGAATGCTAAAATGTATTCTATTAAACATTTGTCCAGAAAGAAAAATAAGAGTGAAAAAACAAATAGAACTCAGTGGGAAAAAAATCTATAAATAAATAAATAAATCGTATTAAAAGTTGATAATACATTTTATTTATAGTGCACTTTTCACACACCTAGAGCGCTACAAGGCATACAAGGCAAGCAGCAACAAAGCAGAACATTTAAAAAAAATCTGTAAAAACATCACAGTAAGACAATAAAATATGAACCCAGTAAAATTGAATGATTAAATTGACAAATGATCAATCTGAATTAAAAGCAAAGGTAAAAAGGTGAGTCTTGAGAAGTTTCTTAAAACGGCTGATACAGCATGAGTCCAGATACAGAGCAAAGACTGCGGGTGGGAGTCACAGATGTAGCTAAGTGCTAGCCCATGCACTGCTTTATATGTTAAAATCAACTTAACAGGAAGCCAGTTTAAGTTAGATGTTTTACAGTATATGTATTAAAATAGAGCCCAGAAAATTTAAATAATTTAAAAAATTTTAGCTAAAAAAGTAAAATTGAGGCTAAATCTTGTATGTGTTCTCCACTGTGTCTGTTAAAATAGCATCCAGAAAAAAAAGTGAACTGAAAAAATAAAGCCTATGTAACTCTCTGCCATCCAGAGTTGTTGTCCTGACCTATTTGAGGCCAGAACTAAGATGTGCTTTCCAGTGGAGATCTGGGCACAGAGTGCAAGAGTGTGTTTTTTTTCATGTGTGCACATGTGTGTGAAGGGTGATGTGTTTGTGTGTGCGTATGCTCGTGGTTGGACTTGCTTAGCTCAGTCCCACGCACTGTGGTCAAAATGGTTAGTAGTTTTTTTTCTGTAGGCCGAGGAAGTGTGTATATTGTTCCCACGCTATGAAGAGCACAGGGGCCCGAGCTCCAGACAGGGGGCGCTGGTGGCCTCTGAACTCACACCTGACCCGGGCACTGCGGGAATGCTGGAAAAAACGCTTTAATTGTTACGACCTGATACCAACATGTTTGTAAACTGACAGCGCGGTTAAGTAAACTTCAGTGAACTGAGCTTGCCGTGTGAAACTGGAATCTCCATTTGACTTTGAAACAATACTAATTTAAAAGAATAGTTCACGTTTAAAATGAGAATTCTGTCATCATTTACTCATCCTCATGTCATTGCAACCTTGTGTAAGTTGTCTCCTTCAGACAAAATTAGTTAACCTAAGAAATATTTTTTTTGTCTGTTTAATGGGATCTTAATGATTTGGTTGGTAGTGTTTTTCTGATATATTTTCATGTTCTGCAAATAAAAAAATCAGATTTGGAAAATATTTGGAAAGATTTGGGAGTAAATTATGACAATTTTCTTTTCTACTTTTTTATGCTATACATGTATGGATATTTGTTATATGGTATGTGATATTTTTCTGTGGAACATTGATATAATATTTGATGTTATGGTGTTTAAAAATTATTTTAAAAATGATACTGTATTTTATTAGATGTTGTTGTTGTTGTTGTTGTTGTTGTTGTTGTTATTATTATTATTTAGTGTTTTACAACACTCTTATGTTCACCATGGCTGCACTTTTATTTAAAATAAAATGAAACCAGTGATTTAAAATAACAGTTAAAATGTATTTATCTGTATTTTTATTCAAAGATGTGACCATTTTTAAACACACTCTTTAGTTTATGCACAGTTCAAATTTAATATATTTTAGAAATGTAATTAAAACTATTCATTTCTTTGTGGGGGTAAATCCTCTTGATCCCAAATGTAAATGGTGTTATTTACATTTTTAATTTTTTTTATTTTTACAGAAGAACTTCATATAGATTTTATCCATCTATATGTAAATGTATTGTGTGTGTACGCATTGCTTCACATTTAGAATGTTTATTCATTCATTCATTCATTTTCTTTTCGGCTTAGTCTCTTTATTAATCTGGGTTTCACCACAGCGGAATGAACCAGCATTCTTATCCAGCATCTGTTTTACGCAGAGGATGCCCTTCCAGCTGCAACCCAACACTGGGAAACACCCACACACTGCTGCACAGACTCACATACACTACGGCTATTATTACATACACTATTATTCAATTCACCTGTACCGCATGTCTTTGGACTGTGGGGGAAACGGGAGCACCCAGAGGAAACCCACGCGAACACAGGGAGAACATGCAAACTCCACACAGAAATGCCAACTGACCCAGCTGGGGTTCGAACCAGCGACCTTTTTGCTGTGAGGCGATTGTGCTACACACTACGCCATCGGGCTGATATTAATATTATTACTATTGTTGATCTAATATTGAGCGATGATGTTATCTTCAGCATCCGAAATGCGTTGCTCCGCTTGTTCTATATGCCCTGTGCATTCCTTTATCTCCTTACTTGTCTTTGTAGTTGTTGCTTGGACTCCATCAATTTTCTTATAAAGTCTTATCTAAAATACTTTACAAGGACATTACAGCTTTCATTATATCGTCGTTATTTACACCTGTCATCAGAGCCTTCTCCAGCTGCCTTGGCGTTATTAGACTCTTCACCCTTGGAATATTCATCTTCATTTCTTTTATTTCTATTTATTTTTTCTTGTCTTTTTTGACACCTTTGCATGACCTTTTACTTCCAGATAGTTTTATATTTGTATTGCTTGACTTTAAATTCAATTCTGCTTGGTATTGTAGGATTAATCACAAACTAGCAGCAGAGCTAAAAAGTTGCCACCTCTTAGCACCTCGCCTTAACCGGAAGTCCAATACTGACCTTTTTACAATTTTTTGGGGGGAATTTGCCATTTACAAATCACCACCCACTTCAGATTCTCACACAAATATCTGCCTTTCTTCCTTGCGTGCCATTCTGATTTCCACAGTTGAAATGGAAAAGACACATTGCTGATTTTTAAATGATGGTAATTTTCACTTTAGTGGAGTGGTCCCTTTAAGAGTCATCTCTCACAGACGCACACGAGGAAGACACACGTGATTGTGCTTTGAGGAGGTGTCACTCCACTGTTTACAAAAGCTTCAAAAGGCTGAAGACGAGCTGGAGTGAGAAAACCGGTGCATTTGTTGACGGCCAGCATCTCGAAGAGCCTCAACATGCCAGCCATCTCCAGCCTGAGCCTTTTGTTGCCAAGCCGTTCTGAGCTCCTGTTGCTAAAGGAAGTACTTAAATGTGTAGTTATGTGAGATCCCTCCTCGCTCAAACCGGCCCCCTGCTGCTTCTTCCTGCTCCTTGGCTGAATATGAAGTGTTGCTTGATGGGCTTTTCCCCTCTGACAGTGTCACCAGAGCAGTGACAGATTCGTGGGAGAGCTGACCCCACTCCCAGAGGAAGTGCTGCGAGCCAGGGGTGGCCCATTTACTGCCCAAGGCCACTCTCTCTTCTAATGGAACATGCTAAGCTTTTCATGAGCCATCGCTGCTTTTGTGCACCCCTGTGTGTCTCAGTGGGCTCCCTACATCATTGCCATCATCGACTCTCTCTCGGAGTTCATGGGAACAAAAATGGTGTTATTTAGAGCCACACCTAGTTAAGGTTACCATTCATGTTTGGTTGACTGGTTAGGTGTGAAAACAAGTAGACCTTGTTAATGACAAGTGTTTTCAAGCCAGATAAAATTGTTCAAATGATTTCTGGTTACTGATGGCCAACATTTAAGTATTAAGGTCCAATCCCAGTTCTATGTTTTAACCCCTACCCCTGAAGGGCTTAATGTACCCCTAAGAAATGGGACAGAACTGCAATACACACACACTTCATCATATATAACCGCAAGCTCTTATGTTATATGATATCGAGGATGGCGACTGCTGTAGTTATTCCAGTTGCGTTGTTTTTGGTATTAATTTTCAGGAAATCACAAAGGGCAATAATATATTATCATAATGATATAATGCAGCAATAACTTGTAACTGTACTGTGGATTTACACCATGCCCATAATAATCTATGAAAACACAGGTCCACTAGTTTGCTTGAGTGCGCTTGGCGAATTTGACGTCATCAATGAATGGACATGATTTCGGCTGGCAGAGCACACTTTTTTTTTTTAAACTCGAGCGAACAGTTCGCGTGGCACCACGTTTGATTTGAGTTGAATATGAATCACTTTAAATAGATTTTGTCTAAAATAGGTGCGACTGCACACACATCTTAATGATCCATCCATGCGTGATCATAGGGATTATCAGATGGACAATAATTCTTGCCTAGAAATTTCACAGCCGTGTGAAAGGAGAAAAGTTTTTGTTAAAAAGTTTGGAAAAACCTGAGGGATAAGGTTGTTAAAGCCAAAAGAGGTCATGGCAAAAGTGTATACAGACCCTGGTACAAAATTACAGAAATATGTTTTTCCACCATTTATAGGTTTTACACTGATGTATATGTTACAATTTTGAATTAAAACAATTTAATAGTTACAAAACTATAATTAAGGAACAAATTATTTCTTTGATAACTGGAAAGGAATATTTGAACCTGTCGGTTTACAATATACTGATGCCCTGTTTTTCTAGGCTTTACTGGTGATAATGGTCAGGAATGTTGGACCATTATTGCCTTTTTAGCATAATAGTAGATAACAGAAACTAACCAGACAGTAATATGGGCAACAAAAAAAAAGAAATTTTTTTTAGTAAGTGTACTTTTTTTGCTTTTATTCTTAACATAAAAAAAAAAAAAAAAAAAAAAAATATATATATATATATATAGAGCAACCCATGTTCTCTTGTCTTTAATATTTTAATAAACCTTAATGGGTAAAACTGTCCGAGATATGAACAAAAGCAAGTGATGCAAAGTTTGATAAAAAAAAATCTTGAATGATTATAAAAATCTCTATTATCATTAAAATAATTTATAAAAATACTAAAAATAATGAATATTACTGATATGACGTGGTTCCGGAATCTTTCTACTTCTCTGTTTATCCGTCTGATTTTACAGTCAGTTTCCTTTGACCGTCCCCTGTGGTTAATAGCTAGTAGATCTCTTGTGGCAATGGCAGGAAAGTACACACTTATGGCCTGTTTCCACTGAGTGGTACAGTACGGTACAGGTCATGGTTTTAAAGAATATCACAATGGCGAACGCGTCAAGTATAAAAAAGTAAAATAAGAAAAAGCCTTGTCCGTTTCGTAAGGTGCGTGCGCAATCAGCGGAGGTCCACGACGTGGAGCCAGGCAAAATTTAAATCAGGCTTTGGACTTTTCTGACAGGGTATTCGGGTATCAATAGATTAAAGATAGTGAAGTTTAACCGTTTTTTTTTTTTTGTCTTTTTCGTAACACTTTATAACAACTATACACTATGAATCATGTATTAAGCATTAGTAAATAGTTAATTCATTATCTTTTAAGCATTACCCCTACATTAATAGACATTAGTAAGCAGTTTATAAATACATCTACACATGCTCTATTCTTGACTTATAAGCTTAGTGATTGTGTTTTTTTTTTAATAAAATTTTTATCTTTATTGGACAGGACAGTAGAGAGAATTGACAGGAAAGCATAGGGAGCAGAGAGAGGGGAAGGATTGGCATAGGACCGCGAGGCGGGAATCGAACTCTGGTCGCCGTGAGCACCGGAGTGCATGTGTCGACTTTAGTAATTGTTCATTACTTAATTTAGTATTGCATTATTTACAAACATTTGTATTTAATAGTAGTTGGTGGCTTTTAGAATCATACAGAATGAGTTAGTAAACGATTAATAAACTATTCAAATCAACATTTAAATATTTTATTATTCAAGCATATAGTAATGGCTACTATTTATGTTAATAAATACCTTATTTACTCAACTTCATCCGGTTTTGTGACCTAAAGTGAGGACTATTTATGCTTTATGAATCCCTTATAAATGACAATTAAAGGCTCAGTATAAAATTAACAATAAATGTTTGCAATCTTATCTAAAAAAATAAAATTACAGTAAACTTTAAACATTGCCGAATAACAGTAGTATTAAAATACAATTAGAAATAAATACAGTTTAAATTTTTTTTATAAAACAACAACAATATAATAATTTAACAATATAACATCATGCAACTCTTCAAAGTTATTTAGCGAAGTTTAAACTGCACAGTAATTTTATTTTACATAAGATTGCAAAGATTTATTTTTCATTTGATTACGGTTTCATTTGTGTATCTTCAACTCATTCTGAATGATCTTAAAAAAAAAAACAACTATTCTTAAATAACTAGTTTGTAAATAATGCAATTCTTAATTAAAAAAATATTGTATGACAAAGTATGAAAACACAATCATTAAGCACATTTTAAATGTGCTTAAAAGTCAAGAATAGAGCATTTGTTGCTGTATTTATAAACTGCTTACTAACGTCTATTAATGTAGAGATAATACTTAACAGGTAATGAATTAACTATTGGCTAATGCTTAATAAATGATTCATAGTCTGTAGTTATTATAAAGTGTTACTGTTTGTTGTAAAAATGTATAACAATGCCAAAAAATACTAATTTGTGCATCTCCTGATTTGCGTATGCAGCCATTGCGTATGCAGTTGCTTTTGTAGCTGGTGTATTCTAGGAAACTTATGTACACCATGGTTTTGAGTGTGGTGACTGAAACATTACATGACATTAAAGCATTATCTAGACCTTCCCCTTAGCCCTACGCTATCAGGCTAAAGAGAATTGGGACACCTCGACCCCTTCACATGAACGCGCAAAACGAAGGGTATGGGTAAGGGGAAGGTCTAAGGGGTAGAATTTGGATTGGGCCTAACATAGGGATACATAGTTCACTTATGTGTGTTAGGTAACTCTGGACCCTCCTGACTGTTTTGCTTGAGAAGAATTATAAAGATTTATAGCTAAAACTGTGGTCTTTGGCTGTTTTTAAAGTCATCAGCAGTTAAGATTACTCGTATAAAAAATGCTCTGGTTGTTCTGATTCTGATGCTGGTATCGGAAATGTCACTTTCCGATGCAAAAAATCTTTGCATCGGAAATGGCTAGTACTTGAACCCTTGAACTGATCTGTCAGCATTTTTTAAATAAAACATAGTTATGCTCAATAAATGGGTTAAAAAAAGACAGATCAAAGGGAATGTTCACCCCAAAATGATAATTCTGCTATGTTTTGTTGAACACAAAATAAGTTATTTTGAAGAATGTTGGGAACCTGAAACCATTAGCATCTATAGTAGAATAAACAAATACTATAGAAATCAGCGGTGAGTCCAATAATCTTCAATATAACTTCTTTGGTATTCAGCAGAAAAATAAACTTTGGTTTGGAACAAGTCAAGAGTGAGTAAATAGCCTCATGTCCGCTGCTTGGCAGTATTTCAGACTGAACCAAACAGTCAGTAAAACGGTTACATGTCTCATATGCCATGCTGTAGTTTTGAGGGATGGCAGAAGTATTAGCAATGAGTTTGAAGATGTGTCATTCTGCCAAACATGTTTGTCGCAAGGCTAGCACACAGAAGGATGAGACGTGCCAGAATTTAGTTTGGAAGCTTCATTCAAGTTTTCAAGAGACTGTCAATGAGTGAAAAAGACAGACAACATTTATATTGAGTTTGTTTCAGATGACAAGTGTAAGTGGCTTTTGCACTTGTTTGTAATGTTGTATTTCAAAATGATTTAATTTGATAGATTATGGAACCCATTTGTTTTATTTTTTTATACAGTTACACTGTGAAAATAAATGCCTTTTGCAGTTTGCAGTGTTATATTTGTGGTTGTATTTGAACTTCTTTGAAACAGTAAATAATATCAAAGTATCAAATAATAAAAATACACACTTTGTGTTTGTTCATGATTTATTAAGGGATAAACCTGAAGCACATTATAAAATAGTTCTATGAACTCACCAGATTGTTTACATAATCACACAGTGATGTAATGACCATGGAGCAGAATTACTGTTTGAGTTTGCATCATAGGGTCATACTGTATATGCCAGTTCATTGGCTCATTTCAAGTGTGAGTGATTGTTGGGCACATCTTAAAGTGCTGACTTAAGTCTATTATTTATCTGTGCTGGCTTGAGCCATGAACTGTTTCGGATGGTTTAGCCTGATTGCTGTAGAGATAGATGTACAGTATAACATTATTTGCTGTTAAGAACTGGTTCAAAAGAATGGCTCATTTGCAAAAAGGATGTCACTCCTGAGGATTTGACTGAGGCTGTGGATTAAAGGTAACAATGTGGTACATAACGTTGTTTCTTTCACAGACCAATTGTTTTACTTCATAAGACATCAATGTATAGTTAAGAGCTGTGTGCAATAATCTGTTGCAATGGCCAAGTCTCAAGTTATGATAGTCTCTTAATAAAACAAATTGCGCTTCCTCTAGCTCAAATTGTGGAGCATGTACTCATAAAATTTGTTCCTACAATTAAATGTGAGTCGCTATTTATTTTAAATTTTTTTCAACTGACATGAATGTTTTGTATTATAAATGGTAAAAAATGCCATGTCTCCCCAAAACATATACTGACCTGTCATCTTAAATACTTATTTGTTAGCTTTTTTGACTTGTCACTTAGAACTCGAAGCACCCTAGCAACCACATAGAAATGCTTTGGCAATACGTATAACAACACTGAATCATTAAAGGCAAGCAAGTTTTACATTTTATTCAGGAGAGCCACTCACATTTTCTTGAGGTTAAGCTATTATTGTAAGTAGAATGTACAAAACGCAATAATAAAACTTGGTAGAAAAATCGCAAGTGCATGACACCATTTTCATGGTCACTTCTGGTGTTTGATCAGGCTTATTTGGGACCAGCAAAAATTTCAGGCTATGAATACTTTGGTCCAATGGGCCAGCTGGGGCTTGAAAAGTGGTCACGGAGAAGTTTATAAAGCTAGAGTTGGCAACATGAATTAATGCTTCAAAAAGTAAATTAAATTTTTATGTAAAGCTAAAAGCTATGTATTCTAAAACACACATTATATGATATATCCCTGTATCTGTACCTGTAGACTTTTGTTTCCACATTTATCATATATATTTTTATTTATATAGTTTTACTTCTACAGGGAGTGCAGAATTATTAGGCAAATTAGTATTTTGACCACATCATCCTCTTTATGAATGTTGTCTTACTCCAAGCTGTATAGGCTCGAAAGCCTACTACTAATTAAGCATATTAGGTGATGTGCATCTCTGTAATGAGAAGGGGTGTGGTCTAATGACATCAACACCCTATATCAGGTGTGCATAATTATTAGGCAACAATCTTTCCTTTGGCAAAATGGGTCAAAAGAAGGACTTGACAGGCTCCGAAAAGTCAAAAATAGTGAGATATTTTGCAGAGGGATGCAGCACTCTTAAAACTGCCAAGCTTCTGAAGCGTGATCATCAAACAATCAAGCGTTTCATTCAAAATAGTTAACAGGGTCGCAAGATGCGTGTGGAAAAACCAAGGTGCAAAATAACTGCCCATGAACTGAGAAAAGTCAAGCTTGCAGCTGCCAAGATGCCACTTGCCACCAGTTTTGCCATATTTTAGAGCTGCAACATCACTGGAGTGCCCAAAAGCACAAGGTGTGCAATACTCAGAGACATGGCCAAGGTAAGAAAGCCTGAAAAACGACCACCACTGAACAAGACACACAAGCTGAAACATCACGACTGGGCCAAGAAATATCTCACAACTGATTTTCTGGTTTTATGGACTGATAAAATGAGAGTGAGTCTTGATGGGCCAGATGGATGGGCCCGTGGCTGGATCGGTAAAGGGCAGAGAGCTCCAGTCCAAGTCAGACGCCAGCAAGGTGGAGGTGGAGTACTGGTTTGGACTGGTATCATCCAAGATGA
>CAIGQZ010001313.1:15876065-15889282 GCA_903798205.1 Danio tinwini
ATTTGCTTGTATGTTTTACTGAAGCATGCATGTTATACAGGATTTAAGGCTAGGCAAGCCCTCTCTACTTGATAGTGTTCATGTATGCAGTTTTTTAAATTGGCAAATGCTTTAATAAACTGCTATAAAAAGGCCAAATGGAGTACTGGACACCGTTTACGTTAAATTCCACACCTCATTAATAAAACATAATATTAGCATCCAAGCAGATAAACTCACAAATAGCCCTATCTCAAGAGTGAAATTCAACACATAGCTATATTACATTAAATCATTATCCAGAATTACATTTCACTTTTGGTTTCTTTTATTATTTTATACATGAATGTTTGTAGAATTTTTATTTAATTTTTTTAATGAAGCAGATAGTGGACTGCAATTGGAGCGCATAATATTTCTTTACAGTTTTGCCTATAGATTTGTTACAGATAAAATATCAAATACTAGAATAGCAATGTTTGTTTCACTGATGTTAAATATAGTTTGCATGTGTTTGGTGGTTTGTGTAAAAGGAATAAATATTCTTCACATCTTTCATCTTTAATTGACATCAGTGAGGTTGCTGTATACAGTAAATGTACAGTATCCTGCTTCTCTATTAGCAGATTATCAGCCTCAGCCATCAGTGTTATGTGGAGAGGAGCTCATAGTGTGTGTATTTGTACTTTCCAGGCTTGTGTTTGGACTGCATAGGCTACAGGAGGTCACGTCCTTTAGTGACTCAGACTATTTGCATGCTGTTAAAATCTGTTGCACACACAGGTTTGTGGCGGATGCTTTCCTCTTTGATAATGTCCAGACATAGGACAGGTCGTTTGTTGCCTTTGTGTGGGTCTTTTGTGTTTTTGTGTGTGCGCGCTCATGTCTCTACAAGCTGCGTGCAGGAGTACAGTACGCACACACTTTCTCAGAAGTCTCACTGCCCTGCGGCACAAGGCTTCAAGTCCTCCATTTCCTGTTTACAGTGTCTGAGGTTTCCTGTTCTCGATGCATCTCCACTGGGTGATCTAGCGAATTATACTCTGGACAAGGCCTGTGCTTAAAAATGAAACGGCGCTTGTTTTAGTTTTTCGAAAACTCATCTCATTGTTTAAGTCTATTAAACTAAAAGTGTGCATGCATAAAGATCTTTATTTGTCTTAAACATATTTTTCTTTTTTGTGTGCTTTAGGTTTGAAGAGATAGTCAAGAAATTCAAGGTTGAATATCGTGCTGGAGGTGCCACTCAGAACTCTGTGAAAGTTGCACAGGTTGGTGTTTTTTAAACTAAAGTCAGTATTTAATGCATACAATGCTAGCAATGACAAGGTCATGAATTCCTACAGCAGGATTATGTGTATAACCTTAAGTTACTTTCAATTAATGGGAGAAAAAGTCTAGCAATTGCATAAATGCAATGAATGACACTCCGCTCTTACTGGTGGACAAGTGGTTTTATATATCCTCTCTCTGTGGTCTAAAGTGCTCGTCTAGGATGTCTGAACCACAAACCACAATATTTAAAGTCCTTATAAAATGAAATTTTACACTGATTACTTTGTTAGCGCATTTTCACTTGAAGTGAACAATGATTTTAAATAATACCTGCCCTGTGCATCCCTAAACGAGTGAGAACTGGGTGAGACGGTGCTACACAAATCTAATTTACTAGAATCTAATTTACACTACCTAACACAGGTCTTGTTGTCGACCCCAGTTGTAAGAGTAACAAATAATAACTTCTAGTTGATCATTTTTAAAAGTGGCAGAGGATAGATTTTTCCAGTTTGTTAAACTACATCCCAATCATCCCAAATACTGCAGAAGACCTACTGGAACCCGCATGAAGCCAAGATTCTCACAGAAATCAGTCTAGTTTGGTGAAGGAAAAATCTTGGTTTGGGGTTACATTTAGTATGGGGGCATGTGAGAGATCTGCAGAGTGGATGGCAACATCAACAGTCTGAGGTATCAAGACATTTGTGCTGCCCATTACATTACAAACCACAGGAGAGGGCAAATTCTTCAGCAAAATAGCGCTCTTTCATACTTTTCATAGACTCCACATCAAAGTTCTTGAAAGCAAAGAAGGTAAAGGTGCTGCAGGATTGGCCAGCCCAGTCACCAGACATGAACATCATTGAGCATGTCTGGCATAAGATGGAGGAGGCATTGAAGATAGATGAATCCAACTAATCTTGAAGTCCATTCCAGATGACTTTATTAATAAGTTATTGGAGTCATTGCAGTTCCTAAAACTTTTAAACTAAAGACTTTTAAACTAAATACAGGTAGTGTATTTACGCTCACAGAAAAAGCTAACTTTATGTAACCTAGTTTGTGTTTTTGTGTGGTTTTGACTTAACCTTGTTTATATTTAACAGTTGGCAGAGATAGAGCTGAAAAAAATCATGAGAGAAATCGATTCTGCATCAATTCTGAGATTTTCAAAACATATTTTTATTCATGCTTTACAAAAAGATACAGAGCTTTACAAAGTCATAGAGCTTTACAAACAGTCATACTCTGCTTGCATCCACTTCTTTACTGATGTCACTTGAGCCTAAAATAACTATTAATAAAATTAGGAAAGGTTTAAGTGAATTACAAGAGTGTGCATAGTAAGTTGTGCTTACATTTATCTTGTGACATAGCAGTCAACAAGCACAAACTCTCTCTTTCATAAGTGTTCGGTTAAACTAGCCTAGAGCGGAATCTGCTGTATAAAACTAAGCTGAAAATTGATAGAATACCACTGCATTTTGAAAATCTCAGAATAGATGCAGAATCAATTTCTTAAATGATTTTTCACCACAGCTCTAGTAGTCTGGCAGCAGGACTTCTGTGTCCATGCTTTGTGTCTGTGAGCTCAGAAAATATCAGCTTTGTGTATCAGATGTTTAATCTGAGAGTGCTTTTAAGTGCATGTTTTGTTTGTTGTTGCTAGAATAACTGAAGCGCAAGCTGTAAATGCTCCACCCTCTTCTGCTAAGGAGGCTGGACTCTGGCTGCTTATTTGCATTTAAAGCAGACACATACACTTTTGTTTTTTTGCTTTCTGTTCAAAAGTGGGAATTTACAGCATGGTATGATGAACGCTCCATAAAATATTTTATTCTTCACCCTCACATGCACATTTGTTGGAGACCTAAGACTTTTAATAAATCATGTAAAATGAGCATAATGACCCAATTAAAGGGATGGTTTAAAAATGAAATCTGTCATCATTCACTCAATCCTTCACTTGTTCAAAACCTTTTTTTCTTCTGTTGAACACAAAAGATGTTTTGAAAAATGCTTGTTGCTGGACCCCATTGACTTCCACTGTAGGAGAAAAAAAACTAGTCAATAGGCCCCAGCAACCAGCTTTAAAAAAAATTATCATCTATTCATATTCAACAGAATAAAAAACATATAAAAACCACACGAGGGAGAGAAATTGATGAGGCAATTTTCATTTGTGGGTGAACTACCTCTAAGCTTTCTCCATGCAGTGTATTTTTTCACCCATTATTACTCAAGGTTACAGGTTTATATTTGTTACCTTAGACACAGCAAGATTTAAAACTGGATGCATCTCCCAGATTTATAACCCAAACGGGAGGCAGATTTGAAGATCTTTTCAGCCCATCTCTTTAGCTGGCCTAGTCTGCAGCCATTTTTGGGTTAGAGCGTTTCCAGAGAGGCTAAATATTGTTTTTCCCTTTTTCTTCTTTCTTTTTTTTTTAAGTTGTTCCTCGTATCCCCAAGACATGATGCTACACATCTGAGTGGGATATTTTATTTGTGTGATATTGTTTAAGGGAAACAGCAGAAATAATCTTAAGTCCCTGATGGGCAAGTAGGGTGCTGTCACAGCAGAGAATGAGATCTGCTCAAATGGCCTTGTTGCCCTCAGGGCCCAACTAGACGGAGTTTGATTCCTCCAGCACATGTCCAGTGCTGCTATGTACTTTTGCAGGTGGCTGCAGACATCAACACTTTTAAGAGCTCAGATACAGGAGTTATTTAGACATATATCATCAGACACATGGAATTTTCTGATGATCTCCAGATGATGCACTGCGTTTAAATCTACAGATGCATTAGGCTGTAGAGGCTTGCATCTATCACCATGAAATACAGACCACTGTGCGTGATGAGGTAAGACTGTGGATAATCATTTGGGAATCTGCCAGTGCAAGCAAATGTGATTTCATTACTTTAGTGTCTGACTCCTTGTGTTGTCGGGCACATTTGTTATGACCTCAATGCAGCCCGAAAGGTCTTACAGAAATGATTCTTCATTTCAAGTCTTTCTTTTTTTTCTGCTGTGTTCCAACATTTATTTTGCTTAACAGGATTTGCTGTAAACATCCTCATGAGGATCTTCCAGCTCTTCACCTGCCGTTGCAGATAACAGAGTCAGGGCGGTTAAAGTTGTGCCCATTTGAAGCGCTGCTAGTTACGAAGGCTCCCAGTGATATGTGGGTTGTTAAGCTTCAGTTTGATCAGACAGCTCTTCAAAGCTGGCTCGCGCAAGAAGGGAAGCTTGATGCGGAACCAGGGCTCTGAGATTAACACATGGCAGCACCTGGAACGCCAGCAGCAATGCAACCTATGTGTCTGTGTCGCGGAAAACGAGAGCTTTCAAACGCAATGACATGGGCTGCCTTTTGCGCGTACATCAAAGCGCCCATGTGGAGATGAGGTGCTCCAATCGGAGGCTCTTCTTAGCCTCGGGCACTGCTTGGCAGACGTGGGAGGGAGCTTGTTCCGCTCCCAATACCTGACCATGATAGTTAGACCATTTACACAAGAACAACCAGTCATTGGAGAGCTAGAGCTCCCTCTGCTTTTCTCTTTTCTCTCCTGCTCTTTTTCTAGAGGCCATGAAAAATCAAACTGATCGCCTTTTTTGCCACCTTATACTTTCTTCTTTCTCAGCCTTTCATTTGAACATGCAGCAGAAACACATTCCTCAAGTCTTTCCTAAAGGCTCAGTTATTCAAAGTTTAGTAATATTCTGTCTTCATTTTCTTGCCTTGTCCGACTTTCTTTTTGTGGGAACTAAAAGTTGGAATTACTGTAGAATTACTAAAACTACTAAAACTTGGAGCAATCTGATGACGCAGTCAATGTGACAGCTTTAAACCACAGCAGGGAAAGTTTTATTATTAAGATATGGGGCTCTATTATAACGACTTAGGCGCAAAGTCTAAAGTGCATGGTGCAAAAGCATTAAGGGCATGCTTAATGCAAAATCCAAATCCAATTTTTCCAATTTAAGGATGAAAAAAATAGGCTCTGCATCCCAGTGCATGGTCTAACAGTGTTGTGCTTATTTTCTTAATGAGTTATGGGTGTGTTTTAAGTATAATGTGCATTAAACCAATCAGAGTCTCATCTCCCATTCCCTTTAAGAGTCAGTTGCGTCGTGCCATGGCGCATTTACTATTTACATGGCAGATTTTGTAAGTGGAAAAACTGACCTCTTCACTCAATAGAAAATGGTTAAACAGACAATCTTTGTGAGGATAAAGAATGAGCCTCTTCCATTCGGCCTCTTTACTTTGACTCTTTACTTTACTCCTTTACTTTCGTGCACAGTGTTGTACGCACTCCACTGAAGACACCCATTAGCCTTCATATTTTATTTTGTTTGTTAAGCGCAAAGATTTGTTTCACAACTGTTTCTAAATTCAGTTCTAATTTCCAGCAAACTAATAAATAAACCGTAATAACAAAGTGTGATAAACTCAGTTATATCCAAACACGCGTCCTATTCTTATGCCCCATATGGTGATGCATACGTCTTCAAAACCCGACAGGTGGACAAATCTAAACTTGTTTTTATTAAAACAAATATAAATATGCATATAATAAAAAACACTGCAAATAATAATAACATTATACAAATGCAAATTGTCATGAATAAACTGAAAAACCCCTGGAGGTGGTAAAGAAGGTGTGAAGGTAGTGGTTTTTATATTTATATAGAAAATAATAATTTTGTAGCGTTTTATACCTTTTTTTTCATATGTAAAGATATTTGTGTATTGCTTTACATCCCGTGTGTGTTACACAAATAACATGTAAGTGTTTGGACCTGTGTAGGCTTATAACTAGCGCCCTCTGCGCTGGACTTTAGAGCAGCTTTCAGTTGGACAATGGTGCAGTTTATTTCAGCTCCTCAAAATAGCAAAGCTCCAACAATGCACCTCAACACACCTCATTTCTAGAGCGGAACATCCATGAGTCCACAAAGTAGCGCAAATGGATTTGCTTTTTAAACAACGTAGCACTAAACATGAAAATTACTGTTGTGTTAATCTGAAAATAGCAACAAATCGCGCCAAACAAGTCTAGCGCATTATTGCGCTGGGTTTATGAAAGGGCCCATGTCGCTAGCAAAATTACCACTACAGATTGTTTATGTTTACTGTATAGGTTTTTTAAATTGCACTGTGTGAGCTGGGCATTAGCCAATCCTTTTTTTTTTTTTTTTTTTTTTTTTGTTGGAACAAACTTTACTAACGGTAAGCCATTCTGAAAGCTTACTGGATTGAAAATAACTTCTCATTTAATGTTTTTAATATTTTTGTGCCGGCTTAATATTGTAATGTTGTCTTATCCAAGCTCAGTCAAGGAACTATTTTTTTTACACTGCAACAGTTCAGTTAGTTGTCAGTGATTTATAACTTGGATTTGTTTGTTTCACAAAGCCATTAAATGACTTCAGGAAATATCTGTATGAACCTTGACATGATACTGTTTATGCTTTTACATTCTTTATGAGTTTCTGTTCTTTTGAAAGCTTCAGATCCCAGACGTTGTAATTGCAGAGGAAAATAAATCAAGCCTATTCTTCTGAATTTGTCTTTTCGTTCTCCACAAAAGAAAGTGAGTCATAAGCATTTGCAATGGCATAATGGTGAATAAGTGATGATGGAGTATTTATTTTGAGTGAACTACCCCTTTAAGACTTTTCATTCTGTTACCACGTACATTCCTCATTCTACTATAAAGCCTAGGACGTCAATATAAATCTATTAGTGGTTCAGCTCTAAGCCTCCCCGGATGGCTCTTTTGATGTGTCTGAATTGGTAAATTTGTGCAGGAGACATATAGTCTTAGTCTGACAGGCACCACTCAGCCCCACAGGATTTTCACAGATGAAGACTCTCACCTGCAGAAAGTAACGATCTCCCATTCTCTTTATATTGCACTGCAAAGAGAACACAGCAGCATTGCTCTACAGCCCCAGACATCAAAGCTGGGGCAGAGAATCACACTCTCCTCCACTGTATATACAATGTTCCCCAAGCATTCTTCAGCACTGTGATCCAAGACTCGGCTCCATTACATGTGCACCCCTGGTGTGGCCCCTTGAGCAACGGAGAGTTTGAG
Source organism: Danio tinwini (assembly GCA_903798205.1). Lineage (NCBI taxonomy): Eukaryota > Metazoa > Chordata > Actinopteri > Cypriniformes > Danionidae > Danio > Danio tinwini. The sequence goes on from CAIGQZ010001313.1 coordinate 15,883,434, forward strand.
AGAGGAAGAGGCTGACACTTACCAACAGAGAGAGCAGTTGTTAGGTGCTGCCTCCATTGGGAGGTTAAATTACTCCTCTGGAGCTCTGTAGGCCTGCAGCTTTGAACAGTTGGCACTTTTAAACCCATACATTTTTTTGCAGGATCGTATCGAGAGTCTTAATGAGGCTAATGGTCTGATGTTTCTGAGAGCACTTTCTAATGTCATAAGTGGAATGTGTTTGGTGATTGATGTTAATTTAGGTTCAGCTAAAGATTTTTGCTTGTGTATCATTTTCTCATATCGGGATGAATTTTTAAAACATGGACTAAATAAATAAATAATGTCTCTCATGTGGTTTTAAACCTTTCTGACTGTCTTCTATTCAACAGATATTTTGAAAAATGCTCATACCCATCAACTTCCATCTATTTATTTTCTTTTCGGCTTAGTCCCTTTATTAATCGGGGGTCACCACAGCGGAATGAACCACCAACTTATTCATATGTTTTACATAGCGGATGGCCTTCCAACTGCAACCAGTCACTGAGAAACACCCATATACTCTCATTCACACACACTACATACAATTTAGCGTACCTAATTCACCTATATATCTTTGGATTTGTGGGTGAAACCGGAGCATCCAGAGGAAACCCACACGAACATGGGGAGAACATGCAAACTCCACACAGAAATGCCAACTGACCCAGCTGAGGCTCAAACCAGTGACCTTGCTGTGAGGCGACAGCACTACCCACTGTGCCACCGCGCTGCCTCCTATCGACTTCCATAATAGGAAAAAATTGCTTTGGAAGTACCAGTATTTTTCTAAATATCTTCTTTTGTGTTAAACAGAAGAAAGAAACTTTTTTTGGTTTTGAAAGGGTTGAGTAAACGATGACAGAATGTTCATTTTTTGGTGAACTATATCTTTAAAAAATATCTCTATTTCTGCCAAAATTCTTTAAAATATCATCAAAAGAAAGTCACACACGTTTGAAACGACATGGGAGTGAGTAAATGATGACAGATATTTCATTTTTGGGTGAACAAAAGCAAGCAAGCAAAAAGATATCTTTGTTCTGCAACCTTTCTTTCCTCAGCTACTTCTGTTCCTCTTTTTTTCCCATTTGTCGCTGGCCCACGGTGCCTTCGCAGATTCTTTTTCAAAGTGGTGAGGGGGCCCAACCTTGGACTCAAACTGGACTCTTTTATTGGAAACACATGTGCACTCTGTAGTTGGAACTCCTCTGTGAAGAAAATCACTTAGCTCTCTTCAGCACACAAAGGCCTTTCCCAGTTCATATTTTTTGCATGGAAACTTAAATTGGGGAAAGTTGGTGCCTAGAACCAGACATCAGACTTCGAAGACAAATCATTCCATGACCTCATGTTTGACTTGACTGACTTTTTTGCTTTCCTTTAAAAGAAAAAAAAAACCATCTCTTGTGTCCATCTGACCTTTCTCGATAAAGAGTTAATATATTTTTTTGTCTTTCATGGAAGAGCTAGCCTCAGTGGAAAAAGGAGGAAAATGGCAAATGCTACACGTGTATCAAACTTGGCAGGGGGAAGCATTCGGATGAAAGGATATTTCGGTGCAAAAGAAAGTTTGAAAGCTCTGAGATTAACAAGACGCATACCAGGCTGCGCTAAAATTCTCCACAGTGAATGGCTACGACATGTGTTTCCGATATTCGCTTCAGATAGAATGGAAGTGGAAGAACATCTCAATACTTCACTGTATCCTATTAAGGATTTAGAAGTGTGAAATCCTCCTCATTGTTCTGGGTTTCTGCAGAGGGAATGTTTAATGTACCTTCAGCACAGGAAGGTTGTCTGATTAATGATTGCTAAATACCTGCAGGTTTTGGAGATGGTGTGCGATGCAGTGCAAAGCGAAAACGGGCCTGTCATTAAGCATGCTCCTCCGCTTCTCGACAGAAGGTTAATTGAATGTTAACATTCAAAAGCGCCAGCTTCTCGGACAACTGCGCTGCCAAGAGCAGTTTATTTCCTTCCTGAGTTGATGAAGGGTCACAGACAATTAAGCGTCCTGAAAAAGAAAAGAAATAGCCAGACTCACCTTTGCATTCCTGGAGAGCAGCGGACTGGCATCCATTTCCGTCTGGCGCAGGAAGCGAAGCGTTTCTCGTGAGGCTTGAGCAGTTAGAGGTTACACCCAAATGCTGACACTGAACTTTTTTTTTTTTTTTGCAGGATTCTCATGAAATCACACCTTTTCTCATGCTGCCACTGAAACTTAGTTTACTGGAAGTGCGAAGGGGCGGAAACTCTAGACTGAACTGTTGTTGACTGGCCTGTCTGTGGCTGGAGCACATGTGCAGCGTCTCAGCTAATATTTCACCATTTGTGCCTTGCAGGGAGTTGGAGAGCAGAGTAGATCATAACAGCTCTAATCTTGGGTTTGATCAGTCCACCGGCCTCCCAGCAGGGGCTCCCAATTCTCTTCGAGCGCTCTCTCGTTTATCTGAGTGCTCTTGTCTTATCTCAAGACCTCATAATCTAAAGGGGTAGGTGATGCACTGTTTCCCACACTGTTCTCATTGATGGGCCATATTTATGTGACCTGTAAATCCATTTAGCATGGTTTCGCTTTAAGAAAATTCACCTCTTGTGGAGAATGGGAATATACGCCAAGTCGTGTAACATTTTGTGTAGAGAGCAGCATATTAAAGTACACCCTCAGGAGCACAAATCAGCAAATGAAAAATCACCACCAAAAAGTGGTGCATATTAATAAGTGTATGAATTAACTTTGATTCCATAAAAATAAAACAAATTATTGTTTACGTCACTTTAAACACTGCAAATATTCTCTACAAAGTTTTTTGTTTTGTTTTTAAAAGTGTCACTAATATAATTGATAAAATAATCAAAGTAATATAGATCTTAAAGGGTGGGAAATTTGTTATTATACACTGTAATATACACTTACTGGCCACTTTATTAAGTACGCCTTACTAGTACCGGGTTGAACCCCCTTTTGCCTTCAGAACTGCCTTTGAGGCATAGATTCAACAAGGTACTGGAAATATTCCTCAGAGATTTTGGTTCATACTGACATGATAGCATCACAAATTTGCCAAAGATTTGTCGGCTACACATCCATGTTGTGAATCTCCCGTTCCACCATATCCCAAAGGTGCTTTGTTGGACTGAGATCTGGTGACCGTGGAGGCCATTTGAGTACAGTGAACTTATTTTCATGTTCAAGAGACCAATCTGAGATGATTCGCGCTTTATGACATGGTGTGTGATCCTGCTGGAAGTAGCCTTCAGAAGATGCTTACACTGTGGTCATAAAGGGATGGACATGGTCAGCAACAATACTCCAGTAGGCTGTGACGTTGACACAATGGTCAGTTGGTACTAATGGGCCCAAAGTGAATTTCCCCACACCATTACAGCACCACCACCAGCCTGAACCATTGATACAAGGCAGGATGTGGTTGACGCAAATTCTGACCCTACCATCAGAATGTCGCAGCAGAAATTGAAACTCATCAGACCGGGCAACGTATTTCTAATCTACTATTGTCCAATTTTGGTGAGCCTGTGCGAATTGCAGCCTCGGTTTCCTGTTCTTAGCCGACAGGAGTGGCACCCGGTGTGGTCTTCTGCTGTTGCCCATACGCCTCAAGATTGGACGAGTTTTGTGTTCAGAGATGCTCTTCTGCATACCTCGGTTGTAACGAGTGCTTATTTGAGTTACTGTTGTCTTTTTATCAGCTGGAACCAGTCTGGCCATTCTTCTCTGGCATCAACAAGGCATTTGCACACAAAGAACTGCCACTCACTGGATATTTTCTCTGTTTCAGACCATTCTCTATAAACCCTAGAGATGGTTGTGTGTTAAAATCCCAGTAGATCAGCAGTTTCTGAAATACTCAGACCAGCCCGTCTGGCACCAGCAATCATGCCACAAAGTCACTTAAATCACCTTTCTTCCCCATTCTGATGCTCTGTTTGAATTGCAGCAGATTGTCTTGACTATGTCTACATGCCTTAATGCATTGAGTTGCTGCCTTGTGATTGGCTGATTATAAATTTGCATGAAGGAGCAGTTAAACAGGTGTACCTAATAAAGTGGCGAGTGAGTGTATTTCACAGTGTGTATTGTAAAAACACCCAGCAAAAATACTGCCCATAGTGGGATAGTTCACTTAAATTGTATTTGTATTGAATTGAATTGAATTGAAATTGTCTGCACTGACTAGTAAGTCTCTACTGTAGCTCAGGTCTATACTATATATAATGTCATAATGTGTTTTGCTGTGAAGTCAGATTACCATTTTGTATAGATGCTACAAGCAATGCACATTCATGTGAAATAGAAACTGGTCACAAAAGTTACTTTGTTAATGAAATTTGCTTGAAGATATAAATTAATTTGTGTAGACTAGGTGTCTATTCCAAATCATTATGATCATCCCCTGTTGGCTAGCAGTATGTGTCATAAACCCAGTCCTCTCCATGTAAACAAAAGAAAATTAAGTCCAAAAAAACGTATTTCATTTGGTGTACGTTTACATTTTTCATTTCTAACAATTTTGTTTGTAGTTGAGTAAAAAAAAATGGTGTGTGTGATATACATTTAAAACTAATACGATCAACAAATCATATTTTCTATGCAACTTTAAATTAATGAATTGTCAGCTTTATTTTTTAAGTTATATAAATTAAGTCAGTTTCATTTTATGCAAGTTGAAAACTTGTCAAGTTAATTTAAAAATTTTTTTGTGATATTTGGCATCTGCGAAAATATTGTTACAGTGGTTACATTTTTCCCATGCCAACGTTGACACGTGCGTCCAAGGTTACGAACCTCTGATATAGCGGTTTAAGATGACACTTGGCATGCCATTGGATTCAGCCCCTTCATGGCATCGTGACAATGTGCCATTTGCAGCCTTCGCTTCCTTATTCTGTGTAATTATGTGACATTTATGTTACATGATATAGCATAGTGTTGTTACAAAGGCAGCAGAGATGAGTCGAGCCCGGGGACATTGTGGAAAGGTCAAAGTGAGTGGCACATGCATAGACTCCACGTGTATTTATAGATGCAGGTGTTCAGATGTGACAAATGGTGATGAACATAGAACTCTTAGATCCTTCCAGCACTTAGTGTTACGTGACATAGTGAAGGTGACGCTTCCCCCGCATTATGAATAATGATTAACTGCAGGCAACCGCCAAGAAGGGCTTGGTGGGGAGAGATATAAATAGACGCTGTCTTTTGTTCATTCGCTTGCTATCACACTAAAGAAGGGGCTCAGACTGTAGGAGGAAGCAATGAGGCATGTGGGATATAGCAGAAGAGGACCTTTTCTCACCGTTACTAACAAAGCCATACTGTGCTTGAGCATTTGCATACACACGCACTCCCACAGAAGCACATTCAGAATATAGTTGACCTTTGGCAGACACACGTGGTCTTGGTATCAATAAAGAACATATGTTTAGTTTGTGTGTGAGAAATGGCATCGAGCAGCTGTCTTGCTAACGCGTTGCGGAGCAATGAGTATTGCTAATCAATGTTTATAATCTGAAGTTATTATATGAACATCTCACTTCTAGCACTAAATGGACTATAAAGGATGCAGCTGAGGCTTTTGTGGTTTATGGTTTACTGCAGCCCGCCTGCCTTGTTGGCAAAAATGACTAAATGATGCTTTAGATTGATGGAGGAGCAATATGATGGACCGCTTTTTTCCAGTAGTGTTCAAATAGGACCGCTAACCAGAAGTGCTTTTCTTTTAATTGGTGTTATGCTGGAAACATTTAGCAAGCAAATCATTGGTTAACATTACTAATAAATGAGTAAATAAGCAAAAAACTTA
>CAIGQZ010001313.1:15894282-15909632 GCA_903798205.1 Danio tinwini
GAACAGAGGAAGTGTAGCTGTTAATGTCTGTGTGAGAGCCACATGTGACCTGGGAAGCAAACATACTCCAGTCTGTGTGTTGAAACCTGTCCTGGAGTGTGAAGTCTACCCCCTCTGGCCACACTTTGATGGTCCTCACTGATGGCTTCACACGGTTGATGAGGGGTGAGTATTTGGGGGTGAGGAACAAAGAAAGGTGATCTGATTGACCCAGGTGGGGGAGGGGGGTCACAGCGTAGGCTTCAGCCATGTTTGTGTATACATGGTCCAACGTCTTGTTTCCCTGTGTGTGACAGAAAAAGTTTTGATGGAATTTGGGGAGCACTGTCTTTAAGTTTGAGTGATTAAAATCTCCCGCAACAATAAAAGCAGCCTCCGGGTGAGCAGTCTGTTGTTTGCTGATGGCTGCATGAAGTTCATTCATAGCAAGCTTTTGCATCAACTCCCGTGGCAGATAAAATCAGAAATTCCAGGTTAACAGAGCAATGTTTCTCAACGATGACAGAGTTTGTGCACCAAGCTTTGTTAATAAAAATGCATAATCCTCCGCCTCGGGTCTTACCGGAGTCATCCCCCGCTCTGTCTGCTCGGAATGTGTGATGCTCAGTTAAAGATACAGCGTTGTCTGGTATCCTGCTGTTTAGCCATGTTTAGCCATGAGTGCTCAGCCTCGGGTTTCCGGGGATAAGTCGTAGATTACTGATAAAACTGTCCGAAATGCACAAACCAATATCCAAGATCTCCTGTCGGGTGTACGATGTAAAGGCATTACTGTTCTGCACGAACAGACCCGAAATGAGCAGGAAAAATACTGTAAAATTGCAGAAACTGGAGAGACGCTGAGCCTCGCGATGTGTACGCACCGCCATCTTGGTTTCTATATGTTGAAAAGGTTGGCTAATAATCAGTTTTGGTACAGTCTAACATTGTAAAATGTTATACGTTTAATGCATACTTAATACTTGTATTTGGATATACATCAAATAGTTTAAGAATTCTGTATTTTTATTATACATTAGTTCAAGTTCAAGTTGAGCTTTATTGTCATTCCACTACATGTGTGGACATACAGTGAAACAAAATATCTTGTCTTCCAGGACCATAGTGCAACACAAATAAACATTAGCTATAATTAACACCACAACTCTGGACGTAAGAGCTTTTTTTTAAGCCTATACATAACTAACATACTGGAGTGGGATTCTAAATATACTATCTAGTTAACTATGCATATACTATACATACTTAAACTATACATATAACTTAAAAAACATAACAATATTGTGCAAGATATTATTAAAGGTTGATGAAAGCAAGTAATGTGACATGGTTTGTGGTTCATTCTGAATTAAACATTGCTTTACTTATTTAGTCCTTGTAAGATGGAGTTTGATGCTGTGTCCCAATTCGCATACTTGTACTACGCCCTAAAATATGCACTTTTTTTGTGAAGGAAAAGTATATACTTGTAAGTTTTTAACAGAAGAGTATACAAGCTTTGGCACATACAACTTCCTCGTTAACAGATCATTATGTTATGTTGCTTAGTTAGGAGCCCTGTCAATCATCCACATTTCTTTCATATTTAATTTCCTACTATATTGGAGAAGCAGCAGTATAATCTGCCATTCACGAGTCTTTCGTGCAGAGAAATCTCCTCAGATCTTTGGATAATAATGCATTCAGATGTTAATGTCCAAACATGTTTTGATATAAGTTCACATTGTTGTTGCAGATGAAATATAACATGGAAAACATGATTGAAATATTAGTCATATGTTTGTAGTTTATTTAGACTTTTCACCCGCGTTTGTAGTTTTAAATAAATTCCTGTCCAACCGGCAGTGTATTGTGGGCAATATCAGTATAGATGTATGGATAATTCTGCACTTCGAATTTTTACTGGAAATAGTAAACCTTCCGGAAACCTTTGGCATACTCTTTTCAACATACTACCATTTGGGACATAATAATTATATTTTCAAATACTATTTAGGACAAATAGTATGCAAATTGGGATGCAGCATAAGTGTCCAGTGCAAATGGAGAGAGTATTTCTACAGGTGGTTTACCAGGCCCACTCACCTGCGTGAAGAACACTTCAGAAATGCACAATTTGATTATAGAGATATGGAGTGATTTTAAGAGCATGTCTAATGCAAAAGTGCAATGTATAAGAGTTGAAAGAGTGTGTTTTCTACAGGTGGTTTGTCAAGGCCACTGACCTCTGTGAGGCACACTCAAAATTGCATAATGTTTGCATTATGTATTAAATTTGATTATATTAGTGATGACATAATCAACACCACTAAACTTTATTCCATTTTTCCATTATTCATTAATTTTTTTCAGCTTAGTCTCTTTTAATAATGTGGGGTCGCCACAGCGGAATGAACCGCCAACTTATCTAGCATATGTTTTACGCAACCTCCAGCTGCAACCTATCACTGGGAAACATCCATACACTCTCATTAGCCCCTTTCACAAAGTAATACTGGTAAATATCCGGAAAATTTCCGGAACAACTTTACAGGTATGTTCATAAAAAAATGTGTTCACACAGGCAATGATGTTCCATAATTTTTCGGAAAAAGACCATTCACACATCAATTCCAAAATATCGGTAAATTTTGACAACATTAACCAGAAATTACCTATAAATGACGCTTGTATTTCTAAACATAGAAGGGGTCGGCCTTTTCTTGATGGTTTCACTTTTATTTAAAGCTTTAGCATTCATGCAGCTGCTTTGTGAGACATCCAAGGGCAGAAACGTGAACCGCAGCTAAATGTTTACACACTTGACTACATTACACATTCTGTGGATGGATAAGTATTGTGAACAACCTATTTGAAAACATATGGAGGAACACTTTCAGATGTCGAGATGTTCATAATATGTGCACTCTGCGTCAAGCAGAGCTTGAAGGTAAACAAACGGCAGTTCATCATACGCATTTTATCAATAATTTTTTACACAGTTGCATTAAGAAGGAACATAGAAATGTTATCTGACTAACATCTAGCAGCTGAATGTGTCTGGAAAAATATTCAAAGGCTTTTATTTTCTTAAACGGCGCAGATGTGAATGCGTCTGAATGTTCTGATTGGCTAAAGTAGACGTCTCACGTCAGCATGTTCTAGACGTGAACGCGTTCTTTCCGGCAATCTTCCTTCTGAATTCACAGTTCACACAGCGAAGCATTCCGACAAGTTACCGGTAATGTTACAACTTCTCTTTCTGGAAAATTGCAGGAGTGAATTTACCTGTATTTTCAAAAAGGACCTGTTCACACATACAGACCTTTCCGGAAGATTGCCGGTAATTTTCCTGAAAGGTCTATATGTGTGAAAGGGGCTATTCACACACATACACTACGGACAATTTAGCTTACTCAATTCACCTATACCACATGTTTTTGGACTTGTGGGGGAATCCGGAAAGCAAAATTTAAGTCATCCTTTTTAAAAGTTTACTAGTTCTACTAGTCACATTTATCTATCACCAAAATTTACCTTCAGTTTACAAAAGTTCTCTAAAGGATTCGGCCATGTCGATAACATCTTGTTGCAGCAGTTAGCAGCTTCCTAGAGAGAAGCAGCGAATAACAGATTAAGTATTGCTTAATCTGCTTTTTATTTGTGTGTAAAATAGCAGCTTGTAAAGTCTGTCTAATTTCTGATTTGACATTATAAAATAAGGAGTCCAACCATTTTTATTGTTAGCCAACTGTCCCTTTAGGAGTCTTCTGGGCTACACATACCACTGTTTAGTAGATTACCGTAAATATAAATAAGGGATTGTTAGAGCTGATGTGCCTGAAGCTCAAAAAAGACCTTTGTAGTGTTTAAATGACAGATTTATTAACAGAATCCAATAGGCTTTGATTTAAAACCACATTCTGTTTTTCCTCAACATGAGCTTCTCGGGAATCCGTCGCTGGATTTAGTCAATGGCTTTACTGGTGGTGTGGTTGTAATTCTCACCGCTCCCTGAATTAAATTAACTGCAGCTTTCTCAGGTCTTAATTAAAGCACTCATTCATTCTGCACTCGAACCATGTGGTTCTGTGTGTGGTTATACAATCAACTCCATATCATGTGCTTACATATAAAATCAATGTCTTGACTAAACCGCCGATAATATGTGGGATACAGTTCACAGGCTGTGGGCTATATGGATTTCCATATTACTTAATTTACTCTCGCAGAGCCGTCATTAGCTGCTGGGATTTTAACGATGTGAAATGTACAGTAAGCTTGTTGATGAATGTTATATTCTCCCGGGAGGCATCAGAGATTCATTTTAGGCTCATATGAACAATTTACAGTACATCGAATGAGACGTACAGACATAAACTATGCAGTTAGAGGCCCGAGGGTAAAATAAAGAGCGCTTCTTATATTCACACACATGTAAACAAACACGTTCAAACTCTGTGTGCACTTTGATCCCACTTTTGTTTTTGGCATCATTATTAGTCATTTGACCACTAAACTGCTATAGATCTTTTTGAGGACCATGCTTTTTGCAGGCGTGTAAAATATATGGTTTCTATTGTGGCCTGAGGGATAGTTAAAAATGATATAAAATATTAGTAAATAAAACAATGTCTTAAAGATTAAAGTCTGTTTGCTTCAGTCTTTGAGATGCGATAGGACCGCTTTGGGCAGAAAAATGTTAAAGAACTGAGTGTGCGGCATTGTCTTCTATAATAATGTCTGCTATATATTATTGTTATTGTTGTTGTTCTATGATGTGAGATAAAGACACATACAGTCTACAATGATTCACTGTGAGCTTAAGCTTATTAGGATGCCTTTAAAATAAACCTATAATTCATTATATTGAGGTAAAAATGCCTTTTATGATTGTTTTTCCCTAAATATTTGTGAAAAAGTGGTGTAGTATCACTAGGAAATGTTCAGTTGCTTCCATTTTATCAGTGTGTGTGTGTTAGGATTATGGTAAAATTATTATTTATTAAAAACTAAACTAGTTTTAGGTGACTTGACATCACAAATAATTCCTACAAAGCTGGAGCAGAAAGTTGTAGTTTATTAATGAATCTGTTTTTAAACACCAAAACACATTTTCATATATGTGTCCCACGCTGCTATAAACACTATTAGGTAGAGGTGTGAACCTACACTGGTCTTGTGGTTCGGTTACGATTATCATGCCATCGATTTGGTTCAATTCGATATCACGGTGCATTGATGATGCTTTCCAAGTTTCCATATACAGTTTTATATTTTCTTCACAGCACAGCAATTCTTGTATTAAATGTATAAATATATTTAGATTTATATACTATTTGTAAAACAATTTTGTCCTTTAATACAAACAGTCAAATACATAAACTGTACCTTAAAACGACACAAGGATTTATAGCAAACAAACAAATATAAATTTCCTGCTCGCTTTCTGAGCCTTGTCTACAAGGTTCGTTCTTACACCCCTATGGTTGGTATCGCGATCAACAGAAAGGGCTGTGATTGGCTCTTACGGGCTGGCGCTCTTCACAGATGAGTGAACACTGATAAATGGCAGCAGCGATCACAGCTGATCCATGATAGACATGGAGGAGAAAACTCTGCAGAATTATCGCTGTAACAACCGAAAGGAGAGGAAAAGTTACGCCAGCAGGTCAAATGGGCCACAGTAAGAGAGAGAGAGAAAGAGAGAAATGGAATTTACTTTCATTCTCTTAATCGCAGTGAAATAGGGGCTTCTGCTGTAAGTGTCAGTGAAAGACTGTCTAGCACATAGCCACACACACACACACACACACACACAGTGAAATTGTGCACAGTTTTTGCATTTTTAAGTAGTTGGAGTGTTGTAAATACTCGCGCTTGCATCCCTCGCCATAGTAAGCTATGGCGACATAGCGCATATGATATAAATGACGTCAGTACATAATAACCGGTTATGATTATTACTGAACCCATACCGAATTGTCCACGTCTGCATCGCGGTGCACAGAAGAAACAATTAATTTTGACACCCCTACTATTAGGACACGTATATTGCACAAAAAAAGTGAAAATTGGTTGTTTTTGCGTTATTTTGAGCAAATTCGTTCTTCCGGTTTGAAACAAATTTTTGAAGCTGCGTCACAGCAGTTAGATACTCTTATGTATTCCAGCGTGGAGACTGGATGTCTGTACCTGCGAGTGCATTGTGACGTCTCTGAGTGTGCGTCATCAATTTATTAGAAAGACTTGGTTCAAACCAATCAGCGCACTCTATTATGTATGGGGTGCAACTTCATTAATATGCATGATAGCTTCGAAGACTGTTTTACCTGTTACAGTGTTCAGACAGCAGAGAGACGCCACGCGCTGCCAAAACAAGTGAAAGAACAAGAATTTGGAGACATGGGTCATCAGTGTTGTGTTTATTAATGTGCTGCGTTTATTATTGTGCTGCAACAAAGGTTTTGTTTTCACTTCCCCGCTGTGAGAGCGCAGCTGGACTCACTTGTGGAATACAGTGCACACGACAGAAATGCGATTGTAAGGAACATTTTATTTACTCGAGAGCTTTTCGCATCTGGAAATGATGAAATCTGGATTTGTCACTCGTCTCCTTTTAAAAAATACACGGCTCCAGTTTGTGTTGATTGTCCTGTCGCTACAGATTTGGTAAGTGTGTGCATGATCAGTGCCCTTTGTTTGTTCATTCAGATGGCAAAGTTAGTTTGTATCGTCAGCAGTGCTCTTTCAGTTTTTAAAGACATACCATAGTCAAAATGATTTAGTTACTAAGTTTACAGTATGTTAATATCACTGCAATATTATAGTACACTATTATAGACTGAAAGATCCGCTGTAAATGCTGCTCTCCGAATGTAAACACAGCAATCAAACTATTACCGTTGTGTAGGATTTTCGCCACATTTTGTGACAGGATAGTCTATACACACATGGCTTTCTGACGCTACCTACCGAGTGCATCCAAGTTACAGAGAAATGTGAAGGATTTTTTCTCCCACTTGTCGTGCGGTATCAAACATTCCATGAAAACTTCACTCTCCAGCAGTTTCTCGCTTTCAATATGCCGTTTGTCACGGGGGACATGCAGGAAATAATCCTGAATAAAAGTGAAAGTGCCAAACTGCAGTTAAAGTCGACAAATTAAGAATTTGGCTAATAATTTTTGTATTACTGATGTCCATGTTAACACAGTCACTGTCTTTCTTCCCTGCGTCTGTGTGTTTGTTTTGCCTCTGTGAAAATCAGTGCCTGCCCAAATGGAACCTCCCATTTTTATGCAAAATCTTCACTCTTTTCCTCCCCCGAAACAGAGCTGGACACACCCACTTTCCTGAGTTTTTCCAAACTAGAGGTGTGAAAACACTCTGCTGAGACGGGGGTTTCATGGCCCTTTAAATGAATAATTTTCAATGGTTTATTCTTAATGACTTGAATTGCTTTGTGAAAATAATCATCTGTTTTACATTTAGTCATTTAGCAGACGTTTTGGTCCAATGCGACTTGCAATTGAGGGCATTCAACGAGATTCAATGATTCACCAAGAAGACGCAATACACAGGAGAAGTGCTAATTATACAAAGGGACTTTTAGTGCTCAGTGCTAGAGTAAGAAGGGGGGAAATGTTTTTACAGAGAGTAAATAAGTAAGTGTTTTCTACAGGTGGTTTGTCAAGTTTACTCATTTGTGTGAAGCACACTTCATAAATGTACAATGTTTTTGAAGTGATCTGGAGTGATTCTAAGAAAGTGTCTGGTGCAAATGTGCAAAAACTGGTGTAAGAGTCAATTAAAATGTCAGAGAAATACAGAGTGTTTTTTTAACAGGTGGTTTTTCAAGCCCACTCGCCTGAGTGAGGTAGACTCAGAACTGCACAATGTTTTGAGGTTGTCATATGGTGTGGTGGTGGGGGTGGTGGGGGGAAGAGGGAGTCCTAGTTTTGTTCACATGGGTTCAGTTGATCGTTTTGAGTGAATCCTTTTAATTGCCAAGTAAATAAATCTTTCAAGGCAGGCTGGCTGTCCCCTGCTGGAGGTCAGGTGACCACAGTGCTGAAATTGGGAACTTTGTCTTACATTCTTAGAGATCAAGCAGAGTCCCACAATAATAATATCCCTAGAAATGACAAGCCAACAATAGATTATTATAGTTCTTCAAATGCAGTTTGTGCTTCCATCATGTTCTAGTAAAAATAACCAACAAGCAACTTCATAATTACTATATTTCTTTTTTTCATATTGATGATAACACAGAAGACCCTCACAGAGCAAAAGAACAAACTAGCATTTTCAATCATAAAAAAATATTTATTGTAAATTATAGTGCAAATTGTGGTTGGTCTGATAAATAAAGTAATTTTGAGCAAACTAAGGCTTATTCAGTTGTTGATGTACTTTTAATTACATGTTCTCCCTGTGTTCGTGTGGGTTTTCTCCGGGTGCTCTGGTTTCCCCCACAAGTTCAAAGACAGGGGCTGCGTCCGAAACCGCCTACTACTCAGTAGATACTGCATTTGAATTTAAACGTACTACTCGGCCGTTAGAAAAGTACATTCTATACAGTATGAATGTAAGAAGTATGAATGGAATTCGGACGTACTACATCCGCCATTTTGTCATGGTCACATGACCTACCTGCATCAGTTGCGTCGATGCACTCCCATTTATGAATTCTGTCGCGGGGCATCATGGGATAGCGCAGCGTGCATGGGATGCGCACTTCAGAATCTCACCGAAAGTAGTAAGTCATCCGGGCACTTCTCGCAAACTGATTTTTGAATTCGGACATACTACTTGGCTCGCATACTGATTTTAGCGTACTGTATAGTATGGAAGTATGCGGTTTCGGATGCAGCCATGCACTATAGTTTGTAGTGTGTGTGTGTGTGTGTGTGTGTGTGTGTGTGTGTGAATGGGAGTGTATGGGTGTTTCCCAGTGGTGGGTTGCAGCTGGAAGGGCATCCGCTGTGTAAAACATGTGCTGGATAAATTAATGGTTCATTTCGCTGTGGCGACCCCTGATTATTAAAGAGACTAAGCTGAAAAGGAAATGAATGAATCAATGTACTTCAAACTGAAACTACTGAGTAGGGGACAGGGCTTTCTTTTTACACGTCATTCAAATATGAAAGCAAATAGTCAGATTTTTTACAAATCAAACTTTTTTATTTAAGTGGATTAACTTGCACTGATTAATTGTTCGCCCAAAGAATAACAAAGTCGCTAGCCAAAGAAACATTGTAAATTTTGAATTCACATGGAATTTGGCCGGCACAAGGTGACATTTCCTCTGATTCAGCACTCAACCCAATTTGAGTTTGACATCCCTGGCTTCCAGAGAACACAGCCTTGTCCTGTCTATCCTGTAGCACCAACCTATCCTGGAGGATAAGGTGCTTTGTAGCGTCCACTCAGTATTCATGACACGCCACCATGCTGAACACTGGGCCCCCAGTCCGGCTCATAACTGGAGCACTAACAAAGCTGTTCATTTGGCATCGGCATCGGCTCCTGATATAGAACAGGCAGAGCTCTCGCTTAGCATTTCTCTCACAGCAAATCCTATTATCACTGTTGTGTGTTTTTCCTTCTTTCCAAACTTAGGACTTGGTCCAGGAAATTAGTCATTTCCTTCCAGTTTATTTGTCTGCAATGGAGCACAAACACCAATGTCCTTTATTTGATGCCTTATATTTCCAATTTATGCACCCATTGCTCCAATAACTGTACTTTAGTTCTTTGCATCTGTAATGGTAAGGAAAAGTAGCATGTCAGACTTCCCAAATCCATTCAAAAGCCCCTTAAGTCATGTGAAAGATCTCGGGCAGTAGTGTAAAGGCTAGCTGGACTACATAAAAAGACGCTTTGGCCTTTTAAGCTTCGCTGCGTTTCCAGTAAGCCTTAAATTCGCTCTCCTGTTTATATTTGCTCTGCTGGAGTCTTAATGCAGTCCTGAGGAAGCCTCCAGATAAAAATCAATGACAGATGTGACCAGGAGAAAGAACGGCAATTACATGCCAAGTCATCTTTAAGGGTCATTTTTTTTGTTCCCCCAGGCATCTTACTGTCTTTTACCTGCTTGCTAATTTTAATCTTTCATTGTCTAGAGTAGAGATGTTTTCTCCAGGGAGGCAGTGCATCGGCAAAATGTTTGAAGAGAAAGTAATCGGCGGTACAAAACTAAATCAACAGCAAAAGGTGTCTCTTGTGTCTTTTGAGCTTGTTGCATTCTGAGGTGGCAACAGTGGAAAAACATTCACAAACAGGGGAAACTGTTGGAAATGGACTGCTATTATCAACCCAGTGGAGAGTAAGCCACTCACTCACTCACTCACTCACTCAGACGTCATCACTTTCAGTTATGTTTGAATCTAAATGGAGGTGAAATTTCATGAAATGATGAGTAATCTGAGAGTGATTCAGGTTGACACCTGTGGCGTTTATGACTAATGCAGGGCTCCTACAGCCATGGAAAACCTGGAAATATGAGGGTATTTTAGTTTTATGGCTTCCAGGCCTGGAAAGGAACATTAAACAGAATCTTAAGTTATGGAAATCAGTGTTTAATATAAATTGTTCTAGTTATGCTCAGTTCGAAGATATTGTGTTGGCAAGAAACTGCATTTGGTGGGTGTGCGTTTGCAAATTTCTTTTTAAAAGTCCTTAACCACTTTTCATGAATGGCTACAAAAGGCTCAAGCTCTTTAAAGGCGGTTTTGTGTACTTTAAGGTTGCTGCATCAATATAAATATATGATTAGAGATGAATAAAATCTTGTTTTTCGATGACCCAGGTTTTGTGTATTGACTTTTCTTCAGCAAGGATGAAGTGTGAACATTTATATGAATAAGAAATTAAAAGTGCAGTAGGTGATCTTCCACAATGCTAATCGGTTAGCACAAAAATCTCTAAACCACAGTTTCTCCCCTGCCGTCCAGAGCCATGCGTCCTGAAACATGAGCACCTTAAAGATGACAGCAGAACACTCTCTCATGTGTTAAAAGCAACTAGTGCTTGTCCGGCGGCGGGCAGGAATTACACTCATTACTAAGCCATACTTGCATGCTATTACAGAGTGAATATTCAGAGTAGCGTGGTAAACAATATAAAGAGAGCGTCACAGGTCGTCATTGTTCAAAAATAAACCAATGCAGGCTGGGCGGAATATGGCTATTTATTTGTGTTTTGTTGTTATACTAAATAAAATCTACAATACCGATGCTGTAAAAGGACTTTATGAAACTGAAAACAGTCACATCAATCTTTCACTGGAAGATTTCAGTGGCTAAACACTTCTGTGCAGATAACTCATTTGTAACAACAACATCTACATAAGCTTTGCGTGAAGCTAAAATCGTTTTAAAACAGAACATTGCCTGTCTAAAAGAAATCCTTCAGCCATGGTGTCATCCTTTCTTCAGCGTGCAAAGGTAACTCCAATATTGATTCAGGTTTTTAAAAAGATTTGATGCAGCATGTTTTTACCGCTCGCGTGCACTCTTTCTCTCTCTCTCTCGAATGCACAGTGCGTCTATGCAGAACCGGTGGATCTGTGTACAAACCGCTGCGCAGTTGTTTAAAACCTGCATTTGCTGACAGACAATTTTAACTACTTATCGGAATTATGAGAGATGTCGGCCCGACACTATTTAATTGTATGAACATTTTTTTAGTTTTATGCCTTACCCAGAATATAAAATACAAATAAACACGTTTAGATCATTTACTTTAATCAATACTATTGTAATGTGAAGAGTCTTTCAACCAGCACAACAAAAAATGTTTCTGAAGATAATTACCTACTGCACCTTTGAATGCAGTTGTTTTGATTTTTATATTTACAGAAAAATCACCTTTTTTAAATATAAAAACTATCCATCTAAATGATTCTTGAGCACATCAGAATATAATGAATCAAATAATTTGAAATAAACTGAAAGAGAACAGTTGTCTTAAATTGTAGTTCAGTGGTCCCTCGCTATAACACGGTTCACTTTTTGCGGTCTATCAATTTTGCTGTTTTTTTGTGCAGTTTTACATACTTTTTTTACAACACATTGTGTTCTGTGTCCTGATTAGAGCAATGTGTTCTGAATCCTGACTGGCTGTAGACCATTGTCAATCAATCTTCTCCGTGCCGTGTCTCCTGTATAGTACAGAATGAATTCAGCTTTAGTTTACATAAATCTTCGATCGCTAGCAATGTGACTCTGAATTGCTGTACTGTGTGTTTGCAAGTTTTCTTCCTAACGATGTTGACGAAACATTCTGCACCATTAAAGGCACCTGCGGTAGCACCCAAAAGGCAGAGGAAGATACTAACCATCACAAATAAAGTTTACCTTCTGGACATGGTAATGAAAGGTAGAAGTTACGTGGCTGTTGGGTGCCATTATGGAATTAATAAATGAAGATCAAATGGTTTTGCTCTTTGGTTTCATTCTATAATACTGGGCTTATTTTTCTAAGAAGGTTTGAACTGTGAGAGTGTTCGTTTAATCAAGAGAGAAAAGTGAAAATGTTAATGCCTGTCTGAGAAAAGTGTATAAAGTTTGTAGTGAGGGGTTGTACAGCCTAAAAACATCTATAATAATTGTAAAAAATAACGAGGGACCACTGTATTTCACAATATAATTTTTTTCCTATAAAACAAAAAGGAGTGTACTTGAATTGTAACTTAATTGTAATTAAATTCCAAAAATATCCATCATTTCCAGTTTTTAATATAAAGACATAATGCAATGCATCTGAAAAAATTAATACCAGTGCTTCCCACAGGTTTGAAATATACTTGTGGTAATACCTGGATTAAAACACCCATTTTACCCATCACATAATTAATTATATGCGACAAACAAAACATAATTCAAATTTTCTCAATGATTTTTATTTATTCATTAAGAAACTGTTCTAAACTATTTATTTTCAATGGGTTAAAGTAAAAAAGGCTGTCGAAATAAATAAATAAATAAATAAATAAATAAATAAATGTACTATTTCTCTTTTATGCTATTTAGGAGCCATCTGCACACGCTGACAGGTAAAATCTGCTTCTGTCTATCTCGCATTCAAGTTCAGGTTGCTTTATTGGCATGACATTTTCTACATTATTGTCAAAGCATTTTAGATGTATGAAATATGTAATGTATTGTCATCATCAAATAAAAAAATATTCAGCAAATGGGACATAAATGACAGAAAAAAGGAATAAAAACAGACAATATCAAAAAAAATGATGAAAATTATAATAATAATAATAATAAAACCTGATGATTTAAAAAAAACCAAATGAGTTGATTAACCATTTCTAATGGTGTACAAATATTTTGCAGTCAGTTCAGATGTAATTTCATCCTCTGCCAATTATTTAGTAAAGTTTTTCTGAGTCTTTTAGATAAACAAATTATTTAATATTTCTCTCGCTCTCATGACTGTGGGCATACAATTAATGACCGCTTTAGACAGTCACGTGACACTGTCTGGAAGTTTTGACAATTCTCATGTGCACAGAATGAGCTCTATGAAACATGCAAATGAGAGCAGATTTTTCACAACCTAATCGTTTGCGGATGTTTGGTTATATTGGGCGGATACAAAAAGTGTAAAAGGATGATAATAGGCATGGGACAATAACCAGTTTACGCTGATTTGAAAGAGTCAAGGTTTAAAAATTTTCTGATATACTGTTCCTACGATAAATGTAGTTTTTTTTTTTCGTGTTTTTTGCGACTATTTTTTAGGGGCACAGTATCTTCAGCAGAAAATGACCATCCACATCAAAAGCTACTGTTCCAAA
This sequence comes from Danio tinwini, assembly GCA_903798205.1. Lineage (NCBI taxonomy): Eukaryota > Metazoa > Chordata > Actinopteri > Cypriniformes > Danionidae > Danio > Danio tinwini. The sequence goes on from CAIGQZ010001313.1 coordinate 15,908,077, forward strand.
ATACTTTAATGGTCTTTTTAAAATAAATATATTGTGTTCAATGAGGGAAAAATATTTTATTTATTTCTTTTATTTTTATTTTTTACCTGTATACCGTGAAACCGTGATATTTTTTTTATCCAAGGTTATGATGATACTGTCACAATATTGGCTCGTACCTAGATGATAATAATATATATACAATTTTTTTTTTTTAAATGTGTGACTAAATATACTTGATCGGCCATTAATATACCTGAGTGGCTCGCCCAAGTAAAATCTGTGTGTGGGAAGCACTGAATGTGTGGGAAGCACCGAATACATATAATTACTTCATAGTAATGCAGTCCATTCAATTTTATTACTTTGATTCAGTAAATAATTAGTAAAATCATTTAACTTCAGCAATTTTGCTTTACGTACATTATCTTCAAGTAGTGTTTTATAAGCATTATATTGCTCCCTGAGTTATTGGTCTTAAAAAGATGTTACATTGTTAAACTTGTCAAATGAAAACACAGAATGTGCTTGTTAATTTATTATCCTAGTTGTTTTTAAAGCAATGCAGACATGTTTAAAAATGCATGGTGTAGCAGTGCGACAATTAAGATGGAAAGTGAGATTTTGAAGCGGAAGAGCTCACAAACACTAGCACATACTGACAACTGCTGGAGCAGGGCAGAAAAAACAGGTTATATAAATTTTAGATGACGAACAGATCCTTGTATCTGCTAGTGTCAGTACCAGTCTTTTCTTGTTCTGTTTCACTTCCCAAAATGACAGTATTGGAGGAGTATATAGAGGAGATGGAGAGTCTAAGTGTTGAGTGACTGTGAAAAATGAATGGGGGGAAATGACAGGAGCCTGGTGACACGCAGCAGGTGATAGACAAGATACTAACAGTCTGCTTCTTACCATTGCATGCTCGCTCGAGCTCCCCGCCGAGCTGCAGCCTGCCGAACTGCGCTGGGCTTTTGGATGCTAGAGCTCATAGGATGCCACTAAACCGAAAAAGTCTGCCAAATGGCGTGGAATCGAAATCTTTCCGCTCTCCCTTCAGCCAGAACATTTTGTTTTTCTGTTCTGAAGTCGTGATCTGAAAAATGTCCTTTCTGTTCTTTCGCGCTGAGCGATGTCAGGAATATTTGGGTCATTAAGAAGTGTTGGGATGTGAAAGTCTTTCATATTTCTAAATGCTTGGCTTCCTCCTTTGAGGGCTTGACTCAAGTTTGTAGGGCAGTTTCATAGTTCACTTCTGTGAGCTGCCAGGTCATGGCTGAAATGTCAGACCAACCTTTAGTGGCATTAAAGGTGTCATGTTCAAAAAAAAAAAGTGTGCCGATCTCACAGTACACTTACACTAGTGCGTTTTCTCTTTGACACAACAAAAAAGATTCTCAACGTATCCACATACACTTCAGAATAGATCTCCATCCACACTACATGTGTACAAAAAAATGGATGCAAGAAGCTAAATGTAGCAATACATTTTATATTATAATGTTGTTCATTTACAGTTATATACAATATATTGTTATTATGCAATACAAATAATATAGATGTACGACAAATTACAA
>CAIGQZ010001313.1:15909642-15930393 GCA_903798205.1 Danio tinwini
ATGTTTTAGTTGTCAAATACTCTAAATGTTACTTGAGTTCAGAAAAAGATCAACTTTACAAATGAATGCAAAATTATATATAAGGTTATGAAGTAATACCTAATACCCAAATTAAACAGTATTTGTTTGTTTTTAAATGACATGTCTATTATTAAGCCATGTTTAAGTTGGCAGCAAATCCTTTATTTTTTACCAGTATTTATAAGAGAACAAAATAAAAAATCTAAATATATGATTAATAAATCTAGGTTTACAAACATCTAGCCAAATTTGAGGTCATACTTTATGGTCAGTTTGTTGAATTTAAGTTGCATTGCATCTACATGCCAACTAATTCTCATTAGATTATAAGTAGACTGTTAGGTTGGGGTTAGGGTTTGTGTAAGTTTACATGTACTTGCAAAGTTTCTTATAGTCAGTTAAATGTCTGTTTACAGCAGTATCAACAGATATTAAGCAGTCTACTAATACTTAAATAGACCAGTGTTACCAAATTTTATTAATTAAAAAGAATTATATAATTAGATGGATGTGAGACACAAAGACACTTAAAATAAGGCTGCTTTATATATCGCTAAAAATATTGTGATAATAGTATAAGTAATCTCCATATCGTAGAGAGGTATGACATTTGAAATTTACATTATGCGCCATGTAATTGTGTATTGCATACATAGGTTATTTTTACAAATTTGACCAATCAGAATGGGGCCTTACTATCTTTATACCCATCTCCCCAAATTTCACCAGGAGAACCAGAGCAGAGAGTTAAAAATTAATAAAATTCAGGAGTAGAGACGAGGAAAATAACAACTGTGAATAAGATTCCTAATATCTAGGATTAGGAGATCAATCAAATCAAAATTGCCAATGCGATTGAGCAAAGCTATGATTTGTCATGCATGCTTATCAGGGATGGACTGTAAAGGCTGATTTATACTTCTGTGTTGAGGGGTCACGGCACCTGCCTTGCATGTAGTAGTGCATTTATTCTTCTGCGTGCTGTTTGTGTTGCTCTGCAATAACACTTCTTAAACGCTAGCTGCCAGTAGGTTTTTATGTTCCTCTGTGTCGAGATTCTTCGTGGGTGTGTTTTTTTTTTCTGAATGCTAGTAGTAGCTTAAACTTACTCATTCAGAGGCGGAAACCAGCGGATGTGCAACATCTTTAATCATAAGGTAAACACAACAAAAGTCTCCATCTAGAGCTACTTCATGCAACTCGTCACTTGTAAACACTCACTACATCGGGCTTGTGGCTCTCAGCACCACTTACGCTCGTCACCACTGCCAAGCCGACCAATCAGAGCTTGCGCTATGCGCCGTAGCATATGCATATGCGTGCACTTGACACAGATAGATCAGCTTTAAGCAGTACATTTTCTCAGAAGTACAGAGGGCAATCTTGTGCAGAAACCCCTAATACGTCCTGAAGACGAAACTTAGTGAATTCTCATAGCGTTGCATTATAAACAGAAGTTTTAACTGCTTTCATTGATTCAGCATGACTAATGCTCACACCATTATGGAATCATCTCACAGAAGGATATATTTCAAACGCTTTGACGTTATTAAGTAGGTTTACAGTAAAAATATGGTGTTTTAGTTATGTGGTAGTTGTAGTTCACTGAGAAGCAACACAAACATCTGTCATGATCACAGAAGGATTGTGAAGGTTGCTTTTGATTAATCTCCCAGCCTTAATTCATAGTGTTTAAAAGTCTACATTTTTACACAATGACAGTTTTTTTTTTCTTCGCCTAAATTACATTCAATTAAATCCGAAAAATGTCTATTGTATGTTTATTTTTATATGATCATTACATTAACTTCCAAAAGTCTCCCCTTTTTGAGCATCAAAATCACTGGATGTTAAGTCTAACCATAAAAGAAGTTGTGCATGTTAAAATGAGAAGTGTAAACAGAGCCTCAGCTTTTACAGATCAGTGTAATGATTCATGTCTTTTTCTGTTCCTTATTCTATACATTTTGAATCGTGTCATCTTGTTTTGTTCTGTTGGCTATTTAAGTGCAGTGATGGATGGGGTTTGGTAAAGCTCATGTTATATGCTGTCGCACACAATTTTCTTACAAAGCAAACAACAGAAACCCAATCCTTAAACTTGTTTCCAGATATGAATATAAAGCAAGTGCTCTCTGGTTGTTTATTCAAACACTGGACAGTTGAGTAGCAGATGAAGTCAAGTCTTTGCTCAGAAGTTTATCAAAGAGGCCTCTGTTTTCCTGGGATGACAGGAGAATGTGCCTCCCCACCAAAAAAAAAGAAGACAGAATGAATTTGGCCTGTCCAGAAATGAGCTGTTCTTACAGCGAAATTAGAAGCAGGCAGGATCCAAGAGCAAAAGCTGGCAAGAGTCACGATGTCTCCATGTTATTGAGAAGGACCACCAGGGATGGATTTTTCAGTCTGTTTTTAATCGCCATAATATTCTCTGTAAAAGAACTGGCTGGAGGCTGCAATTTACTGCAGCATTGTTACAGATCAGTTTCTGCTTGTCATTAAGTGTGCCCAAACAAATCGCAAATCTGTTGAGCCCCCCCCCCCCCTCTCTCTCAATTTTCTTTTTTCTTTTTGAAGTTTGCGTCATTAGTGACATTACTTGGCCTGTTCTTTTATATAGAAATGTTTTGTGACCTTGCTTGAGAATGCTTAGACTGAGTCACAGTGACTGCTTGTCTAGATTGATAGATTCAATCTATTTACAATTATCTGTTAAGATTTGTATTAAATGAGGTGCTGACAAAAACAACTCTTTCTCTGTCTGTCATGCTCTTGATTTCTTTGAATAGAGAACTCAGTCTATTTAGCAGGGCAGACACGGTCATACAGTCTTTACATAAAATCATTTATATTAAACTGCTTTTCTAAAGTCTGGGTTAAGAAGGTTAGTTCAGTTTTCTGAACAGCTTAACAGCATCACTGGTTAAAACTGGTTTATCATTACTGTAGTTTGTACTCAAATTCTGATATGCAATCAAGTTGTTAAAATGTATATGTAAATATTCTAAACTAGAAAGGTGTTAGTTATTTAGATTACATTTATTTATCTGTTATTTTTTATAATTTTTTTTGACAATTTATTTTAAACCATTGACTATGAATTGTAGCTCAATAAACTTTTGTTTTGCTGCTTATTAATAGTTTTAAAGGTAGTAGTTGGGTTTAGGTATTAAACGATTAGAGATGGAGTATAAGATTATGCAGAATATGTACTTTATCAGTACTAATAAATAGCCAATATCATAATAATAGGCAGGTAAAAAGTCACTAGTTACAGTGAAAATTGTTAGTAAAAAGAATGTATACGGTAGTTCAAATAAATGCAGCTTTGGTAAGAAAAAAACTTTTTGCAAGTTTAAAGTTTTATTATAGAATTTTCAGTTTAATTGTATTTTAGTACAAACAAGTACATTTTATTTCTAATGTTTAACAAAACAAGCAAAACAAACAAAACTGTAAATGAAAAAATACTCCCACCTACGTCGCCCCTTTATTAGGTACATCTGTTAACTGCTCGTTAACGCAAATTTCTAATCAGCCAATCATATGGCAGCAACTCAATGCATTTAGACATGTAGACATGGACCAGACGATCTGCTGCAGTTCAAACCGAGCATCAGAATGGGGAAGAAAGGTGATTTAAATGACTTTGAATGTGGCATGGTTGTTTGTGCCAGACGGGCTGGTCTGAGTATTTCAGAAACTGCTGATCTAATGGGATTTTCACACACAAACATCTCTAGGATTTACAGAGAATGGTCTGAAAAAGAGAAAATATCCAGTGAGCGGCAGTTCTGTGTGAGCAAATGTGTTGTTGATGCCAGAGGTCAGAGGAGAATGGCCAGACTGGTTCAAGCTGATAGAAAGGCAACAGTAACTCAAATTACAACCAAGGTATGCAGAAGAGAATCTGAAAATGAAAGCATGGATCCATCCGTCCTGCCCTTTATTAATGGTTCAGGCTGGTGGTGGTGGTGTAATGATGCTGGGGATATTTAATTGGCACACTTTGGGCCCATTAGTCCCAGACTGGTTACTTAAACATCACAATGAGTTCACTGTACTCAAATGGTCTTCCCAGTCACCAGATTATAATATAATAGAGCACCTTTGGGATGTAGCGGAACGGGTGATTCGCATTATAAATGTGCAGCCGACAAATCTGCAGCAACTGCGTGATGCTATCATGTCAATATGGACTAAAATCTCTAAGGAATATTTCCAGTACCTTGTTTAATTTATGCCCTGAAGGACTAAGGCAACTCTGAAGGCTAAAGGGGGTTCATCCGGTACAAGTAAGGTGTACCTAATAAAGTGGCCAGCAAGTGTACTATATACTGTTATATTTGGTCATGTTTTATAAATTATAGTTTAATAATAACCATCATCATTATAAAACACATAATAATAAAGTTTAGTTTAGACTTTGGGAAAAAAATTGCAACTATGTGGTCTAAAATTAGTGTGCATGGATGTTTCCCAGAGATGGGTAGCGGCTGGAAGGGCATCCGCTGCATAAAACAAATGCTGGATAATTTGGTGGTTCATTCCGCTGTGGCGACCCCAGATTAATTAAGGGACTAAGCCGAAAAGAAAATGAATGAATGAATGAATGAATGATCTAAAATTATACTGAAAATAAAGCTATTTTTAAAATCATAGTAACATTTTACAATATTATCATTTTACTGTTAATAAATATGTATTGGAGCTTTCAAAAAACTGTCATATAGTTGTTTATGCATGCATTAGTAAATATTTAAAAACACTATAGAAACACAAAGTCATTTATTATTTATTTTCTTTAATTCAATTTTACACAAACACTTGCACATTCATTGTGCCTTTGAACATTCAACATACACTTACATGCTCTTACACTCAATCACTGCATTATTTATACTGCTGTTGCACTGGCCTTTAATATTTAAAATGGTATATATATTTTTTTAAACATACACCATATTCTTCCTTCTGGTCATGAGGTCTTCTATTGAGAAGCACAGTAGCATAAATATATTTTCTTGCTTTGCTTTCCTTGTGATGATGCGCATAAAACATTCCCACTTCCTTTGTACCTTTGTGGACAGTACGTGACAAATGCAGTCTGCAACTTGACTTTGTCCCTCATGGTTGAATAGGGCTCTATCTGTTACAAGCAACACAAATGGCTGAAGGATTCGACTATCCATCCTTGCTTTGAAAAATGATCTTGAAGCCACAGGAATGTTCAGAAATCTCCATCTCCAGCAGAATCCCTGAAGTGAAGCTCTTTCTGGCCAGAGTTTTCAGGCCGAGTCGAGTGTGTCCGCTTCACAGCATGCTGTGTAATGGCTTCGAGATCCAACGGTGGCTATAATTCTTCAGATGAGCGTCCAGTGTCTGTGCTGCTGTCACCGTCCGCCTGTCCAATGTCACAGGCCTCACGTCTCGAAGAATTACTGCACACACCTGCGCACAGCGATTTACAGCTCTTGCAATCTGAGCGCTCTCCTGAAAAAACACATCATTTGGTGACAGTCAGTGTCAAACTCTTATATTGTTCAATTCTACATGTCACATCTTTTTTTTTTTTTTTTTACGTGACGCATCCTTTTTTAATATGGCTAAAGCCAGTCTTAGGTTTTAAGTTGTCATATTCAAGTCTTGAGGCTAGACACAGGTGAATAAGATATAAGAACTAATTTATTGTCACCATACTTTTCCAGCTGATTGTTACTGTACATTTAGATTAGCCAATTTGTTTTGTATTAGAAGTTTTGAACATTTAGTTGTCATTTTGTTAAATATGGACTCATTTGCATACGTTTTTGCACAAACATCAGTACAGTAGTAATAGTAACCCTTTTGTGCTGTTGGAGATGTTTTTATCTGTGATTTGATTTTTAATTTGGTCACAACTTTCTTTGTGTTTCAACAAATGGAATAATTTTTGGTGACTAATCTTATTTTGACACATATTTTGGGAAAGGCTTCGAAAATGCTTTGAAAAATACACTCTGTGCAAATTTATTACCCATTCATTATGTTTGTGGCTGTCATTGTCCCATTGACTTCCACAGGGTGCCCGTGGGGTCTTAAAATGTCTTAAATTTTAAAAGCAAATTTTTTGCCCTTTAAAAGTTAAATTAAATTCACTGAAGTATTGTGTAAGTATTGTAGGTCTTTAATCGTTTTTAAAAAGTCTTAATTTTCCTCTGCCTAACTAAAGCTTCCCAATCAGGTCATCACACATCCAATTACCAACAATCCATCAAGTAAAACACTTTATTTTTATTTTTTATTTTTTAGGGCAAATATATACAAACACAACAGCTATTAGACATTTTTACAGAAAATTCTCTATTAAGAAAAGAAAATCATAAACAATTAAACAATATATAAACAATATATCCCTTTACATGATCTTCCATTTATACAAAAACTATTTACAGAAGGGAGAGTGGATGGAATATTTATAAATAGGCATGAAACTTAGGTTTTTATAACAGAAATGCAGTTGGTTTTAAATATATGTTGGAAAAAATGGACATTAAAATATGTGGCTAAGAAATAATTTGATAATTTTTTTTGTTTTTTGTAGCAAGCTAAAAACTAATTCTATGGGCCCAACTGGACTATTACAAGTGTTCATTTCATTCATAAGGGTCTTAAAAGGGTCCTAAAAAGTCTTTAATTTGACTTGATAAAACCTGCAGAAAGCCTGCTTCCATTTATAACATCATTTTTTGATTAAAAAGCCATGACACTATATAATCATACATTCTTGATTGTTGCTGGTTTTCTTTGTTGAAAAGAAATTCCTCATTTTTACTGTTGATCATCAGTTGCAGTGCACAAAACGTGAAGTATAGTGTGAGTGTTTGTGTGTGTGAGAGAGAGAGACCTTTGCACACTTATCTACAATGTTTTAGAACTGAGTAGACAAAATAAGCATAACTATTTACACAGACTATAATCTGCTTATTTACATCATAAAACTCTGCATAAAAGCCAGACGCTTTTTTGCACAGGTCTATCTAAAGGGTTAATGCTACCAACTGATGATCAACAGTAAAAATTACACATTTTACTTTTTCCCAACAGGGAAAACCTGAATGCATGATTATATCCTGTCATGGCTTTGCTTTTAAAAAAATGTCATTATAATGGAAGTCAATGGGGCAAAAACAGCCACAAGCATAACAAAAGGGTAGTCAATTTGAATAGTACACAAGGGATAAGTCAGGTTTAAAATACTTTTTATTTTTTCCTGAGGAAATAGTTGGAATGTCTTTTCATCACTTCATAATTCAGAAAATACTGCAAACATCAGACAAAAACATAAAATACATTTTTAATTTTATAGAATAGTTTGTGAACAAATGTGTATTTTGTGTAAGAATCTTCCTCTTTAAAGGTATTTTGGCTTAGTGCCAGAGGGAAAAAAAAGCTTTTTGTGAAAACAGTCTTATGTGCATTGTAATTGAAATCTATGGACACAAAATGTTTCACAAAATGGTTCCCAAAAGTAGGGGTCGGGACCCCCCAGGGGTTTGTGATTTCCAAAAATATCATATGTTATTAAACTTTTAGAATGACCATATTTTATCCATAACATGCAGAAGATAAAAATAGTATTTTTTAGTCACATAAAAAAACAACATGCAAATGAAAAGCCATCAGCCCTTCAATCCTTTTTCCGTTGGATTGCAACCCCTGGGGTTATTACGCTAGATTAATGGTACAGCAATGGTGTTAGTTGCAGCAGATTGATTTTACTGCACAAAGTTAAACTTTGACACCTTTACGGCACTTACATACATTAAAAACAAAGGCCATGACTTATTATGGAGGCTCCAAGTAACAATCTCCAAAATTAAACCAACTTGTGTTGTAAACATTGTGCCCACCATTCTTATTAATTGAGGGTAATATTAAACGAAGCAATAAAAACATGATTTGGTTGTTAAACTGTTGCACTTTTTTTAGTGTTGTCAATAAGCTTGTTTATTTAGTTCCTATTGGTGTGTGCACACCGTTGTGTACAATGTTTGTATGTTTATAACCTCCTCCAAGGATAGCGGGGGTCGTGAGTCACTGGAAAGTTTTATTTTGGGGGTCGCAAGCTGAAAAGTTTGGGAACTTCTGCTTTAAAGTATAATTTAAATGTTGTTTTTTTTTTTGTGTTTTTTTTTGTTTTTTTTTTACACAATTGAATGAAAAGCACTTTAACATTTAACGGTTGTATTAAAAAGGTTTTGCCTGCAGTGCCAGTGTCTTGAATGCTGCAATTCCCTTTAAGGTGAAAGATGTCATCATTTACACACCATTATTTCATTCCAAACTAAATTTTTTTTTTTTGTGTTGAATTTTTTTTTTTGTGAATAATGAAAGACCCAAACAACATTTTGAAACCATTTGACCCCATATAAATAATAATAATATTAATAATAATAACAATAATAATCTAAATAAATAAATAAATAAATAAACAAACAAATAAAAGACAATCTCAATTTTATTCCACAGAAGAAAGTCATGTATGTTTGGAACGACATGAGAGTGAGTTCACAATAACATAATTTTGGTTGAACTATCCCTTTAAGGCTAGTTTAGGAATTATATATTGCAAATTATGAGCCACATTTTTTCCCAGAAATTGTATCATTTCCATATGGCATTGAAGAGTTTATTTTTTTCAACCTGACTGCTAGCAGCAGCAAACAAGATGGCTGCCAGAGTCTCCAGGCTCGTTCAGTGCATAAACTGTCAAGGTAATTGCAAGTTTTATAGAAATGTTCCTCCTGCATGCCATTAACCTGTGAAGTGATCCGTGCTGCCATTGTTTTGATTGGTATCATCCCAGGCAATAAAGGCTACGTTTCCACTGCCAATTAGATGTTTAAAATCTCACTGTTAGCTTTTTTTATTTTTTTGATATATAATCACTCAGCTTGTCTGTCTAGGCTGGTTTATAGTATAGTGGTTCTGTTAAATTCATGCCTTGTTAGCTTGCACTAATAAACACAGCTAACGTCTTGCTGATTTTACCTGTCGGCTTGTACTCCTCGCTCCTGTTGCTGATTCATCATTAACATACCAGCTGAATTACCAGTAATTATTTGATCAAATATTCTGAATGATTGCTTAATGTTTTTAAAGACCATTCATGAAAAAATGATGATTAGGATGGAAATCATAAAGATGCAGTTTTAAATATCATTGTTAATTTAAAAGTTCACACCACAGCTAAAATGATATCACTTTCAATTTTTTTGATTTGTTTTTTGTTTCCCTGCTGATAAACTGATGATGTGGATGAAAACACTGACAGGATGAAACATTTAAAGCAGCAGGATATGATAAACAGAAGGATGTGATTTGTTTTGAATGCCAGAAAAGCTGCTTGGTTTGAAGTAAGGCTTGGTAATATGGCCAAACATATTATTACAATATTTTTGTGTCATTTAGTATCCATATTTATCACAATATTTATTTTCCATGAGAAGAAAACGCTTTCTACAGGTTTGTTAGAGTTAGAATAATTGTAAGTGTAACGTGTTTGTTCACAATTAAATTCAACAGTAATATTTTAATTTAGGAAGCCACAAAATCCATTTTTTCCCTTAATTGTTATGTTTTCATTTTATTTGTTTCTGGATTTTTTGTTTTATAATTTAGTTCAGATTTATCATCAGAGATGTCATCTAATTAGATCTGTTAATAAAACTTAAATCAATCAATCTCAAGGGTGAAAAACTAAATTACTTGTATTTTAAGTCATATTTTCATTATTATTACATTTTAGTATGAAATAATGTTTAAAAGTTAAATCAAACTTTTGAAATTACGTTTTTTATATATTTTAATTGCAGTTTTGCATGCATTTAAAGGTAGATTCTCAAATAAAAACAGAATATGGACATTTTTGCAAACATTCCTTTTTAGCAACAGGTCAAAAAATTCAATATCTTCATTGTATGACTTTTAAAAAGATTATATTGACAATGACAATTTTATTTATTATCTTTTGTTGAACAATGTGATTTTCAAGAAATAAACAAAAAGCAACAAACTAATCACACCTAACAGCCGAAAACCTTTGCAAACAAAGTCTTTAATCTGGACATAAAAATATTAGTGGAAGGCTCTTGTCTTGTTTTGTTGTTTTAGAGGGATAAGACGTTCTAAATCCTGAGGGCCATAATCACAATCTCCTTTACATTTAAGTCTGGGACAGTGATTTGGGGATACAAAGATATGGATGTGGTTAATTACTGCTATTATATCAGTGACTACGTTTACATGGACATGCCTTAATCTGAATAAGACAATAATATGATTAAGGTGTTTACATGAGTTACTTTTTGAATGTTCCCTTTTTTTTAAAAAATCGCGCTTTACATGTTATAGCACATAGTTCGATTAACATCATTGCGTCACCACACTTTCCACATTTCCTCCAGTGTTTCATGTAATTTTTTTGTTTCATTTTTGATTTTTCATCTTTAACTGCAGTTCGGCATTTTCACTTTCATTCAGGAACATTTCATGCATGCCCTCTGTGACAAACGAGATATTGAATGTGAGTATGAACTGCTGAAAGAATGCTGTTTTAATGGAATTTGATACCGCACGACGTACGGGAAAAATATCCCTCCACATTAGGGCTGGGTTGATAGACGATGCCATCGTCCATCACAGATGGCGGATATACATCACGATGCTGAGCCGGCATCACAATCCTCCGCCCCAGAAAAATACACACGGCTCTGTTTACACTAATACGTCTTAGTTTTAAAATGGCATTTTAGAACGAAAATGAGTTCACACTGGTGTTTCATCTAGAATTTCTAAAAAGCCCTCCTTCCATACTTTACCGCTAAAAACACACATCATGTGACCACACACACAAACACTCATCTATGCACGCATCTGAGCTCCAGTAGTCAGCAGAGCAGGTGCTTTGAGCGTAATTTGTGTGTAACATCTTTATTTATGATTTGGTTATGGGTAAAACAAAGACCATGCGGGTCAGGTAGTTGAAACGGTAGGCTACAAAAAATTATTTGTTATGAATTAATTAATTATTTATAAATAATGAATAATTTATAAATAATTAATTCACCGCCACCTATGATGATGATGCCATCGTCTATCGTAATGTTACACATTAGATATTGTACGAGGTCAAATTGCTTGACATGGGCCAACCCTACTCCACATTTCGCGATGCAGGTGTCTGTGTTCCTTTACTGACTTGGTAGGTGCCGAGAATAGTGTCAAACAGCCATGTATGCATGGAATATCCTGTCACAAAACACAGCGAAAACACAACGGTAATAGGTTAATTAAGGTGTTTAAATGTCTGTACTGCACTTCAATAATGCGACTAAAATTGGCATACTCCACATGTCTTAATTAGATTTCTGTTTAGTTCAATTATGACTTAAGTTGGATTAAGACCAAAACTCAAGGCAAAAACTGCTGTTTACATGGTAGACTCTTAATCAGAGTATTGTCTTAATCATATTCAAATCGGATTATTGGTGTTCATGTAAACAGACTCGATGTTTATTCATAAAGCGTTTTAAAATAAATGTTTACCAAAGGGCTGTAGAATCATGCACCATTTCAAGCAAAGGACAAATAAAACAGACATAAGACTCTAATATGGTGTTAAAAGCCAAAGAGTAGGAAATGAGTTTTAAGAATATGTTTAAAAACAGAAAGGGTTTTAGTCTAACATGGAGAGGCAACATTTTGGGGCAACCACTGCAAAAGCACGGTCCCCCCTGGTTTTTAACCTAGTGATTGGAACAGCTTAAAGTAACTGATCAGCACATCTAAATGATGAACGCAGAAAGGTATCTTGGTGCTAGTTTATTTGGGGATTTAAATAACCAAGACTAAAATCTTAATGTATAAAATAAACGAGAAGCCAGTGAAGAGAAGCCAATATGTGTTTAATGTGTTGTCATTGGCGTGTTCCTGTCAACAACCGAGCATGAATACATCTGCATTTATTTGACTGATTAGTTGAGTTCAACTAGCCTTTAGGCTACTAATCTGCATTACAATTGGTGTAATTTATGGACTCACATAAATATCAAACTTTCCAAAATATGCTTAAAGGTACAGATTTTTCAGAAGATCTTCTTTGTTAGAAACCAGAAAAAAATGTTGGATGGATGAACTACTCTCCACTCAGCCATTTTACTGTATTTGTAAATGTTGGCATTCCAGCATAGAGTGTAGCTTAGACATTTGTGCCCAGGGATATTACAGTACAGTGGAGGAGTTGTCTTACATGCTGCTTCTAGGCTTCCCATAGAGACGGCCCTCCACACTCAAACCTAATTAAAGTGAAGGCAGTATGCTTTACAACGCTCTCCATAATTCATAAAAATCGGCATGCCGCTTGGGGAGAGCCTGCCATGCTTTCTGGGATGTTTGACGACCTCTGTTTGTCTAAGTGACAGGAGGAGGAAGGGAGGGGGGGCTGGAAATTAGACTGGAATTAGCATAGCAATAGCTGTATTTGTGTAGGAACACAGGAGCATCTCCGGCGTGCTCTTGAAAAGAAAAGGAAGGTCGTGTTTTGATTGGCGGCTGAGATTGGTTAGGTGCAGCTGTGCTGAGATCAGTGCCAGAGCATCTCTGGAGACCTACAGGAGGTCTGCTGAGGAAGCAGGTCACCCCATGACAAGTTGCAATTGCAACTATATTTGTCTTTAAAAAGGAAGTGTGTGTAAGAGAGAGAAATGGTAGCATGCACTCTGAACAGGTGTTACTGTGTTGTCTCGTTGTTTTGATGTATTGCCTTTGCTGTACAGAGCTACTTCTGTACCTGCTTTGCCTCCCACAAGAGCTCCTGTTTAGTTGCTTGTACGGGTCTGGGGGTCTCAGTCCAGGCTTTTGTTGCTTTATTGCATTTTTTTACCACTTTCTGTGCAATACCCGAGGAGGTTGCATGTTTTAGGGCTGCCAAAATAACTTCATTAAAATTATATTTAATTGTACAGCAATAAAAGTCAGCGTTAATAGCCGTTTATGACCTATTTCACTTTTGTAATGCTTTACACCTCCAGGTGAAACAAGTGAGCAGAATTTTATCCACCAGAAAGTGGTTGGGTGGTGAAAAGTGGCCATTATATACCACAGTGGAGCCAGACTTAATTTGAGGTTAAAAAGTTCAGATAGCTATTTGGTTGTTAAATAACATTTAGATTAAATTAGATTCAACTTTATTGTCATTGCACAAGTACAAGGCAACGAAATGCAGTAGATCATGACATTAGTCTAGTATTTTCTTCATCCATTTTGTTCACCAGTGACCTTACATTGGCGAGAAAGATTCTGGGTAAAGACAAAGTCGCTTTAAGGCCTGTCATTTCACTTGCGGTCATCTTTGAAATGCCTCTCGGGCAGTATGCTCAGGCATTCTGTCTGAATGGGGAAACATTAAATTCTACTAAACCGTTTGCTAAACTTAAGATTACATTAATTATTTGGAATCCCCCAATAAAATTAAACAACAACCATCTCATCAGTTTCGTTTCTAAATGTTCTAATCAAATAAAATCTGCATTTTATCAGGTTGCCCGAGCGAATGCACTCGAAAGGAAATCGATCACGACACCAACCTCCTTTATGGCCGTTCTACACATTATCGTCCTCTGAATGATGATCGTTTGATCGTGCTACTCCTCTGAAATAATTCACAACTTGTTCTTGATGGTAATCTCCTCCAGAAATGAAAGTGACTCTTTGTTTACAAGTTTGTGGGCATTTGAGTAGCTGCTGCTGTCATGTGATGTGCATTTGACAGGACGAGCTGTACCTTGCATTCGTTTCATACTAATTACAAAACCAGAAAACTTTTGTTTTCAAGTGTAGTGGGTTCATTTAAAAGCACAGATTTAAAAGCAGAAGTTTTCGTTAAGATTGCAGTGTGTTTGTTGACCACATAAAGTGTCGTAAAAGCACACGTCAGTCTATACTGATCAATGATTGGCTACTGTACTAGTAGGCAGGGCTTCATTAGCCATATTGACCGTTACACTTTTCCCCATTCAAAACAATACGAGTGGCATGTCTTGTGTGTTCTATTGTCTTTGGTAAAGAGAGCTGATGTGTTGTTAGCTTTAGCTTAACTCTTAGCACCCCGCACTTTCCCTGTCTTTGTTTGCGGTCTCGACGTCGCCTTCAAACACTTCCGCCTGGCCGGGTAGGATGCTCAGCCTCGGGTGTATGACGATCTCAGGGATGAGTCGAAAATTGTTGATAAAACTGTCGGGGATCCACAAATCAATATCCAAAATCTCCTGTCAGGTGTACGATGTAAAGGCATTACTGTTCTGTACAAACAGACCCAAAATGAGCAGGAAAAATACTGCAAAACTGCAGAAACTAAGCTTTGCAATTTGTACACACCACCATCTTGTCTTGTGCTAAAGAGAGGACCTTTTGTTTTTTCTTCCATAGGGTATTTGAAGATTTTTGGCTGAAACTTTGGTGATTCATCAAGTCAACAGTTACAGTCCATTTGAGAGTCTGAAAAAACATGTACACGCAAAACAAAACGAATCTCAGTGTTTCCTCTAGGATTTTTTCTATCCTCGGTGGCAGGCCTTTTACACAGATCTTCCTACTACTACCTATGGCATTATCTCAATGACAAATGTCGTGAGCGCAGTATTACAAGTCGAGATCAGATTCATGCAATACGATTTTCTTCTATTCATGCACAAAACTTCTTGCAAGCCCTCAAATATACGCTGCTCAAGTGCAGATTTTCTTGTGTGCTGAAATAAACGCTTCTGAAGAGCGATTTAGCGCGTTTATGTCATGAGTATGTCTTTAACATTTATTTGATTTGCTAGGAATATTTATAAATGTCTCCAATAGACCTACTGAACGGCATTGAGGCGTCCTGAATTAAAGCAGCCAAAAAAAAAACAAAAAAAAAAACAACAACTGAAGGTTTTAAATGAGAAGCTGTAATGTAGCCATGGAGGGAATGAATTTTGGTGTGGCGCCCCGTCATGGAACAATGAATGTAGCGTAAACCATGCATCTGTAGCTTCTCACAATACAATGAATTATCACTAACCATGGGTATAAATGTAGTTTTTCATTTAGTTTTGGAGACTCAAAATGCAAGCAGCATTCTATAAATCATCAAGGACCACGGTTTCATCAAAAAAAATAAATAAAAATAAAAGTCAGCTACATTTAAAATGGCCTTAGGGTGAGCAAGTTTACAGACATTTTTCATGCGATTTAAATCTTGTTTTTATGTTGAGCGATTTTACAACAGCAAAAATTATAAGCATAAAATCGTGAATCACAATTAATTCTTGCTAATTTAATAGATGCTCTGTGTTTTTGTAATTATTTGCAAAAAACTTTTAAATTATAATAATTATGCATTTATTTATGCTTTAAAATGAACAGTTTCAATCAACAATATCCAGCGATTGCAGGATTTTTGCCATAGAATCTTTTAATCGTATTGGAGGATTTGGTTTGAGACTGATAGCCTTAGGCTTGTTAGTCTTTGTCTTGTAAGAATGACAGAGCAGAGTGTCTTGTCTAGCAGGGACAAATGAGAATGATGAGTACACATGCATAATTCTGCATGCAAGCGAGTACAACCCTACTTCAAGCATTGTCTATGCAGATAAGATGTTTTAACATCTGCTTTGTGCTCAAGCCTCCGTTATATTAACCCATGTTATAAATTAATTCCGTATAAACTAAACCAAAGTAACCTTTCGACTGGCCCATGATTCAGTTATTCTTTATAGCATACAAAAACTGTGTTTGGCTGCCAAACATTTTTACTTTGCACCGTTCCAAGGGATTCTGACACACACGCACTTCGGAAATATTACTCCACTGATGGTAGGATAAAGCATGATTGAATGCCTACTCACACAGCTTAGTCTGAAATGTACTTTTTGACCTCTTTTTTAAAGAATTTTATTAGTGAGAGCAATCTAATCATCATTTGTGATTTCAGTAGTGTTTGTGGAGGCTATTCAGCAGGTAAAGTGTGTTTTTTTTTTGTGGTGGGTGTAGTTTTATCATGTCAATCATGAGTAGCGGTGGAGCAGTGGTGGATTACAGCGGTGGGCAGCTGTTTGTTATTCTTCTGCACTGCTCTTTAAGGAACAGCAGGAGGTAGAGATGTGGGTTCTAATCATTAGCACATTAGCCTAACACAAATACTCCAGCGTGGGTGTGTATGAGAGCGCGAGGGAGATTAAATCATTAGAGATTTGCTTGCTGCTTTTCTTAAGCAGTATTAATAAATGAGACCCCTTGATTATTGCTTAAATTAGTGGTGCAATGCAGAGAAGTAAACTCAGGCTGGGGATTTTGAAGAAGCGGTGTTGCTGGGCAGTGCCCCGAGGCTGCAGGCATGCTGGGAAGGGGCCGCTCGTAGCAGGATTTGCCACTGGTAAACAGTACATCACGCTTTCGACTGAGAAATAAAAGTGACTGGATTCAGCTCCATAATTAATCCTGACCTTGATTCGTGTCGAATGCGCAGTGTGCTAAAAAGAGGACAAAAGGAAAAGAACATCCATTGAAGGAAAGCAACAGTGAAATCATTTTAATTGACTAGGATAGTCGCCCAGCAGGGGGATTCAAGACGCTTGGTAATTTTCTTTGTTTGTTTGTGAAATCTTATCCCCCTTTGAATCCGTATTGTTCATTACTGGTCCGAATTGTGCTGCTGTGGAGAGAGGGAGGATTCTCAGATGAATATTTCATGATAGGCTGCGAAAAACTTGCTGAAGTTAAATTTGGCTTGACAAGGAATGATGGCCCACAAGGTCATCACTGAAATAATATTAAACAAGTAGGTTTTTTTTTTTTTTTACCACAGATGTGCTTGATCGTTTTAGTTGAATCTCAAACAGATCTTAGAAGAAGAATTTGTTTGTTTTTTCTGTTTTTTTTTCATCCTACAGATAGTCTTCGATTTAAATTTTCAGACTAGGCCTCATAAATTATATTCAACACAGTACAATGAAATACGTTGAATACAAAGAATTTCCACGGGCAATTGAAAGTGCGACCTTCATAAATGCAGCTATCAGTGAGGCGTGCAGCATAACTATTACTTTGAAAATATCAAACTTCTCCTTTTTATTCACTTCCTTTGTTATGCTCCACTGTCATTGTTGAATACTTTTTTATCAGACAGGCATTTTAAAACGAATAGATTTTTTTCGTGCCCACAGAATGCTCATGAGAATCATATATTGATTTTTGTGTACAAACGCCAGACTCGAGAAGAATTACAGTTACCCAAGTTTTAAAAGCCTCTGCCAGTCGGCTCGAGTAGTTAAAGTTGGACTGCGAGTGGTTTTGCCATTCCCAGGTGTCCGGGATCATTTCTTCAGCTCCCAAAAGTGTGGAAAAGAGAAAAGGAGAGTGCAGCAGCACAGCCTCGTTGGTGTTTGCACAGTGCTACCGCTGCGTTTCACTTGACTTGCCAAAGCTAACAGGGGCTGGATGTAGAGAGGCAAATTTGCCAGCGTTAACGCGGATAAACGAGCTTTTCATTCAAAGACGACCTTCTCGCTGTAATCTCGGGCAGGGCTGTCAGGGCCTGGCCCCTCTTTTCCTGGATCTCTCGCTGGGGTTTTTAACAGACACCCAGGGGTCTGAAAGACAGGGGGGCTTCGGTTTGGGAAGTCAGGTCAAGTGAGAGAGAATGGGGAGCTGGAATGATCTGCATCTCAGGTGCCACGGCTGTATAAATCAGTTTTGGGCCCCAAGGACGATGGGATAATTGAAATGTTTTGCTATGGTTGTCCTGAAGTGAAATGTGCGTTAAATGTCTCTCCTCCTCTGTCTGTCTACTTTTTTCTTCATCGTTTTTTCCCTTTTTTCTGGGTGGGGTAGAAGGGCTGAAATCGGATCCAGCAGTTGGCTTCGGGGAAGCTTCTTTTGGCCCGTAACGCTGGGACCTGCGGGAGCCATTATAAAGCAGAATTCACATTTTTGCATTTTCAAATGGATTTAACTGTAGGGCTCAGTCCCCAGCGCTGACCCTGTTAACATTCTGCCTTGTCTGGGAACGCATAGAGCGGGCCAACCTTTACAGGCTCCATCGCTGCTCTGGAGCAAGAGGTGTTGCATTTGGCAAGCCAAGAGGGCTTTTGAGAGACGGCTTTATAGGCGCAGAAATACATCTGCCACGGTCCTTAGTGTGTCTATTATTCTATAGTGCATTAATGGTCTGGAGAGGAATCATTTCCTGAGTGTAGTTAACTACATGCTTAGAGAAACCCTACCCAAAGCTGGGGATTGAGAGGACCTAATGGCCTAGTTCCCAGCCCTGGCTACGCTCCTCAGGTTCTGTTACAATACAGTTACAGTCTGCCCAGTCAGAATGGCCTTGATTTATCATCTTGATTAGATTTATGGCACACAACACAGGGTAAAACAGCTCCGAGTGTATAGCTTGTGAGACCCTTCCATGATTTGAACCCTGTCTTAACCCCGTTTTGGTTATGAAGTCTTTAAGGGAACCACAAACCTTAATTACAGGGTTGGCTACACTTTTGAGGCTTGCATATCTATCAGTGCAAATTACTGGAGATAAAATTGTTTTGATAGGATTTTGTAGCACGTAACTGGGTTTGTCTAAGAAGGTCACGAATCACGACTCCTTCTCAATGAAGATCTTTTTAACACTGGAAAGATATTGTTTGAAGAGAAATGAAGGAGCACTGCTTGCTTCTGTTATTAATACTCAGAACATTAAGGTAAGCCGCTGCATATATGAATACATTCAGCCTTGAGATCCTGGTTTGTTTAATTAAATTCACAGTTTGATAAAGAATGACCAAGCTTTATCTGCTGAATGCTGTGTAATTAAGTTTTCATCCATTTCATTGAGCACTGAAATGACAGAGCATGCTGAAGGTGGTAAATAAGTGTGTTTTTAAAGAGATTTCACCTATAGAATTAATACTGCGGTATATACACAGAATTTTTTTTAATCCAACACCAGGCACAATATTACAGTATTCTATGTCACTTTTAATATACTTACACTTTGGGGATTAAAATTGTAAGTCAATTGCTGCTGCCACTGTTTGTCTTGTCAAATGAGAAAAACTATATATATATATATATATATATATATATATATATATATATTATATACTTACTATATATATAAGTTGTCATTTAAAAAGAATATGCCAATAACTTAATTTTTTATAAATAACCTTATAATTCTAGGGTGACAATACTTACATTTTGTTTATTTTTACATA
The DNA here is from genome assembly GCA_903798205.1 of Danio tinwini. Taxonomy (NCBI): domain Eukaryota; kingdom Metazoa; phylum Chordata; class Actinopteri; order Cypriniformes; family Danionidae; genus Danio; species Danio tinwini. The sequence continues at coordinate 15,928,953 of CAIGQZ010001313.1, forward strand.
AGAAACTCCGTCGTCTTTCTCAGTTGACATCAGTACAAATGTTTGTGAACTTAGAGTATGCTGCTTGCTTGAAAGAATGAAAGCATTATATCAATCCATGTGGAATGTAAGTCACAGCATGCTTTCAATGATGAAGACGTGCATCTTATGTTCTGAATAAAATATGGTACTGTATATGTTATATAATGTTATTATGAAGCATAGAGCTTGTCTCGTTTGCCACCATAAATGCACTCCAGAGCATTAGGCCCTGCGAAGTGCAAACGCTGCCCATGCTGTCGCACTTAAAGCGGGCAATCGAGACAGCATGCTTTATGGTTGGGTAATAGCACCCTTATTTTTCACAGGAGCTGGGCTGTTTTATTTATCAGGCCAGTATTTATGGAGATTAATGAAGAAGAGTTGGGCTGGCTCTGCTGTAGTGGAGTGAGGAATCTGGAGTGCTATCGCTCTCGTAAATCAGACACTCCACGCTCGCTCATGTCTCAAACAGTCATCTCAGCCGCCAGATATGAGTCTTACTGCTCTCCATTAAACTCCCACAGATGTTTCCAGGCTTGGCAGGGGGGTCGAGCAGGGGGTGAGATTATGTTGCTCACAGCAGAGACATGTAATCGCATACACACAGCTGCTAGTCGTTTCTTAATGTTGTAGCTGCTCCACACTTTATTGTTACACCATTTTTGCACTTGCACACTTTACTTGGAGGCAAGTGTATCTGGTAGTGTCTTGTATCTGGCACTACGGTGTATACTACATTAAAGTTAAAAAAGATGATGTAGCCTTCTGTTGTTGTTTATTGTAATATGCTTGTCAAATTTGAGTTTTTTTTTATTTTAAAGGGGTGGTCCAGAGTGTATTTTTAAGGTTTGGTTGTGTTTACAAGATGCTAAGCAATGTGTGCTCAAGTGTAGCTCATTTGTAGAAAATCACATAATTTTTTCATATATCTTACTTATATACAACTACTCAGCAAACATGAAAACGGCGGTCATATTTTCTAGTTCCTTTGAAAGGCCCGCCCTCAAGAGGCTCTGATTGGTTAGCTAATATAATGTGCTGTGATTCGCGGATCGGCGTCACATCAACAGGAAAAGCGTCATGTCCCTATAAGCACGTGCTTTTGCGCTGTGTAAATACTGCCAGTCAGAGTAGCTGTTAGCCGTATCAGTTTGTGCCTGAGTCAGACAGAAAATGTGACACAGCTAACCTCACGCCTGCTCTCCAAAATAAAATCTGTGTCTTTCACAAATATTCGGAATAAGCATGTGTAAGTGATATAAAACGTTTGCATATCTTTTTCGAGTTCGTTATCCGAGATGTAGAACACAGGGAAAGCGGCCGCGTAGAGAGACACTGCAGTGCTGGTGAAGATTGTGTGTGTTTACAGCGGTTTAAGGTATAACTATGAATTTGTAGCTATATATATATATATATATAT
>CAIGQZ010001313.1:15935393-15945910 GCA_903798205.1 Danio tinwini
CAGAAAAAAAGAAACCAAAGTTATTTTACAGTATTATCCCCTTCAATATGTGTATTTCTGTTATTTATTTTTATAAATATTTTGGACCTGTTTTTAAAACTATAAGCTACATTTTTCTATTTTGTTGACATCAACAATAAAAACACACATGATACTGCATTTCAGTTATTTTATTCAACTGACATTTTTACCAAAACAATATTTTACTTCAGCAGCATCACAACAGATGTGGATCAAAAAGGGTTTTTTTTGTAAAAGGTTCTCAAAAATAAAGTTTCACCAAAACTTAACCAACGGCTGTTAAGTAGCACATAGCCTAACTAAAATTAGAAGCTAGCATAATTTGACTGCGTAAACCTAAAATAAAAATAGCCTGCATATATTTTACCACAGCTATAAAACTTAAAGATTAGGTAAAATAACATTTCTTTCAAAATGATCAGTCGGTGGAGGTAAAATAAAGCCTGCCTAATTTAACTATGCTGCTTAAATTTTAAACAAAAACAGCCTGAATATTTTACCATGCATGGCTAATAAACATAAGGAAGGACTACATATTTTATTCAAAAAGATCAGTCAGTCTACATGCTCCGATGAAAGCAGAGTGTGAAGTTTATTTACAATTAGACCGGCGGTGGAAAAATCGCTCTCAGCAGGCACAGAAGTTGCAGGAACAGCCAGGTACTACTGTGCAAGGGTGCTGCTTAGCCTTGCAAATCGAGACTCATTTACTTTTGCACCACAATAAAGGATCCAGGTTGAGAGAGATGCATGGCTCCCTGAAGTAGTTTTCGATTTTGGTGTCATCTGGTAAAACATCACTCATGCCATAGGCTAGTCTTTGTCGAAAAGAGTGTCGAGACACGGCACGCACATGACAGCTGAAAGTATTATACCCCAAACGAGCAAATTCACATGGTATTAAAAATGAAACTATTCAGATGGCGCTCTGTGGTGTGGTAGAAATATGAACAGTGTCCTGAGTCTTGCTGGGCACCGCTGTGTAACCTGATAGAAACCTACATTTAGAATTCTAAAATGACGCTTCTGGTGTGTGACCCCCTATACTCGATCTGGGCTCAGGTCTCGTCTCTAGACCGCAACTTCCTGCAGCCATAACCAATTAAATATCAAACTACAGCCCAAATACCAGCATAAGCAATCGGAAAGATTGAAAGTAATTTAGTTTTAGAGCCAATCGATCATCGTTTTCATGCTCGATCGTCGCTGATGGGTTCATTTAATCGAATAATTGTGCACATTCCTACTAAGGCCCTGTTTACACTGCCAGTTAAATGTGACCCAGTTCAGATTTTTTGCTCATATGTGACACAGATCAGATCTGTTCTATGACCGTGTAAACACGAAAAAAACGCATGCATTCGGATATTCAGAGATCTGCTTCAGGAATCCTTCATATGTTGATATAAATCAGATAAGTGACAATGCGGATTTATTGATCCATTCCGTTTTGCACGTCATTAAACTTGCGACATAGTTGTACTTCTCCGCAGTTTAATGACTTAGAAGGAAAAGCGTGTGTGGAGACACTGACTGTAAACAACAACAATAGAGGAAACAATTTGCTCCCACAAGACATGAGATCTCTCTCGTACCCACAAGTTCCTCTGAATGGTGGAGGACATCATATATAAACCATAGGCGCAAGCTAAGATGACGGCCCTTTCCCTCCTCCTCAAAATCATTTTAAAGTTGGGCGAACTTTGCATATTTTGCAGGGCTAAAAGCAAAACAATTTCTTCCATCGTGGCTAGTGTGGAGCAGATGCTAGAACCCGCCTTTACATATGCGCGACATCGTAAATTGCATAGCAAGTGTAAACACATTAATCGGATATGAGTCACAATTAAAAGAACGTGTAAATGGACAGGCAAAAATTAGATATCGGCAGCAAATCGGAATTGGGCATCAAGATCTAACAGTGTAAACAGGTCCTAACATAATGAAAAAATGTGTGATGATGTGGATCTTTTCATGGCTTTTCTATGGCATTTTTCAGAAAGTGACTTCAGTTATGTTTAACCATACAGGTAGCTTTTGGGTGTGAACTAGGCCTTTGGTGCAGCCCTGACTTTGGTTTATTTGTCAAGTCAGTTTTGCTTTTTATAGTTGTTAAAATCAGCTTAAAGAGCCCCTATTTTGCATTAAAAAAGGTCATATTTTGGATTTAGGGCACACATGCTAATATGTGTGCAAGGTCAAAAAACACTTTCATTGTCTTATAAAATGTGTTTATTTTACCTAATTATCCCAGCGACTCCCATATGAATCGTTCAGTTATTCATTTTTTCCCAAACCCCTCCTTAGTGCGAGGCTAATCTATGCTGATTTGACAGATGATCCAGTCTGTTGCGATTGATTGACTGCGTTCAGCATGAGACAGAGAGAAATGCCCACCATGGCTACAGTATGAAGTAGCAGAAAGTATGTAAAAGCCCAATGCAGAAATGCAATAAAGCAATGCAGTTAAACACCAGCATATTACTCTACTCTTAACCCTAACCCCAAGTAAAAACAACGACATGCATTCAGTATTAACACAGTGGCACAAGTTGAACTATTTTGAAAATTGAACGTGCCACGCGTGTGAGGATCAGCCGATGGTGGCCATAGCAAAGGCAAACAGCAGAGGATTGCCAGTTCAAAAACACATACAAATCGGTAAAAAAGAAGCACGCGTCACATATTTAATGTGGTTTTGGACGCGATATGTGAACAGCCTCATACAGATTTAGCCTGAGAGATATAGTACAAGCACTAATCTATAATCAATACGTGATTACAAGCAGCGCGGGTGATTACAACTTATAACACACATATTTTGCAAACTACATAAAACGAGGCAACAATTTTAATTACACTTACATGTTATGACCTGGAGGAAGAAGAAACTGGTCCATTTGAACTGTAAAAGTTACTGACAAAGTCCCTGTTAAAGTCTGACAAAGTCCCATAGTCTCTATAATTTTGAAAAATGACAGGAACAAAGACAGCACTAGGTTGGCTATACTGTGGTATTGTTGTGAAAATGAACTTTAACCCGTTATTCCCCACAGCCGAATCTCCATTTGTCAGTGATCGTCATCTTCGCATCATGATGAGTCCCGTGATCCCTCGCACCTCTGCTATAGTCTGAAGTAAAAGCGCATTTACATTTTACCGGAACTGGAAGTACATATTTGGTGATGTACCGTATCGACGCCAATGTGGTCAAACAAAAGATCTGAACCCAACTCTATTTGTTCATTCCACTCTGAGTCAAAATTTTAACTAAAGAATCATTAGTTTTAAACAAGGTGCACTTTCAGATTTAAAGCTCAGCTGGATGTTTTCGTTCACTTAGAGCTGGGTTACACACTGCATTGAAGCTTGATTTTATTTATTTATCTATTTTATTTATTTATTTATTTTTTGCTTCAGTACATCCGTTATGATTTTTGTGGTGTCCAGCATGTTTGTTTGAACTCTAAACTTTGAGAGAAATGAGAGACATGTTGAGTGAAGGAACATTGTGATATTGATCAGGATACATCACACAGCCATTAAGTGCGGGTTGTAGTCATGCCATTTAGACAGTATTAGGCAGTTAGCTTATCATTGGCCTTAAGCACAGTCAATGTGTTTCTTGTTAATGTTACATGGTATCCATATACAACTAACTGTGCCTAAATAGAATGATTTTGGGAAATGGTTCATGTGGACTCAGCCTATTTGCAGTTGGTATGAACACTATCCACAGAGAGTGAACTACTATTGATTAGACATGATTAGCCTATTAGTGTGTAATGCATTTTATGATTCTTTACACTGTAAGAAACTCAGTAGGTGATATGTGCTGCTTCTGTATTCAGTTTGCAAATCTGCTTGGTATTAATAGTAAAACTGGAAGAAAGAGTATGAGCAAAACAGTAAGGCTAATCCTTTTCCTGTTGTTACTAATGGGCCGTTTACACAAGACACAAAACACGGTAGCTATTGTTACCTTGTAAATACCTAATACAGGAATGTTTGAAAATAGTGGCATTATTTCTGTCTATAGTACGTGTGAGGTATGAAGATATGTGTATGCGTAGGTATGTAAACAGTACGTTTGGATTGGTGTGGAAATGTGGATTAACTATACTAATATTAGCGCCCAAACTGGAGACGGATCATATACACTGCAAGTTCTAAATGCACATCAGTGCAACTGACATGTTTTTTTAAGTCCTTAACTTTCACCCCACATTTTATGTTTTAAAATTATATGATACATGCATGTTAGTTTGTCAAAATAAGTTGTTTAGATGATATTTTTTTTGAATATTTCAAAATGGTTTAGCTCCAGTTAAAATGTGTTTTGAACTAGACCTGAGAACTCCTGCCGACAAAGATAATCATCAAGTCCCTACAGGTACTGTTTACTAATATGGTGACAGTTCTATACTAGCCTACTATACATGATACATGTTTTTTTAAACCAATTTTTGCATATATGTCTACATTTTTTTGGAATAACTTAGTAGTTGTCTTGTTAAAATTGTTAATGAAAAATACATTTATTAATTACAATTGATAGTATTTTTTTTAGAAAACTAGTTTAAGGCTAGTGGGAGCTATAATTAATTTATACTGTATTGACAGCTCATCCTTTAAAATGCTTATAAAAGCTTATATTCACATCTCAAATGTTTCCTTTCAAATTTTGCTCCCACCAGACATGAGATCTCTTCAAATTTCCAATAGTTTTTTCTCCTTTTTTGGGTCCAAATAGACAGAAAAGAAGCCCTTTTAATGTCTTCCCCAACCTCCCGCTGGCCTGCAGATACCCATACTAATGGATGCTGCTCTCTCATTGGCTGTAGGTAATCGCTGATGTGATTTTCAATCAGAACATATTTCACACAGCATGATTTTGAATCGCAGACAGGTCCAGATATTTAGCATGTCAAATATCTGACGGGTGTTGGCGACTCATCTGCGATTACCTCAGATTGCGTTTTTGATAGTTCACACTGTGTGATCATTACTCACGTGAACGAGCACTGATTTGCCTGTGATTTCAGGCATTTGTTAGCGATTTCTCAAAACCTTTTGGCGAGTCAAAATCGGGGCTAAAATCATGCAGTCTGAACTCGGCATAATAATTTAGTGGTTCCCAAAGTGGGGGTTGGTACCCCCCGGGGGTCACGGGACAATGAAAGGGGATCACATGGTGATTTCCAAAAATCTAATAAATTTTATAAATCTATAAGAATTACCATATTAGTTTATATAATAAAATAGTAGTTAATAATAACATTGTGAACATGGTAATAATAAACATTAAAAACCACATGCTAATAAATCATACATTTTTCAATTTTTGATCAATACATTTTTTTTGCGACCCTTGGGGTGTTTACATTATATTAAAGACACAGCAATAGTGTGAGATGAGGCTAACATAGATTTTATGACATCGGGTTAAACTTTCTGACACCTTTACGACACCCATATCAGGGGGTAGATTTAGCATGGACTGTGTCTCCACCAATATCCGTCAACTATTAAAATGTCCCCACCAATAATTGAATTCACTTAAAAAAAACACGCTGTCAATATTAACATGCCGAAAGGTTTAAATCTCATCTCTCCTCTAGTCGCACCACCCCCCAAACACATATGAACATTGTGATTGGCTGTGCCTATCCCTGCTGTCATGTGAGAGGCTGTAGCAGTTCAGATACAAGCAGCACCAAATAAACTGCGCAGGAGAATTTCCTATGCAAGAACAAGGTGTGTGAGGTGCGTGACACACACAAGTGAAAATGGCGGCCACAAAAAAAGGTGGACATAAGGAGCTTTTTTCAACGAAAAGTGTAAGTCACATAAACTCATGTTTGCTACGGAATAAGTCCATCAAAATAATGCTGCTCATGTTTTTTCTCGCTTTAACGCACAATCTATCATTATAGCAGGCTGAAAGCTTGAAAACTAACTGCAGAATAAACAGCTAAATGTAAAAGTATATGATCCCTGCCAGTTCTTCTAATCTGTCAGAGTAGCATGTCCAATATCGGTTGAAAAACATTGTCAGAAAAAATACAGCCTGTACTCCATCTTTTATATACCTATATATGAGACACGTTTCATTTACACTATGGCTAAAATAAATGAAAGTCTTTATTAAACTCTCTCTTTATCAGTTAATGTTTACATCAGGCCTGTGGCCAGCTTATTAAGAAAGGGTGCTTTTTTTTTTTTTTGAAAAACGGAACCTTTTTGCAGTTATTTGCCTGATTTTCTATTTAATTGACGTGATTGCTGGATGGTTATCATAACCACATTTTTTGATGTACCAAAAATAATGTCCTGCTATTTTGGCAAATTGCTTATCACACTATTTTACTATTTTAAGTGTTTATTTACAAATGTACATTTAAACTGTAAGATGTTTATTTTTAAAATACAAATTTATTATTTCATTTTGTTTAAGTTTTTTTTTTTAGAAATCTGTTGAAACTTGTATTAAATTAAAAAAATGAAGCCTATAGGCAAATAACAAACTGGCCAGTACATTCAACTTTCCTCAGTCAAAATTTGGCCATTTAAATAATAAGAAAAATTAGTCCAACTTTTGGTCTTTCAAACCACTCCAACCCCCCTTGCCTATTGACCTGACTATTAATTTAACTTAATAAATAGCATAAAGAGAGGATTAATTAATAATATATTTTAATAGCAGTTAAATAAATAAATAAATAAATGTATATATATATATATATTTATATTTTTGCCTATTTGTATGTGTGCACCGTTTTGTGCAAGGTTTATATATTTATAACCACCTCAGAGAGTATGGGGGGTCACGAGTCACTGCCATTGTTATTTTAGGGGTCGTGGGCTGAAAAGTTTGGGAACCTCTGCCCTAAGTAGTGCTATAATTCTGCCTGAGAATCACACATATGATAAAAATTACATTCTTCACAATTACCTTTATGTTGTTTAACATTTCCCCCTAAGCTACAGTTAAACATGATGTTCATTAGTATATTTCAACAACATCAAACCAAATAAGATGAAAGTAAAATTTTAAAAAGATGTTGTTATTGCAAGAGAACTTCGCATTTGCCGAATGTTTTTTTCAGACATTTATTGTGTAACAGTTGCCCGCGGTATTCAGTGCTCATCTTGATGTCATGATGACACAATCATAATTCAGTGCAGGACCAGATATTGTTAAAGGCCTGCAGGGATAGAGGATGGTGAAATCGAACTCTGGTTCTGAACAAGCAGTCAAACTCGGTATGAAAACAGTCTGCGTTCCGGCACATTACCCAGCAGCTCTGAGCATGTGTGTGTGTGTCCCTTGATTGTTACGTTAGATTGCTCTAAAACTGCCACTTATTGGGATGGTGTGGGCACTGCAGTCGCACAAGCAGCTTACGTAATGAGACATTTTTTCCCCTCTCACTTTCCCCCTCCATCTCTGTCTGCCTACACTCTGAGAAAATTAGATGGTGCCGAAATGCCTGGGATTACAGGGAAGCGTGGCTGCGTGTTTATGTTGCTCCTGGGGCTGTGGATGGGAAAAGATGAGAACTGTATGTTTCACTTGTCGCCGACTTGGTTGTGTTTGTCTGGAGCAGTTAGAGAATGATGTGCAAAACTATATACATCAAACTTAACTAGTCAGTAGGTTGCACAAAATATTAGTCAACTGGTCAACTGTTGGGTGTAAAGACCAGGAGAGTGATCAATCTATCTGTTGAATGGTCATTTATTTGTTTATTTTAACTATCTTGTCATTTGGTGGTTTAGTCGTTCGTCATGTTGTTTATTTGTTCATTCCTTTGTTTGAACTGTTGTATCATTGTAACGGTCCATTCCATCTGTCTATTCTGTCTTTCTTTATGTCTAACTAAAGCAGGGGTGCCCAAACTTGGTCCTGGAGGACCAATGTCCTGCGGAGTTTAGCTCCAACATTCTTCAGTACACCAGCTTGGAAGTTTTTAGTATACCTAGGAAGAGCATGATTAGCTGGTTCAGTTGTGGCTACAGTTCTTGGGGTTAGAACTAAACTCTGCAGGACATTTGCCCTCAAAGACCGAGTTTGGGCACCCCTGGTCTAAAGATTTGCCAGTTGAATCTTTAAGAAAGTTTAGTGTTTTCCTTTTCCTAATAAAATCTTCCTCATATTTTGAGGGTTTTAATCAACTTGTTGCATCATTAAAAAGCAAATACTGAACAAATATAAAATATAGGTCTCTTTTGGATATAACTTTTGACCACTACTTGACATACTGTATATGAAGTCTTAATTGCTTTTAAATGTAGCGTAAAATGTAAAATGTAGCGCTTCTTTCTAAAGTTTCTTTTCCTTCATATGTTAAATCTGAAACACTTAATTTTAATGATATATTATGTTATAACTTCTCTCATATGAAATATTGCAAGTTTGTTGTTGTTGAATTTGTTTGGTTTAAACTGAACTTATAAATGAATAAGCTCAAAGATTAATCCTTTCAGTTTTAGATGCATTCATTACAAATATATCAGTTAATATCTATATATATTAGTTTTTTTTCTTTCTGAAATGTGGTGCTAATTATAAATAATTAGTGCTGGGAAAAGATTGATCTCACCCAAAATAAAAGTTTGTTTTGACATTAATATATGTGGGGTTATTATGTATATATTTATATATACATTATATATATTTTTTGTCATATACAAATATATTTTATATCTAAATATAAAAAAATGTTGTCTGAAATATATTCATGCATGTCAGTGTTGCATAGTTAAATATTAAAAAAGAAATTACATTCTTAATATCTTCAGTGTAGTAGGAAATATTGGTTACACCTTATTTTAAGGTGTTCTTATTACAGTGTGTTCATTTAACTACTAAGTAATATTGATTAATTACATGTATGTATTAAAAAAATGTTTTGGTAAGAATGTGGGTTGGGAATGTGGAATCATCTAATCATGCTTAATTATTTTGTAATTACTATAGTAACTACATAGAACTTGTGTAACAAGGACACCTTAAAATAGTGCTACAGAAATCTTTTGTCTCTTGACTACAGTTTAATCACTTTACAGACCCCCTAGTTTTTCAAAAAATTTTTTGTGATTTTTATTTTTTATTTTTTTGCCATAAAAATTATTGCTTTTGTGGCGGTAATTCCCAGAAGTTTGCACACAATTTTGCTATTAAAAATATACATATAAATTCAAAAAACTAAATTCGCTCAACAGGATGTCTAAATCTGATCTCTGCTATGACTTCACATGTAAATCTGCATCTGCTTACTGCACAAGCTGACCCCCCCCCCCATTATATTCAATGTAATGGTTGTAAGGACGCAGCTGAGACATCTTTTTTCAAGACCCTCAAATACATCACATGCGCTGCATATGCAACGTCTGTAAGTCATGTAAAACAATTAATTACTAACTGAAATAAATATAATTTGATTATGGTTTGAAATTTTATGTTTTATGAGAAAAAATAAAAAAAATTTGTGTTTATTTTGCACTTAGGCAAGGCAAGTTTATTTATATAGCACATTTTATACACAGTGGCAATTCAAAGTGCTTTACATAAACGGAAATAAAAGAGACAAGTATAAAAACATAAAAACAAATGATAAAAATGATTAAAAACAGATTAAAATGTGTTAAAACAGGTTATAAAAGAATGAAAAAGAAAATAAACATAATAGTGCGATCTGTCGGACATAGCACAGTGCTCATTCAGTAAAGGCATAGCTAAACATGTGTTTTCAGTCTTGATTTGAATGTGCCTAATGTTGGAGCACATCTGATCATTTCTGGAAGCTGATTCCACCAGTGAGGGGCGTAGTAGCTGAAGGCCGATTCACCCTGCTTTGACTGAACCCTTGGTGTTTCTAGTTTATATGATCCTAGAGATCTGAGTGATCTGTTAGGTTTGTATTCAGTGAGCATATCTGTAATGTATTGAGGTTCTAGGCCATTTAGTGATTTATAGACAAGTATTAATACTTTAAAATCTATTCGGAATGTAACTAGGAGCCAGTGTAAAGACCTGAGGACAGGTGTAATGTGCTCTGATTTTCTGGTTGTGGTCAGAATCCTGGCAGCAGCGTTCTGGATAAGCTGCAACTGTCTTTTTGAGAAAGCCAGCGAGGAGTCCATTACAGTAATCCACCCTGCTGCTGATAAAAGCATGAACAAGTTTCAAACAAAGCATCTAATTTTTGCAATGTTTTTGAGATGATATTATGCTGATTTACTAACTGCTTTGACACGATTACTGAAACCCAGATCTAAAAATTTAAAGATTTAAAAGTTAAAATGAAGAATTTTGCAGGATCGCAAAAAAAATTGTCATTTTGTTGATTTTGCATTGGATTCAGCGATTGCGAATGGCTTTGTAGATTCACATGTTCAAAGTACTTTTCCCAAAAGTTGCTTTTGCTAGATATGTCTTTTTTCTTTCTTTCTTTCTTTCTTTCTTTCTTTCTTTCTTTCTTTCTTTCTTT
>CAIGQZ010001313.1:15945920-15958859 GCA_903798205.1 Danio tinwini
TTTCTTTCTTTCTTTCTTTCTTTCTTTCTTTCTTTCTTTCTTTCTTTAAATAGTTGGGCAGTTAAGAAAAAGACAGCTAAATTGTAGTGAAATTAGTCAGCCTCCCTAATGGACATGCCTCAACCAGCATGACTTGTTCTTGGTCTGGACAGAGTGCTGAAGACTCCTGACAGGCCCGCACGCATCTGATCATCCCTAGCCCTCCTCCTCCTCCGGCCCTGTCGCTATGGTGAGGATGTCACATGGAAACAGGCCAGCGGTGGGAGGTGTGAAAGAGAATGTCACAGACAGCAGTCCAAATATGACACCATTGGCAGGGGGCGCGCGGAGGGGAACGGCACACAACACCTCACTAAGCCACCTGAGCGTGAAATAAAGCAGATAAGAGAAACTGACCAGATGTTTCGCTCTGCGGGGCGATGCCAGAGTAAATGCCTGATGGAGACGCTCAAGTCCTGAGCTTGTTAGCCTATTGAGAAAGCTGAGACTCGAGTCCTATAGCGATGATTGATTTAATGGAAGCAGACAGTGCTCATCATTGTCAATCACAGTGATGGGCCGCTCTCTCTTCCCTCCCTGTCTCGCTCTGTCTCTTTTTTTAATATTTGTTTGCAGTCTCTCTCTCTCTTTCTCTCCCTCCTAAGCTTTGGTGCCAGGCTGGGCAGGCTCTGATGGGCAGACGGCGAGTTGTCTTCATTATAATGCCTTTATTTATTCATGTGTCTGCGGCCAGTGACAGCCGTGCCTGTGCACAGCTCTCCTCTCTGTCTGCGTCCTTAGAGATATGACTCATTTTCATTTCTCTCTCTCTCTCCTCTCACATCACTCTCTCTCCTCTGTCAAGTGCTGCTTTCAGTTAGCTTCAAAACTGACACGCGAACGCACAACGCGCATCAGTCACATCCAACGGCCCACGTCAGCACACAGAGGGTACTCGTCAACGTTGGGTGGAAGAATCGCTCTTGCTCGCGCGGGCCAGATTTCCTCATGACCACTTTTGGGAGGCCAGCTCTGGCTGACTGTTCCGGATGGCTCTATAAATAGCTGCGCTGCGGTTTTTGCCAGTTTGATAAGCCTGTAATTGGAGTTGCATCCATCAGGTTACTGAGGGCTTTTAATCCCGAGACGTGTTGGCTGGGACTCTGGGAGCTTTTCAGGTTAAAGAGCATATTCAGCGCCATTGTTTAAGCTTGGGTTCATCGAGCTAAATGGTATTAGATTATTACAGTGTGTCAAAAGCAAATTAATCTAATTTTTGCCTCTCCGTAGCTCTGCCAAACAGTCAACCCTAATCAGGCATCGTGTTCAGACCTCCTTTTTAAGCCCCTGGCATGAGGTACGTCAGGTTTTTCTGAAGGATTATAGTTCGGAATTAGGTTATATCTCGCTTTTACCTGAATTAGCGCAGTTTGTTGGGTTTTTACAGCTCTGCTTTAGTTACTAGTCAGCCTCTTTGTGGTGCAGATCAAAAGAAAAGCCGTGATTATGAAACGGATCACTTCACTCTAGGCTTTGAGGGTTTTTTTTTCTCTCCATGTGCTTTGATACGTCAGAATCTGGTGGGCTTCTGTTATGGATCCTGGTGTTTCGCTAGGGGCTGTCAGTGGACGCTCTGGTTGTCCTCTGGCAGATGAGGAATAACTGCAGCAAGCATGTGACAGAGGGGAGGCAGCTGGTGGCTGCTGGGATACGTGCTGGGTCACCTCACTCCAGAAAAATCCTCACATCTGTAACAATTAATGCCTTTCAGACAATTAGAGGAGTATCATCATCAGTGTGGGACATAATTAGGATTGTGACAGTTCTGGTACATTAATGACTCCTGATATTTCAATTCTTTTATTTATTTATTAATTTGCAGGGACACATATTTGAAAAGACATCTTCTTTGCCCAATTATAAGGTTTTTGATATTAATTAAATTTGAATAGATACTGTAAAAAACAAACAATAAATAATAATAAACATTAAACAGACATTGCAGATACTTTTTCATTCAAGTTTGTTATAGAGCAGAGATGCCCAAACTAGGGCCCCCGGGCCAATGTTGGCTCATGGTAACCTTTGATTTGGCTCACCATCCCATCTGAGAAGAGAGGGAGAATGATAGGGATGGTTTAGAGATTGTCATTTGAAATTTTATGTAACCTTTTATTGGTTTGTTTTATTGTTAAGCTACAAAAGCTTACTGAAGTTAAATATTTCAATTTAAATGGTTTAAATTAAGCATATTTAGTTTAAAATGTACATACTGTCACCCAACAGACAGAGGACAATGCAGAGACTTTGGTGAGTGAATCAAGGCAAAGGCAGATTCTGTAGTTCAGTGTTGTATACAGCACTGAACTACACTGCTATAAATGTGATTGTTTTTATTGCAGTACGTTATGATTAAAGTTATACTGCATTAGTTATTATGATTCAAAGTAATGCTTTCTATTTATTTATAAATATTCTAAAATGAATTAGGAAATTACGCATGGCAACTTTAATGTAGTATAGTTTGCTGTATTTATTATAGTGCCACTGCTCTCAATGATCTTTGGATTTTGGCCCTTCATAAAAAAAAAATAAAAATTGGGCACCCCTGTTATAAAGGCACCATATATTCAAAACAGTTTAACTGTTATTACATTTGAGAAATAAATCGAATATGATCATTTAGTGCTCTAACATATCTAATTATTGTAAATCCTGAAAAAAAATATATTATTGTATAGTATCCTATAACAATATTAATTTAATAGAGAAATCTTTAAAGGGTTTACTCATTTATGCTGGGCACTTTACAGGTATGTATATACATACAGAAATATAGTGCTTTTTTATTAATTTATTTATTTATTTATATATACACATTATGGTTGGGTCAATAGACAATGCCATCGTCCATCACCGATGACCGATAGACATCACAATGCTGAGCCAGCATTGCGATCCCCCGCCCCGCCCCTGTCGCAAACCCACTTGTGAAAAAAACACACTTGGGCCCTGTTTACACTAATACGTCTTTAGTTTTAAAATGGCATTTTAGAACGAAAATGATCCACGTCCAGTTACGTTTCCATCCACCTTTATTTAATGCGCATTTTGGATATGCACAAAAAAAAAAGATTGATGGAAACGCCAAGATGCGCATCAATTTTGAAAATGCACATAAAAACATATGTGCATGACTGAATCGGATAAACTATGATGTAAACACTTTTACCGAACAAATTCCAGTATGCACATAAAAAAAGGTCACGTGATTTTGTTATAAGAGATCATGTGATGATAAAAATGTGTGTGAATGGACAAACCATCAGACTGACTACACTGTAAAGCGTCTGAAATGTTGATTTTGTCATTCTAAAACGCCTTAACCATTTCATTATTAGTGTTATTATATTATTAATGACCTCCAGAATCAAGAGCGTCTGTGCTCCGTGTCTCACGCCTTCAAACGCCACTGCGCATTCACTGCGTGTCAGGATTGTCTTCTAGGCGCGAGTCATTTATTAAATGAAGAAAAGATTGACACAGCTTCTCTTATCGCAGCAAATTCCGTTTTTTCTGTTGATATCTGTCACCAGTTAATCAGGAAGTGATGATTTTGTTCTCTATTTGAATCGTTTGATGGAAACGCTGCTTTATTCGCATATCTTTTTTTGCAATAATCCAGTATTGCGCATAAAGTTAATTAGCATTTTTGGATGGAAACATAGCTACTGTCATTTGAGCTCCAGGCAGTGCTTTGAGCACAAAACCCCAGAGAGCAGTGCACGTTTATCAAGGATGTACCGCTGGATCACGTCTCGCTATATTTAAATAATCTTGTCTCTATTTACTGACTCTTCTGTCATTTGAATCTATCAGGTCACAAGTCACAGCGTCAGTACAATGCTTCAATCTTTCGCTTTCACACTTGTACTTAGTAATTTTTGCGAAAACCTCAGATACTGTTGGTTGGTTCCTGTTGGTTGTGCACCTTTTTTACCAAACAAGTTTGTCGACTTCATTGCAATGACACAGATCACTCTGTCTATGCACGCCAGAGTCTCGCGGAGAAAGTGATCGAGAGGTGATAATTTGTGTTAACTTATCTTTATTTATTTGAGTTATGATGATTTGGTTATGGGTAAAACAAAGACCATGCGGGTCAGGTAAATGAAACGGTAGGCTACAAATTATTAATTTAATATGAATTACTTAATTATTCATAAATAATTAATTCACCACCACCTACGACGACGATGCCATTGTCCATCACGATGTTTCACATTAGACATTGTACGATGCCAAATTGGTCGACATCGCCCAACCCTAATACACATGATGTATAGATGTATAGATTTAAATAAATGTTTGTGCGTTTATGAATTAAATATTTATATTAACTTATAAATCAAATTATATATATATATATATATATATATATAAACGTATATTTGCTCACACAGATATATAAACATTATATATGTAAATAAATATAATATATAAACTATTTATGCATTTGTGAGTACACAGATTGTGGACACTTTTATTTTGGATGTATTACTTTGATTAATTCAAGTGCAAATATCTAGATACTCAGAAACATAAAGCATAAAATATTTATGTGGAAAAACATTGGGATTTGCTTTGCATGTACAGAATACAGTTTTATTTCTAAAAAGGCCTAGTCTGGCTCTACCTGCTGTGCTGTAGTCTTAATGTAAAAAAAAAAAAAGAATTTTCCATATGATCAGCAGATTTTGAGGGAACATCAGCATTTTGCATAATTTATTTGTTTTTGTTTGCATGTCTTTCTTCACTTCCCCAAACAGTCCTAATATATGCACGTGTACAGTACAGCATGTGTGTGTGTAAGAGAGAGTCTTGGCTTCTGTGATCACGTGCAGCAACATTATGTCAGAGCTCCAGGCCGGGGGGCTCAACGCAGCGGGAGACACTGCTGTTTAATTTCAGCACTTCATCCCCCTCCGTAATGAAGCCTCCCTCACGCACGTTTGCTCACACCCTGCCAGTGCTGCTGGCGGGTAATTGGGATGTGACTGAGCATGAATATCCCTTACGCCTGCCGCAGACCGACCTCCCCACGACCCTGCAGATAGCTCTTTGTCTTAATGGACATATCATCTTTTATTTAGATCTCCATTTGAAAGTAATTGTCAGCAGGAGGGGGTTATTGCAGTAGATGGAGACGAATAGACTGGTGTTTCACAGCGGACCTCTTTGATTGGCCGCGGTTTTTGGCTGGCTTTGATTATGCGAGTCGGAACAAAGGTGTGTGCTGTGCCAAGCTGTTTTTGGAGGCTTATTAGAAGCGCCGCCCCGACCCCATCCTTCCTAATCAGCTGCCATTGGAGCTCTGCTGTCTCCAATGATCAAAGATGCGTGCAGCTGCCGTTCGAGTCCCAATACTGACATGTATACATTTAGATGTGTGTTTTTTTACATCCAGGATTATTTTTATTATTATTATTTTTCCCCCTATGGTTTGTTGTCAAGTAACTGCACCTGGTGGAAAACACTCTCCAGGTGCGGTTAAAATGCAACGCAGCATGTCATGTTAGAGTGTTGTTGTCTGTAAGTGTTGGGTCTGTAAACAGAAGCAGCAGGAATCATGAGAGATGACCTCAGGAAATGTTAGATTCGGCGGGGATGATCAGAGAGAGCTGGGCATTTGCTCATTTCAAACACTGGAGGTGTAAGTCAACATCAAATCAAAAGCATCTAATTTATGCATGCACAAAACTCCCTTTTAGACTTTTTGGACCACACTTACAGTTGGCGTACAGCACCGAATCACACAGATCTTGCTTCATCTAAACAATTATGGTAGCACTGTACAATAAGATTCTAACTTAAGTTTTGTATTTACAACCATACAAATAACGAACAATACATTTATTACAGAATTCATTATTATTATTCAGTATAATAATAATAATAATAATAATAATAATAATAATAAATTCAGTGGCTCAATGGGTAGCACTTTTGCCTCACAGCAAGAAGGTCGCTGGTTCGAGACCCGGCTGGGACAGTTGGTGTTTCTGCGTGGAGTTTGCATGTTCTCCCTGTGTTCGCGTGAGTTTCCTCTGGGTGCTCCGGTTTCCTCCACAATCCAAAGACATGTAGGTAAATTGGGTAAGCTAAATAGGCCGCAATGTATGTGTGTGAATGCAAGAGTGTATGGATGTTTCCCAGCACTGGGTTGTAGCTGGAAGGGCACCATAATTAATAAATGGACTAAGCCAAAAAGAAAATGAATGAATTAATGAATATTCATCCTTTTTAATGGTAATTAAAGTCATTCATTGTTAGTACTTTTTAACCCTCTCTCAGAGCATTAACTAAGAGCCGGTTTCGGGCAGCCGCTGCGAACAGATACTATACCAAAGTTGGCGACCCGGGGGTTTTACAGACTGTACCAAAAAGCTGCGGACCAGGGGGTGGGGGTGAAATTACGGGAGTTTTCCGGGAAAAATAACAAAATGGGAGGGTGGCAGGAGATGGGTCTGAAATACGGAAGACTGTGTTGGCAGGTTTGCTTACTGTACAGTATGACCAATATGATTGGTAACACATTAACTACTGGCTTATTGATTATTATCAATATATTAAATATGTATTAATAGTTATAAAGTTACAGTACCTACCCAATACTTAACACCATCTACTGACTTTCTAACTATTAATAAACAGCTAGTTAGTAGTTTGAGCTAAAGTTAAAGGTCAACTAGTTAAAGCTAGTTAAAAGAATAGTGTGAATTGTGACAAAATAAAGTGTTACTAATGATTATTAATAAATATTTTTATTATAAATTCTTTTTTATCTCTGGCATTAAGAAAACATGCTCATCCACAGAAATGTTTAACTTCACCAGATTGTCTTCACTTTTAGTTCATTGAGTTGTTAAGTGGCTGACTAGATATTTTTTATTTTTTTACATTATGAAAATACATAATACAATAATTATTATGTTGTTTCATACCCATTTGATTTTTGACCCTGTAAAACAGAGATGCCCAAACTAGGACTCACAGGCCAAAGTTGGCCCATGATAACCTTTGATTTAACCCACCATCCCATCTGAGAATAGAGGAAGATTGATGGGGATGGTTTAGAGCAGCGGCGCTCAACTCTGTTTTTGGAGATCTACCTTCCTGTAGATTTCAGCTCCAACCCTGATTAATCACACCTGAACCAAATAATTAGGACCAGTTACAAGCAGGTGTGTTTGATATGTGTTGCAACTAAAATCTGAAAGAAGGTAGGTCTTCAGGAACAGGGTTGGTTTAGAGATTGTCATTTCAAATCTATTGTAACCTTTTGTTTTATTGTTAAAAACTAACTGAAATTAAATGTCTTATTTAAATATTGTAAATTTATCAGATTTAGTTTAAATGCAGACACTTTGAGCAAATCACTGCAATGGCAGATTCTGCTTCACTAGTGTATTTAGCATTGAACTCCATTGTTCACTGTTATGTTTTTATTGCAATAAGTTATCATTTTTAAAGTTACACTTGCGTTAGTAAATATAGTTTAAAGTAAAGTTTTTATTTATAAATTTTTTTAGATATTATGAAATAAATGAGCAAATTAACCATGGCCACTTAAATGTAATAAGTGTGGTTTATTTACCTTTGGTCGACGGCTCATAATGATATTTGGTTACTGGCCCTTTATATGAAAAAGTTTGGGCAACTCTGCTCTAAAATATATTGCAGTGTCAAAATCACATGCTATCTATTAGGTAGTACATTTGATTTAAAAATCATTTTGTAATGTAATGTAATGTGTATTTATATAGCACATTTATTGTGAATGGACATACACCCAAAGCACTTCACAATCATGAGGAGGGTATCTCCACACCACCACTAGTGTGCAGCATCCACTTGGATGATGCGACGGCTGCTACAAGACAACGGGCGCCAGTGCACTCACCACACACCAGCTATACAGTAGGTGGAGTGGAGAGACAGTGATGGAGCCAATTCAGTGGATGGGGATGATTGAGAGGCCATGATAGGTAAGGGCCGATGGAGGGAATTTGGCCAGGATTCTAGGGTTACACCCCTACTCTTTAAGAGAAGTGCCATGGGATTTTTAATGACCGCAGAGAGTCAGGACCTCAGTTTAACATCTCATCCAAAAGATGGCGCTCACTGACAGTATAGGGTCCCCTTCACTTTTATTGGGGCATTAAGACCCACACAGACCGCAGGTTGAGCTGCTGACCTCACTAACATTACTTTCAACAGCAACCTAGTTTTCCCAGGTGGTCTTCCATCCAGATACTGACCAGGCTCAGCCCTGCTTAGCTAAAGAGTAACCGGTCTTAGACTGCAGGGTAATATTGCTGAGGTAATTTGTGATTACATTGTGACTGTTAGAAACGCATGATCTTTGTAGGATGAATATGGTAATTAGGAATACATTTCTAACAATACTATGTTAGTCGTGTTGTTGCTAACATTTGCATGAGTTGTGTTGCTTCACTTCCATTTCAAAATTCTCTGCTGTAGACTTATGGCATAGTTAATTGTCCATAAGAGGTGCACTTCAGAGTCTCATTAAAACTTATGGACATGTTCTGCTCATAAATAGTTTTTTTTTTGCCAAATATATTGCAAAAAGGTAGGCATATTTGGACCGAAGTGTCATTTCAGAACACTGTGGTTAATCCATTCAATTCTTATGTTTTGTTTGTCCTGATTTTATATGACATTGAATTATGAACAGTTTTTATTAAAAATATCTTTATGTGTGCCATATTGGGTTAGAACATCAGGAGTAACTGATAAGAGTTAGAATTTTTGTGCTTTTTATTTAGCTTTCAATATGCTTACAATTTTGAAATCCAAAATAACTGATTTGAGAAGACTTTCACCTCTTATAAGCATCACTAGTGCGGCCAATTGGTTTTAGAAGACATCAATAGTTAAATGAAGATAACTTGTGTGCAGTCAAGGGCTTTCAATTGATTTTAGGATAAATGCACCATCTGGAAGGTTCAATTTGGCAAGTCAATATTGTGGCAGAACTTACACCATGAACATGAAGGCTCCAAACAACTCCACGAAAAATATCATTAAAAGGCACAAAGCGGAGGGATGGTTACGAGAACATTTTCATGCCAGTGGATTTACTTTGGAGTTAAAATCTGTGATTAGAAAACTGGCAGAGTGTAGCACTGTTGAGTTTTGATTGGCAAGAAATATGTCAGACTGTTGAAGTAAAAATTGACTTTAAGGAACCTGGGATGCCTCATCAACAGCTTTATGATGTTTACGTCTTTTCGGTTTAGCTCTAAACAGACTTCCACACTGTAAAGCTAGGTGTGTTGCATCACAGACAGACGGAGTGATTAATTTCTCATGTATACAGGTCATCTCTCAGGCAGAGCATCTCATTCACTAGGGGCCCCATCAACAGACACTGCAAGGTTGCAATAAAAGCAGCAAACGTAGCATCGTGTACTCTAATAAATCTTCGGAGGTTAAACCCCACAGCACTAAAAACCTAGAAAGACCTTTTCATCATCCCCATAAAAGTGGCAATGTCACAGTGTTTGTGGTAAGCCACCGTTCAGGGTGCTGGAATTAGTGCTCCCCTGTAATCGAGTTTAGCACAGCCTACAGACAGACATCCTGGATGTCATTTCATTGTTCCATCAGCTTTTGTGCAAAGTTTGTGTAAGTCCGTTATAGTTGATATTTTTATATTCAGAGGGCTTTATGACCAGAACTCAATACAATCTGAATGCTAGTTCAGTGCCAAAGAAAGGAGTAGCAGGTTTGAGCTCTGACGAAGCGCTGACTTGGTAATAAATGGAAACATTCATTCATTCATTCATTTTTTTTCGGCTTAGTCCTTTATTAATCAGCGGAATGAACTCCCAACTTATCCAGCATATGTTTTACGCAGCGGATGCCCTTTCAGCTGTAACCCATCACTGGAAAACATCCATACACTCTCATTCACACACATACACTGCGGCCAATTTAGCTTACCCAATTCACCAGTACAGCATGTCTTTGGACTGTGGGGAAAACTGGAGCACCCAGAGGAAACCCACGCGAATACAGGGAGAACATGCAAACTCCACACAGAAATGACAGGTAGGTAGCTTTAAAAGGATAAGGAGCAAGTCATTGAGCAATTCATTCATTCAATTTGTTCAAAAGAGATTCATTCAGGAACTTAATCCCTCTTTTTATGAATGGGCCATTGAATCATTGTTCCATGGATTGGTTCAAATTGCAGATTTGTTCGGAAAGGAAATCACTGTGTGTTGATTAAAGACACAAATAGTCTGGGTTGGTTTGCAGTAGGGTTTCAGCTATCGATTATTTTAGTCATTGATTAATCTACCACTGTAATCGATCGTTTAATCGGATAAGCTTTCCCTTTTATTAAAAGATATTGTGACCAAAATGCAACAAGTTTGTGCAAGTCTGATATAGTTGAAATCTTTATATTCAGGGGATTTTATGACCAGAACAAATACAATCTGAATGCCAATTCAGGGCCAAAGAAAAGACAAATGTATACAAATGATTTATTTATTCATTTATTTATTTAAATACCCAGTAATGTTGACTTTTGTATGTACACCTAAAATATATAAAGTTACCTCCAAAATTACAAAATTTCACAATTGTTTACAGTAAAATGGCCTGTTACGCACTAATATCAATATGCAAGCCTACAATAATTATGTGTTGAAGTCATGATCGGTAGCAACAAATTATACACCAATGATTTTATGCGTATCTTTTACCATTAAAATGCTCAAATGTTTAGTCTACTATAGGGTACAGTACAGAGCGGTACCAAATGGATAGAGTTAGACTCATTGCTAAATGCCATTGGTTTACATACAGACTGTATGTAAGTCTGTGGAACAAGACAAGGAATTGACAACATAGAAGTCAGGATTTTTAAATGCAGTTTGCAGCTATGAATCATGGCTAACCCAAGCTTAAAACTTTTATAGATTCTGCTGAATGTCTTCTATTAGTATTTCACACGCCTAGTCTAAACAATGTGCCACTTTCGCGTCTAACTTTTAAATAGTGAACTTGATTTTGGAAAAGACATATGTGAACGGCCTGTCTGGCTTTGTTCAATAAGGATGTTGATCTCAACTTTCTGCCCCAACTTTCACACCTACTAAGTAAGGGTAGTATTGGCTTAAAAAAACGCAAGCCTGAACAGGGTGACCTGTTTCGAACCATACTGTGCTGTACTGTACTGAACCATACCGCTCAGTGGAATTGGCCCATAAATAAATGTGAAATATACTGAATGTGAAAATAAACCAGGAATATAAAATTTTGGAAGTTGGTCACGCAATTGAGTTTTCATCATTGATCATTCCCAACCACTTCCCTTTCAAACACTAAAATGCACAAAAGATCAACTCGCTTTATTGTTTCTAGACTTTAACATTCAAACTCTGAATCTGACCAAAATGTATTTATTTGTTCTCCTTATCAGTCTGCTATTACTTCCTGTTTTTACTAGTTATTCTCTAGCTGAGTTGCACGCACAGGGGCCTTTCTCCACCACACTCCATTCTGCCTTTCCAGGAATTGTCAATATATAGACAACTTCCTAGATCCTGGATATGCGATTTCCAGCTATTTTTTTTCTCAAGCTCTCAGACATTGAAGCTGTGTTTGTTTAACAATAATCGCTTTTCCTCTCTTTTCCTACTCGACCAGTGGATGATCCAGGAGCCGCACAATGTGGGCACCTTCTTCGGCTGCATCGGAAAGGATAAGTTCGGGAAGATCCTGAAAGAGAAGGCGGAGGAGGCCCACGTGGATGCCCACTACTACGAGCAGAGTGAGGAGCCCACGGGGAGCTGCGCTGCCTGCATCACTGGCGACAACAGGTCAGCCACCCCTTTCCTCTAGGGAGGGTCCTTATCGCTTCCTCAGGATAGCAGCCCCCGGCACACACACATTCACACACCCCACCTCACGATGCATTGGGACTCGGCGTTCCCTCGCCGGCTGTTCTGCTCTTTTCCGCCAGAGCTCTTGATTTATTTATTTGCCGGGGTTAGATCAGCACAGAGGTATTTTGATACACCGCATGACTTGGCCCTGAAGGGTGCTAGATTCCATGACTGAGCAGATATGTGAAACTGCTTGGGCTGAATTACGTGCTACCTACACGTTTGAACGGAGCAGATTGATGTGTTTATTTAAATGTCACTTACTATTTCTCGGGCCTGCGGTGAGAACGCGATAGCAAGCATTGAAGCTTATTGACTAATCTGTGATTGTATAGGCTCTGAGGATTTGTTCAAATGAGTAGCAGGTTTGAATCCTGACGAAGCGCTGACTTGGCTTTGGAGCGAGGCCAGATAGTGTTCAAGCAATTCATTTGATTTGGTATTTAGCAAATGAAGTTGCTTTGGAATTTCCCTGTTTTATTAAAGATTACAAATTTTAAGCATTATTCAGCTAAAACTGACATTTTTATTTACTTGCTTGCTTTGAAGTTGTTCCAAATAGATTTTTTTTATTGTTGCTGATATCTACTGACTTCTGAGTATAGGAAAAATATAGAAAATATTGAAATGCAATATGGATACTTTTCATAAGACTACTATGATTCATTTAACAGTCATCAGTATCTTAAACCCTTGAAAGTTTTTAACCCTTGCACACGTGAGTTTTAAATACTCTAGCTGACCCTCCTGCGTGAGTTTTTTTTTGTGAGCTTTACTTGGGCCCTGTTTACACTAATACATTTTAGTTTTAAAATGGCGTTTGAGAACGAAAACGATCTACATCCACACTGGCGATTCACCTAGCATTTCTGAACAGATTTCCGTTCACACTATACTACTGAAAACGCACATCACATGACCACACACACACACACACACACACACACACACACACACACACACACACACACAC
>CAIGQZ010001313.1:15958869-15975751 GCA_903798205.1 Danio tinwini
CACACACACACACACACACACACACACACACACACACACACACACACTCTGCCATGCGCTGCAGCATACAGTGCATCCGGAAAGCACTCATAGCGCTTCACTTTTTCCACATTTCTTTATATTCATTTATTTCCTCAAAATACACACAATACCCCATATTGACAATGTGAAAAAATATTTTTTGAAATTGTTGCAAATTTATTAAAAATAAAAAGCCTGAAAAATCACATGTACATAAGTATTCACAGCCTTTGCGCAATACTTTGTTGATGCACCTTTGGCAGCATTTACAGCCTCAAGTCTTTTTGAATATGATGCCACAAACTTGACACACCTGTCTTTGGGAATTTTTGCCCATTCCTCTTTGCAGTACCTCTCAAGGTCTATTAGGTTCGATGGGAAGCGACGGTGTACAGCCATTTTCAGATCTCTCCAGAGATGTTCAATAGAATTTAGGTCTGGGCTCTGGCTGGGCCACTCAAGGACATTCACAGAGTTGTTGTAAAGCCACTCCATTGATATCTTGGTGGTATGCTATGGGTCATCGTCCTTTTGGAAGATGAACCGTCACCCCAGTCTGAGGTCAAGAGCACTCTGAAGCAGGTTTTCATTCAGGATGTCTCTGTACATTGCTGCAATCATCTTTCCCTCTGTCCTGACCAGTCTTCCAGTTCCTGCTGCTGACTCTCACTGCAAGAGTTGAGTTTTAGTCCCATCAGACCAGATCATTTTGTTTCTTATGATCTGAGAGTCCTTCAGATGCCTCTTGTCAAATTCCAGGCAGGGAGTGGCTTCTGTCTGGCCACTCTACCATACAGGCCTGAGTGGTGGATTGCTGCACAGATCGTTGTCCTTCTGTAAGGTTCTCGTCTCTCCACTGAAGAACGCTGGAGCTCAGACAGAGTAACCATCAGGTTTTTGATCACCTCCCTGACTAAGGCCTTTCTCTCCCGATCCCTTAGCTTAGATGGCCGGCCAGCACTAGGAAGAGTCCCGGTGGTTCCAAACATCTTCTACTTGATGGAGGCCACTGTGCTCATTGGAACTTTCAGAGGAGCAGACATTTTTCCTCAAGACAATTCTGTCTTGGAGATCTACAGACAATTCCTTTGGCTTCATGCTTAGTTTGTGCTTTGACATGCACTGTCAACCCTGGGATTGTATATATAGACAGGTGTATGCCTTTTCAAATCATGCCCAATCAACTGAATTTACCACAGGTGAACTCCAATTAAGCTGCTGAAGCATCTCAAGAATAATTAGTGGAAACAGAATGTACCTGAGCTCAATTTAGAGCTTCACAGCAAAGGCTGTGAATACTTATGTACATGTGATTTTTCAGTTTTTTTATTTTTAATAATTTTGCAACAATTTCAAAAAATCTTTTTTCATATTGTCATTATGGGGTATTGTGTGTAGGATTTTGAGGAAATAAATAAATTGAATCCATTTTGGAATAAGGCTGTAACATAAAAAAAATTTGGAAAAAGTGAAGCGCTATAATTATTTTCTGGATTCACTGTATGTGTGCGTCTAAGCTCCAGGCAGTCAGTGGGTGCTTTAAGCAGAGCTTCCCAGGTAAATGATGTGCCCTTCGGATGGTTCATCAAGAATCTACCGCTGGATCTAATCTTACTACAGTATATTTATTAAACGTGATATTTAATTCATCTTGTCAAGGAGGCAGTTATGTTATAGGCTCTGTTTTGTGAAGATGACGGTCATATAAGTATGTACAGTAGCTACATAACACCTCAACATTTTTGTGTCTGTTAAGTTGTTAACATCAAAATGAAAACAGGCAGTTCCTTATATCATATTTTCATTTTATTGTTACGAAAGTGAAACAACGTAGCCAGGGTGATGCGAATGAGGTTATAAAATGCACTGTTCACTTTGAAGATTTACCAGACTTGTCCTTGCGAAGTCTGAATTTACAAGGAAATGATACAAGACTGAATTTTTTGTAGGCTACTTAATATTGAGGAAAAAGCCCCAATCAGAATGTGTGCAGCCCCGCCTCCATTTTCAGATGTTTCTGTTTTCCCCCATTCACACTAACACGGAGCAGTAGCATTTTAAAATGGAAACGGCCTCCTCAGCGTTTTCAAAAAGCTCAGTTTTCAGCGCTCGAAAACTCCGCCATAGTGTGGACGGATGGCGTAACCATAGCAAAACGTACGCGTTTTAAAACTAAAACGTGTTTGTGTAAACAAGGCCTTAGAATCCATTGCGCTTTGAAGTTCCCATGGTGTCGCGTCAAGTTTATTACATGACCCACCAGCCCTAATGATCTATCTATATATTGTACTTTGATACTTGTTGCCCTTTTTTTGTAAATATTGACAAATGTTCTATTTATATTATAACATTTCTGATACAATTCTCAAATATGTGATATAACATATATTTTGTCTTTTAAACAGCCTAATAATGATCGTTATATTTGTTTTATGATGGGTAATGGGTGCCGCCGTTGTTGCTAGAAGGGATACAGCTGCGATCTGAAAGTATTGAGAAGTATTTCTATTATTTATTAAAGTATGCATTAACACTTTAGCTGCCCCACCAATAAATTTCTTTGGGATTGGATTTCTTAAATTCTAATTTTGCTAGTTAACATACTGAATGCATTTTATAACACACCCCAGAATTTCTAAAATTTTAACCTTTACCAAATGGTTGATATGTTGGTTTATAGTAAAAGTACCGGATATTATAAATAAACTATGAAGGTCTGAAAAATATGAAGTGTAATTACAATAAATCATGTTGTTAAACATAATAATAATAAAAAAAATTACAATAATATTTATTTTTTTAAAGTATGCCATAAAATTTTTAGATTCTCATTTAACATCAAGTGTAGGAGTGCAACAGGATGCTTGTTTGACTTATTGATTTATTTTTTTGCTGTGTGTTTTTGCTGTGTTTTTACAGTGCTGTGTGTAAACATTATTTAAAACTGTCAAAATATGGTCAACCATTTGGTAGAGCAGGCAGTTAAAGGGTTAATTGTATTATATTAGCGTCTACCCCTACCTCAACCCTAAACCCAACCCTCATGGTAATGTAAAAATATTATTTGTTGTACAGTGTCACAAAAGTTTTGCTATATTGGCCCGAGTATCCTCATCTGTATTTAGACCAAGATGGCGGCGCGTACACATCGCGAGGCTCGGCGTCTCTCCAGTTTCTGCAATTTTGCAGTATTTTTCCTGCTCATTTCGGGTCTGTTCGTGCAGAACAGTAATGCCTTTACATCGTACACCCGACAGGAGATCTTGGATATTGGTTTGTGCATTTCGGACAGTTTTATCAGCAATCTACGACTCATCCCAGAGATCGCCAGGACACCCGAGGCTGAGCGCTCCGTCCGGCCGGGCAGGAGTGCTCGAAGACGGCGACGCGAACGTAAACAAAGGCGGGGGAAGCGCGGCGGGCTTAGAGCTAAGCTAAAGCTAACACCACACCGGCTCTCTTTACCCAGCATCTTCCTCGCCAATGTACGGTCCCTGGTGAACAAAATGGATGAGATTAGACTGCGCATCAACCACAGCAAAAGATTATGGAACTGTAATGTCATGATTTTCACAGAAACATGGCTAAACAGCGGGATACCAGACAACGCTGTATCTTTAACTGAGCATCAGACATTCCGAGCAGACAGAGCGGCGGATGACTCCGGTAAGACCCGAGGCGGAGGATTATGCATTTATATTAACAAAGCGTGGTGCACAAACTCTGTCATCGTTGGGAGACATTGCTCTGTTAACCTGGAATTTCTGATGGTCAAATGCAGACCGTTTTATCTGCCACGGGAGTTCACCTCCACCTTTATAATCGCTGCTTACATTCCACCCAATGCTGATGCAAAGCTTGCTATGAATGAACTTCATGCAGCCATCAGCAAACAACAGACTGCTCACCCGGAGGCTGCTTTTATTGTTGCGGGGGATTTTAATCACTCAAACTTAAAGACAGTGCTCCCCAAATTCCATCAAAACATTTTCTGTCACACACGGGGAAACAAGACTTTGGACCAGGTATACACAAACATGGCTGAAGCCTATGCTGTTACCCCCCTCCCCCACCTGGGTCAATCAGATCACCTTTCTTTGTTCCTCACCCCCCGATACTCACCCCTCATCAACCGTGTGAAGCCATCAGTGAGGACCATCAAAGTGTGGCCAGCGGGGGTAGACTCCACACTCCAGGACAGGTTTCAACACACAGACTGGAGTATGTTTGCTTCCCAGGCCACATGTGGCTCTCACACAGACATTAACAGCTACACTTCCTCTGTTCTGGAATACATCAACACCACCATTGACAGTGTTACAACCCAGAAACAGATCACCACATACCCAAAGCAAAAGCCATGGATGAACAAGGAGGTGCGCCTCCTGCTGAAGGCACGCAACACTGCCTTCAGATCAGGGGATGCACAGGCCTACAGCACTTCCAGGGCTAATCTGAAGAGGGGCATCAAAAAGGCCAAGCACTGCTACAAGCTAAAGCTAGAGGAGCACTTTTCCAACTCTGATCCTCGGCGCATGTGGCAGGGCATACAGGCCATCAGCAACTACAAACCCAGCCATTCCACACCCACAGCCACAAATGTCTCCTTTCTGAATGAGCTTAATGACTTTTATGCCCGCTTTGAAAGAGATAATAATGAACCCTACATCAGGATCACTTCCTCAACCGACCACTCACCCATTACACTCACCTCCTTAAAGGTCTACACCGCACTGAGTCGGATCAATGTGCGTAAGGCTGCTGGACCAGACGGTATTCCTGGGCGCGTCCTCAAAGCATGTGCAGAACAGCTCGCTGGGGTATTCACAGACATTTTCAACCTGTCCCTTAACCTAGCAGATGTGCCAACATGCTTTAAAACCACCTTTATTGTGCCAGTGCCGAAACACTCCAGCCCAACATGCCTGAATGACTACCGCCCTGTAGCACTCACACCTATCATCATGAAGTGCTTCGAGCGGTTGGTCCTGGCACATCTGAAAGACTCTCTGCCATCCACACTGGACCCACATCAGTTTGCCTACCGTGGCAACAGGAGCACAGAAGATGCAGTCTCCATAGCACTGCAACCTGTGCTCACACACCTGGACAATAAAAACACTTACGCACGAATGCTGTTTGTTGACTTCAGCTCAGCATTCAACACTGTCATACCCTCTAAGTTAATGATCAAACTTAGAGACCTGGATATAGACACGTCTCTCTGTAACTGGGTTATCGACTTTCTAACTAACAGACCTTAGAATGTTAGATCAGACCACATCTGCTCCACCACCATCACACTCAACACTGGTGTACCACAGGGCTGTGTGCTGAGCCCCTTCCTCTACTCCCTTTCCACCATCGACTGTAGGCCTGTGAACAGATCCAACGCCATCATCAAATTTGCAGATGACACCACAGTGATTGGTCTAATCAGCAACAATGATGAGACTGCCTACAGGCAGGAGATACAGCATCTGGCCACGTGGTGCACAGACAATAATCTGCTCCTTAACACCAACAAGACCAAGGAGCTCATTGTGGACTTCAGGAAGGAACGAACAGACTCACATGATCCCATCCACATCAATGGGATGGCCGTCGAGCCTGTCTCATCCTTCAAGTTCCTGGGCACCCACATCTCCAAGGACCTTTCCTGGACCACCAACACCACCAGTCTGGTCAAGAAGGCTCACCAGCGCCTATTTTAATTAAGGCAACTTAAGAAGAACCAGCTGTCATCAGCCGTCTTGGTGAACTTCTACCGTTGCACAATAGAAAGTATCCTGACGAACTGTGTCACAGTCTGGTATGGAAGCTGCTCTGTTACTGAGCGTAAGGCGCTGCAGCGCGTGGTGAAAACTGCCCAACGCATCACAGGGACCACACTGCCAGCCATAGAGGACATCCAGAGGAAACACTGTCTGCGCCGAGCACGCAGTATTCTTAAAGATTCCTCTCACCCTGCTCACAGACTGTTTTCTCTCCTGCCTTCTGGCAGGCGCTTCAGGCTCCCCCGGACAAAAACCAGCAGACTTAAGAACTGACTTTTTGCCCCCCCCCTAATACACTCCCCACTCTCCTCATAACTCAGACTCCTCATAAATCGCTGCACTACTTAACATTTGCACTTTTAAAAATTGCACATTTTCATTGCACAGATTGATTCACTTATTTGATCTGTACATACCTACTGCACATTTGTAATTATGTACACACCCACTGTACATATACATTTGTAATCATGTTTATCTATCTGCACACTTCTGATTATTAATAGCTACCTGTACATATATCCATCTATTGTAAATCTCTGTTCATAGCTAACACTACCTGTATATAATGTTCATAGTACATCCATTTGTAAATATCACCATAGTTTTTCTATTACTGCACTTTATAACTTATACCTGTATCCTGCACTTGCTGCTATTGCACTCCTGGTTAGACCTAAACTGCATTTCGTTTCCTTGTACTTGTACATGTGTGATGACAATAAAGTTGAATCTAATCTAATCTAATCTGTATCCCATTTAGACTTCACCCTCTCCTGCAGCGTGGTAAAGCCTAGATGGTATACCGTGGAGGATTCCGCTTGTGCAAGGCTTTTGAAATGCAGTGTGTATGGGCAAGACAGTAAATTTGATGTTGTCTCTTCTGGCTGCCATTGGTACATATAAAAGCTCCCGTTGTGGAGTTATTATTTTATCATTTCAGCAAATAGAGTGGGCTATATGCACAGCTAGTGTTTTTTAGCCAATGATGAACTTCCGGTGAAAGCTTTATGTGACTATTTTCAGGTTGCTTTTACATCATCGATGTTGTAATGTAATTTAAATATAATCAGTTAAATTGACTTTTGGTTGATAAAGCATAAAAAGAGACGTAAAACCGTTTAAACACAGGCGCCATCATTAGCAGCAGGCTAGCACAGAAATTCTATTGAAAATACTGGGGTCAAATTAAATTTTTAGGAATAATAATTTAGGAATTTAATGGCCCTCTTTATGAATTGGCTATTAAATGATTCAGAAATCGCTGTGTGTTGATTAGAGACAACAGTTCTTGCTGTGGTTTGAGGGAAGTATCAGAAATTATTACAGCATTCACTATAAACATTTGGTCACAGCTTACTTTAAAGGGCACCTATTTTACCCCTTTTTTAAGACCTAATATTAATATCATGGTTCTTTTGAGTGTGCCACATTAGGTTTAGTTCAAAACACAATACAGTTTACTGTTTTAGGGGGGTGTTGCTTCAAATGAAAATTAGTTTCGACTTCCCGCCCAACTTAACAAGGGGGCGGAGCCAAGAGCTCCCCCGCTTTGTGCATTGCAATAGACAGGCAGACAGAGAGAAGCAACATGAGTGAGAGTACCAGCCAGCTGTACATGTACGACTCAGACATAAACCAAGCAGAGAGTACAAAATCATTTGTGTCTTTGTAGAGTTTTACAGCCAACTGTGTGCTAGTTTAAAGCTCCGAGCTTGTAGCCTACACAGAGACTAATAAAGCACAATGAATTAACTTTGACTGAAGGGCATCACACACCGGATGCACCACGACACGGCGTGCACATGACAGTTGAATGTATCGCACACTTGCGGCGCCGGTGTGTGTCACCTGTTAGAAGCTTATGTTTAGAATTCAAAAAAGCATGCCGCTGCGTGGCGCGACGCTGCATGGCGCCGAGCGGCGCTTCTGGTGTCCGACCTGCTTGAGGCTATAACTAAAGGGCGTCATACACCGGACGCGCTGCTCAGAGCCATGACGCGGCGCACATTCGCATGTTATTTAAAATGAAACTATTCAGATAACGCTCTGTGGCGTGGCAGAAATATGAACAGTGTCCTGAGCAGGGCCAGCGCGTCCATAGAGGCAACCTAGGCGGCAGAATAGTGAGCAAACCCCCCAGTCCTCACTTTCATCTGCGACAACGCGAAATGCATGGCGCTGCGCGTCGTTAGTTCGTTATTTCCAATGGAGGGACGAGCACGTGAGGCAGCGCGCTCGCACTTTCCAGCTGCATCTAGTTAAGATGACAGGGAGCTTCTGTGACCGCAGGAAATGCAAACGGCTGAAGTTTAAGGAAGACACAATGAAAAGTACACATGTATGCAAACACACCAAAACTTACAAACACTGGCGGCAAGGAGAGGGATAACATGGTGAATGTTGAGCCCAATGAGCCTTACATCTAAAAATAGAGCAAGGGTGTTTCTTTGGTGACATCGCTTTGACTCACGCTGAAAATGGTGGATGTGAAACAACATACTGAGGATATGGTAATGGCCACCTGTCAATCAATATTGATGGGCGGGGGGACCGCACTCCTACATCAAGTTGCGGTCGATCTCAAAACAGCTCCAATTGGTCCACCATTTTTATGTTGTTAAATTAAAAAAAAAGACCAAGTGTGTTTATATCACCCCAATATGACAGTCTATACACTATACCTACACATATGTCTGTCCAAACAGCTTGAAAAGTAGATTTTTCACCATAGGTGCCCTTTAAGGTACATCTCCTTCTATTAACAAATCATAAACTAAGACTTTGAGGTCAATATAGTACTAATTTGCTGCTTATTAATAGTTAATAATGTTCTATTTGGGTTTAGATATAGTTATTTAGAATGATAGCATACTTTAAATATTAATATACAGCCAATATCTTATTAATAAGCAGGTACTAAGCAAATAGTTAACAAAAATAATTGATAGAATGTCACAATTTATATTTAGCTTACTTATAAACATAAAGGGATGACAATTTTTCTTGCTTGACATTTGATTGTATTATAAAAGTCACTTTAGAATGTTTGTTGAATAGAAGTCACAGGCTATTAATGCTTTTGTTGCTTTAATAAAGAAATACATGGGTTTGCAGTGGCACCAGTGTCTGTGTCATCAGCTGAATAATAGATGTCCCTCTAAGGAAGTCGTGA
The DNA here is from genome assembly GCA_903798205.1 of Danio tinwini. Classification (NCBI taxonomy): domain Eukaryota; kingdom Metazoa; phylum Chordata; class Actinopteri; order Cypriniformes; family Danionidae; genus Danio; species Danio tinwini. The sequence continues at coordinate 15,967,843 of CAIGQZ010001313.1, forward strand.
TCGTTCAGGTGGTGTTCTGCATTTGTTTTGCATGTGTTCTTTCATGCTATTGCTTTTTAATCAGAGCTGCTAACAAAACAATTGTAAAGTGTGCGTGTGCATGAACAAACGCTCACAGGTGTGTTCTTTCTAAAGCTGAGCAGACAAATGAGAGGCACTTCAGATCATCCCGGTCACTTTATTTTGTGTATTTTTCTCATCTGGGCAGTTCATGTCGAGAGAATGTTGATGAAAGCAAATGCTAACAGATGGCTCTCTCCATGCTACAGACCACACATACTTTTGGTCATGTAATGTACAATACCAGTCAAAGGATTGTGATTAGTAAAAAAAAAAAAAAAAAAAAATATTTAAACATATTTAAAAAAAAAAAAATAAAAAAATTTATTTTAAAAAAAAAAAAAAAAAAAAAAACATATTTAAACATATTTAGAAACTGAAATATAATAACATTTAATTCAAGCAAAATATTGCAAAAAAAAATTACAACAACATTTCAACAAAATTTTTCAATGTTTTTGCTTCTCTTGAACATATACATTTGGGTGTATTAGTTTATGGACCGTTATTGTAAGTTATTTTGTTGGATAAGCTCCAGATTTGGCTTCAGTACTGACTAATCTAATGTATATGCACACATAATATTGTATAGCTTCCTATTAAAAATCTGAATTTAAAAGATCGATTCGAGAGGGGTGTACTTATATATGCTGAGCACTGTGTGTGTGTGTGTGTGTGTGTGCGAGGGTGCACTTGTTTGATCAAAATATTTATATATTATTACAACTTAAAATAGCTATTTTCTTATTGAATTTAGTTTAAAAAGTGATAGTCGTGTCATTTAAACTGAATCAGCATTGCTTATTGTTATTATCAGGGTTGAAAACTGTTGGCCTGCTTTATTTTTTAATGAAAACTGTGATGCAGAACCATTCCAAAATACAATAAAAATTATTTACTTTTATTCATCAAAGAAACAATTTAATTTCCAAGAGTAAAGTAAACACATTTATAAAGTATTTAAAAGATTTTTTTTTCAAGTAAAATAATTAATGTTATTAAATAATGTAATTTTAACTTCCTCCTTTTAAAGAAACTTTATTAATCGTACACTGTAAATATGTCCATATTTTGAGATTCATACTTTTTTTGCATTATGGGATGTTGATTTTTGCTCTGTCAGCTTTTGATGTAAAAAAATTCAACTTTTTGTAAAGTGACTTTTATTGACATTTTAGTAGTTTGAAATAGTATTATTTATTACAAATAATATATAGAGAAATAAGTCTGTAGAATAACAGAAAATGTACTGGCAGTTTATTACAAGGTTTTTGTACTGTTATATACAACACTAACCCAGACAATATATCACTTTAAACTATTAAAATTTTTCAAAAATTGCCAATTCACGAATATTTTTTACAGTGTAGAGTAAGATTTGATCATAATGGAAAAGAAAATTGGCTTATTAAAATGATTTCTGAAGAAACATGTGACGCAAAAACACAAAAATGGGTAATTTATTACTGTAATTTATTTTATTTTTAGATTACTTCAAGTTATCTTTTATTATTGCAATCAGAGAGATACAATATTATTTACTAAGAATTAATACGACATCAACTGTTCCAGTCAAAATTAGACACTTTCTTACTCCCTAAATCGAACACAGTACAAGTATACATTATAGCAGAATATAAATTCCAACAAACACTTATAATAATAATAATAACAATTATAATAAATTACAAAAAATTATGTGACTACAAATATGCATAATACTGTAAATGCAATGAAACAAAAAACGAATAAATAAAATATAAATTAAAAATTAAATACCAAACAAAAACCATTTACAAATAAACTAGGGGCAATTAAAACAGACCAGGTCTATATTTAATTTAATTAATTTATTTTTTTCATTTCATTTTATTTTATTTTATTTTATTTAGATTTATTTTATTTTAGTTAATTCAATTACATTTTTAATACATTTAATAACATTTTTTTTTTTAAATGTGACCAAAAAATTAGCATGATCCCAAACTTTTGAGCGGCAGTGTACATTTCAAAAGACTCATGTAACTTGTGAAGATATGCCAGTGCGGAAGAAGATTTCTGAGGACTGGTCTCTTTGTTTGGGCTGTCACTGGGTTAGTGCAAGCAGAGCAATGCATTAGAGACGGTTTGAAAGAGCAGCAGCTTGTAGAGCTGTCAGCCTTGGCCTTATGAGACTCCTCTCATTAGCACCTCACCTGTCAAAAGCAGACCCTTTCATTACAGGAGACTTGCAGACCTGCAGCTCAAGGCCTGAAAGCGGTTTGATCAATATCTTCCTCAATACTTTTCCCCCTTCAGCACACCTGTACGCAGCCGCTGGTGAGACGCTGTTAAAAGAGTGCTGATATGAGAGTGGGTTGCTGGTCTCTGCCCTTCTGCCCACTGTGAGGCGTAATGATGGCATGGAGAAGAGTCTGCTCTGATCAGCATGACTGTACCTCTTGAAACGCTTATTATGTCTTAATGGATTTGATTTTGATTAACACGATGACATCCAGCCGAAGGGTGTCAGATCAGCATCTTGCATGTGGACATTTCAACCAGTGGGTTTTTTTGTTTGTTTGTTGAGTGGTTTCATTGGATGGTTATAGCTGAGATGCACAGAATAGCAATATATTAGTGACACACTTTATTAGATGATATTAAAGAATTTACGTGTAATCATAAGGAGATTACAGTGTGTATCAAAGATTATTATTTGAAATGGTACGTATTTGAAAAGTAAAATATTTAGTTTGGTGTGTTTTAGTTGTCTAATAGTAATTGTAAATGTTATTTGAATGGTCAGTCAAATCAAAGTAGACAGAGACGCATTGTTCACAGATGTTAAACATGAATTCTAATGTGATCCTTCAGTTTTATAGTGGCAAAAGGTTTATTATTTGACAACTGCTTTTTCATAGCAATTTAAAACATCCCGTAGCAGCAAATCAACAGACATTTGAGCTATTTTAAATAGAAAATATTCTAATTAATTAATTAATTAATTAATTGGTAACATAATTCATGTAATTCATAAGTGAATTTAAAGGTGTATATACAGTAGTCAACATTTAAAGGGCCATAAAGGGTGTGTAAAGTGGGTGAGTTCAGCTTTGTTTAGGTGGGAGTGTCAAGTGGCGAAAGAGAAAAGGGTTTGCATGAAAAGGAGAGTTTCATTACGCGCACATGCTGATTTCCACAGCTGCAACACAAATACAGATGTAGGGGAGATACACAGTCACTATTGCCCTGTTTACACTAATATGTTTTAGTTTTAAAATAGCGTCTTAGAATGAAAACAATCCGCGTCCACACCGGCCTTTCACCCAGTGTTTCTGAACAACTCTCTGTCCACACTACACCACTGAAAACACATCACGTGACCACACACGCACTCTGGCAAGCACTGCAGCGTTGAGAGCTGTGCACGTCAGACTGCTTATCAAGGATCTACTGCTGGATCTAATCTCACTATATTTGTTAAACATGATATTTAATTCATCTGGTCTCTATCTAATGAAATATTCCCTGACTTTGGTCTTTCGAATCTATTACTTGTTCTCAGGTAATGTGTTTTGGCTGAGCGCAAAGATAAGTTAATTTATTAAATTAATTAATGTAACAATGTAATCTGATTCTGCACATTTGACTGATTGCTTGCCTTTCCTATATTGTATAAACTTATTGTATGTTATACTTTTATTATGGCCATTATTAATTATTATAACTGATTCAGCAAAACAGAGGGTATGTTTCGTACTTTCAATGAAAATGAAGGAAGGCAGTAATGTTATTTTGTTATAAATATGCATACAGTGAAGTTGACGCTATAAATATGTAGCTACACGATGCCTCAACATTTTTGGTGTCTGTTAAGTTGTTAATATCAAAATTAAATTAGGCAGTTCCTCATATCATGTTTTCATTTTATTGTTAAGATAGTGAAACAACGTATCCAGGGTGATGTGAATGAGGTTATAAAGTACACTGTTCCCTTTGAAGATTTACCTGACATGTCATTGGCAGTTTGTTTTTCACATCAAACTTGCAAAGTCTGAACTTACAAGGAGAGGATGCAAGACTGAACAGTGTGTAGGCTACTAAATATTGAGGAAAAAGCCCCAATCAGATAGGCGAACGTCTGCAGCCACGCCGTTTTCAGATGTCTTCGTTTCCCCCCCCTCCACAATAACAAGGAGCAGCAGCATTTTAAAAATAAAACGGCCTCTTCAGCGTTTCCAAAGCAATCAGTTTTTGGCACTCAAAAACTCCGGCGTAGTGTGGACGGATAGCGTAACCGTAGCAAAACGTATGCGTTTTAAAACTAAAACGTATTAATTTGAACGGGGCCTATGTTTACATGGACATCAGTAATTGAATTATTTGCCTTAATCTGAATAAGACAATAATAAGATTAAGGTGTTTACATGAATTGCTTTTTAATGATGATCCCATTAAATGATCCCATTTTACATGTTATAGCACATAACTCAAATAACGTCATTGCATCACTACGCTTTCCACATTTTTTTCTGGAGTTTCATGTAATTTCGGATGTTTCAATCTAAATTTTTGACTTTAACTGCAGTTTGGCACTTTCACATTCATTCAGGAACATTTCATGCATTTTTTTATTTTTTTTTATGGAATTTGATACCGCATGCCGAATGGGAGAAAAAAAACCTTCACATTTCTCGGTAGGTGCAGAGAATAGCGGCAAACAGCTATGTGTGTATAGACTATCCTGTCACAAAATGCAGCGTAAATTATTTGCGGCGAAAATCCTACATGACGGTAATAAACTGATTAAGGTGTTTACATTAGTAAAGCAGCATTTTCAGCGGATCTTTCAGTCCATAATATTGTCGTTATATTACTGTAAACTTAGTAACTAAATAATTTTGACTAAGGTATGTCTTTAAAAACTGAAATAGTACTGCTGACGATTCGATAAGCATAAACAACGAACATTGATTGCACACTTACCAAATCTGTAGAGACAGGACAATCCACATGAACTGGAAGCACGTCTTTTGTGGCAAATCTGGATTTCACCATTTCCAGATGCGAAAAGCTCTTGGGTAAAAATGTTCCTTACAAACAAATTTTTATCGCGTGTTAGCAGACCACTGTAATCCACACGTGGGTCCACGCGCCAGCTGTGCTCTCATAATGTGGAAATGGAAACAAAACCTTCATTGCAGCACATTTATAAACGCTGACAACCCATGTCTCCGAACAAGTCTTCTTCTTTCACTTGTTTGAATTACAGTTGGCAACACAATGTGGCGTCTCTCTGCCGTCTGAACACTGTAACAGGTAAAAACTTTAAAAAGTGTTTAAAGCTATATCATGCATATTAATGAAGTTGCATCTCATTCACAATAGAGAGCACTGATTGGTTTAAACCAAGCCTTTCTCATAAATTAATGCTGAAATATCAAAGACGTCACATTGTACCGGTTGCTACAGACATCCAGTCTCCACTCTGAAATTTATACAATGCTCTCATGGCCATGACGCAGCTTTCAAAGTGGAAGAACTTCTAGTTGATCATTTGGAAAGGTGGCAGAAGGTAGATTTTTCAGATGAATCACCTGTTCAACTGCATCCCAATCATCACAATACTGCAGAAGCAGCCTGAGGTATCAAGACATTTGTGCTGCCCATTACATTACAAACCACAGGAGAGGGCAAATTCTTCAGCAGGATAGCGCTCCTTCTCATACTTCAGCCTCCCCATCGAAGTTCCTGAAAGCAAAGAATGTAAAGGTGCTCCAGGATTGGCTAGTCCAGTCACCAGAGATAAACATTATTGAACATTTCTGGGGTAAGATGGAGGAGGCATTGAAGATAAATCCAAAGAATCTTGATGAACTGGAAGTCCTGCAAGAATGTTTTCTTTGCCATTCCAGATGACTTTATTAATAAGTTATTTGAGTCAGTGCAGAGATGTATGGATGCAGTCGTCCAAGCTCATGGGAGTCATACACAATATTAATTATTTTTCCACTGCACCATGACTTTATATTCTATACTGTACATTATTTCTGTTAAGTGACAAGACTTTTGTCTAAGTAAAGTCAGACCTTACTGTCCTAATAAAATAATTAAAAATCAAAACATGATAATATTTTATTTTGGTAAAATTAGCATAATCTAGAGGCCTTTGCCTTTTATATAAGCCACTTCTAATACTAAACGATCAACTAGAAGACACATTATTATTTTCTGTTCCTAAAACTTGGATAGGCAACAAGACTATTGTCAGGTAGTGTAGAGATGCAAGATTTTGATATACACATCTTAAATATACCAAATATCCCCTCATTCGATGTAATATTTAATGCTATGTAAAATTAAATAATGCTTCATATTATTATTGCTGTGTTCTGTTTGGGTTTTTCCACATTGTGAAATATATATATATATATATATATATATATATATATATATATATATGTGCAGTACATATTTCTGATAAGGTGATGTACATTCATATACTTTTGAGTCCTATATACAAACATGCACCTGTTCATAAAAGCTCAGTCTCTGCCATTTGTATCAAACCTCTTCACTTTTACCCCCCAAAAGCCATAACCGCAGGTCTATTGATTCTCATTTGTGGCCTGACTGTGCATAACAGCGCTTCTTCTCTGAGGCTAATGCTGCTTCATTGTAGTGGCCGGCCTGTTGGGACCGCATCCTCTCAGTAACAAGTGAATAATGAGAGTGGTTGTTTTTCAAAGTGGAATTAGTTGTTTTTGTTGATACGAGGACCACCGGGAGGTTAATGGAGAAACAGCAGTCCCGGTGGACGTTTGCAGTTCTCCTGCATTATTGATTTGTTTGTTCATTTATTTATGGGAAAGGTCTTGTAAGGCGTTTGCACTTAAATAAAAAAGAGAGAAATAAAGGGGGAAAAAGTGTGTTGATATTTAATTCTGGCTGAGCTGACACTAAGCAGCTGTTTAGAAAGCCATAGTCCATATGTTAGTTGTATTCCGCCTACAGCAATTTACAGAGGTACAGCAGCGGCACGTTTCACTCAGGAAAAGAGCTACATAATTTACACAATCACCCTGAAGATAGAGTCGCTTTCTCAACTGCATTATGGGTTGGCTTTCAGATAAAGCCATTTTAGAGAATGAAATGGGCATTGGTGTTATGAGGAATAGACTGTGCCTTTGGGTCATATAATGATGATAATTTCAAGACGCAATTTTTCTCAAAACCTTCAGAAGAACGAATTTCTGAAACTATTTTTTTAGGAATTCAGCTAGCAACAATTTGCCTTGTTGGAGAATTTATCATGCAAAATGCATTTTACATTTTTTTAAGATGCCCAACACAATGCTTTTATATTTTATCATATAAAGTATGTGCCTCTTAGGGCTGCATAATTTTTTGTTTATTTGCATAGTAGTATAGCATACTTTTCTCTAGATTAAATTAATGGGTCTATTTTTTTAAAACATTCAGAAAATGACATTAATTGGGATGATTTTGCATCCTGATGAAATATAATAAAGCAATCACAAGCATTGATAAATACAGTACACTACCTGACAAAAGACTTGTTGCCTATCCAAGTTTTAGGAACAACAAATAATAACTTGACTTTTAGTTGATCATTTGGTGGCAGAAGTGGCTCATATAAAAAGCAAGAGCCTCTAGATTTTAAGCCTATTTTACCAAAATAAAATATGATCATGCCTTGATTTTTTTAATTATTTAATTAGGACATTAAGGTATAACTTTGCTTAGACAAAGGTATTGTCACTTAACAGAAATAGTATTGTATAGACAGTATAGAATATAATAATAATAATAATAATAATAATAATAATAATAATAATAATAATAA
>CAIGQZ010001313.1:15975761-15986412 GCA_903798205.1 Danio tinwini
AATAATAATAATAATAATAATAATAATAATAATAATAATAATAATAAATATTGTGTATGACTCCCATGAGCTTGGAGGACTGCATCCATACATCTCTTTTTTAAGAAGACTTAAATAACTTATTAATAAAGTCATCTGGAATGGCAAAGAAATGTTCTTGCAGGACTCCCAGAGTTCATCAAGATTCTTTGGATTCATCTTTAATTCCTCCTCCTTCATCTTACTCAAGACATGTTCAACAATGTTTATGTTTGGTGACTGGGCTGGCCAATCCTCGAGCATTCTTTGAGAATCATTGGTCCATGCGGGTCTTCTTCAGTATTTGTGATGATTGGGAGGGAGTTCAACAGATAATTCATGAGGAAAATGCCACTTTTCCAAATGATCATCAAGTTATTAATTGTTGCTCTTACAACTAGGGTCAATGACAAGACTTTTGTCAGGTAGTGTAGAGCAAAGACACATATGAAACAAACAGTATTTCATGGTTTTCTGACAGTCTAGCAGTATTCAGACACAAATAGAGTAGTCAAATGTAAAATAACACTAATGCATCTATTGTATATGCCCATAAATACAATTAATCTCTATTTATATATTTAAGTTTAAAACATAATTACTTGTGCCTTAATTCTTTAAAGTGGCTTGAAATGCTCTCACAAGTCCTTAAAAATGCATGTATGATAAACCTATTGGTAAACTTTGCAATGCTTCCACAAAAACAATTGCAGATGTGACTATTGTGGATACTCAAGTTGTAATATCACTGCTGAAATTATATACTGTGCAGCCCTAGTGTCTTTATTGTAAAAATAAAAAATATAGAGTATTTATATTTAAGTTTATCTTTCTAGAAAGTGTTTTGATTGACATGCTCTTAATTGTAAATTCTGTTAAAATAGTATTTTTGCTAGGTAATTGCTGCTGAATAATAGCTAATGCTGCAAATGATTTGTGTTCATAATGATATTGACCTCAGTTTGTACCGCTGACAGTTTGATTTACTGTAGTTTTGTGTTTTTGTTCTGTTAGGTCTCTCGTTGCGAATCTCGCTGCCGCTAATTGCTACAAGAAAGAGAAACACCTCGATCTGGAGGAGAACTGGAAACTTGTTGAGAAAGCCCAAGTTTACTACATCGCTGTGAGTAGAAAAGTCTCTCTTTACACTTTTGCCTTTTTTGCAGTTTGTCACCATGTGATGCGAAGTGTTAAAATACTTTTTTTTTTCAAGCTGGCAGTTTGATTATTGTTTTCTGAGCCAAGCTTTCATATCTCAGGGGGTGCAACTTTTTGCTGTTGATGAAGATTTTGTTTAGTTGAATGTTTTCAAATGTGATTTTATGGTAAAAACATTGTCATCTGCAATATGGAACTTAAATTCCAACCTCTTCACATGATTCATAAAGTCCTGAAGTGAAGAAACTGGTATTTCATGGGTGGGAATGAACTCCAATGCCACTTTCACTGATACTGTATTATTAAGATGCATTTTTTTCCATTGACAAATGGATGATGTTAAATAATACTATTCTAAACATGGTCTGAAATGCTTTGAACCTGTTCACTTTGAGCCAGATCCAGTTGCTTTCATGATGTAACTTCTCATTAGCTTTAATGCATTAACAAAATTACTAAAGACTATGGGTTGTGTTCTTAACATTTTATTAACAGTTTATTGTATGTAAACTAAGCTTTTTGAATCGTAAGTTGGGCTTGAAAGCAAAAACGAATTAGCAAAATTATAAGTCCTATATATTCATTTATGTTGGACTTTTTGAGAAGTACGTTGTATAATACTTATCATCTTTATTAACTTTTCTTTCTCTCTTTCATTATTAAATTAATAATGACTTTTGAGATGACTTTGTTTAATATATTATTTCTGTATTGTTTAGATATTCTATTGAGTCATTTGATCATAGTGTTTAAATGAACTCCAGACACCCCTGAACTCTGTTACCCTGATGAAGGCAAGTGTTTGCTTATTCGTTTGTGAAGGTGCCATTTTAATGGAATAGCCATGTTAATAAAGGCTTTTTAAATCATTTTTTCACATTTTTTCCAGTGCTTTAGACTCATCATTTTGCTGTTTATCTGTATGTATCCCTTACCCAAAGAGCACAGACACATACATTACCCCTGAAGCACTTCTTGTTTGGTTTTGAAAGTTGGCGTAGATTCACTTTTATGTGGCAATTTTGGACAAAAATAGATAAATCTTTCAATTGCGAACCAGATAGGTCAATAAATATAGATCTTTCTGAGTTTTTCTCAGCATAAAAACTAAGTGCAGAACAAATAGTAACTTTAGAAGTGAATCAACGAGTGGGCGTAACGGTCATTTATTTTCTTATAGGGTTGATAACAATAACATAAAAATAAGCATCTTTTGGTCTATACTGATATACCTCACCCAATATATTCAGTGTTCAGTGTTCTCTTTCCAGTGCTGATTAAAACATAAACCCACAATGTTTGGCTCGTTTTTGTGACAATCAGAGCAGAACCAGAATCTGCTAAGCTCCACATTGTTTACATTATCCCTGTTTAAGTTCATAGTGTAAATTCCATAATGTAACATCTTGCTATTAATAAAACATTAACTCTGTTTAGCCTTAATTAATTTTCTGCTTGTTAAAAGTTATAAAGGCAGTAGTTAGGTTTAGGTATTAGATAGGATTAAGGATGTAAAATAAGATCAGCAGACTATGTACTTTATAAGTACAAATACACAGCCAATCTCTTAATAATAGGCAGGTAATAAACCTCTTGTTAATAGTGAGATTGGTAATTTTATCTAAAATGTTGCCGCTTATTTTCTAATATTAGTTCAAAATATCAGTTGATTAAGTTCCAACTCTTCTGTTAAAGAAATCAGAATTTTTTTTCAAAAGTAGTCAAAGAAACTGATTAAAACACCAATTGTAAACAAGAAAATGCCTTCCTCACCCTACTAGTGATCCGATCAATCAAACCATGTCATAATACAAGGTGTAAACAGGGCACAGTCATTGGCACACATTAGTATACTCTCTGACCTGTGAGAGTTCAGAGATTTGATTGAGGGGTTTGAATGACTGGAGTCTGACTTAAGTCATATCTTAAGTTATTAAGAAAATAAGTTTATCTAAGCACTCATCTGTTTTGTCAGTCAACTGTGCTGGTTAATTCTGAATCCACATCGCGAGAAGAGAGAGAGAGAGATGCAAAAAGCCGCTGCTTGTAATTACCGGTAATCAAGGTTGGTGTGAAACGAGCGACCCCATTACACTCCGACCTTATTGTTAATGAGCCATTGCAAATGTGATTGGGATGGCTCTCCACGTGGGTCTGTACCTGCTGTAAGCGCCATTCATCGAGGGGAAAGTCTGGCATCTGCGCGGGCTCGGACGTCATTTGTTCAATACCTGTATTGTAGGACTGTGATTAACCTCGAAGCAGGAGACAGTCTTTGAAGCTCAATTTGGCAGCCATTGTAACGTGACACTAATCAAATCATTTTTGTCCCTAATTAAACGTTTTTCATCACACTGTCGTTTGGTGAATGGGATGCTCGAGGCTATACATGAATATTGAGGAGCCGTCGCGTGTTGACGGCCTTTGTGTTTTCGAACTTGGCTGAATGCACTAATATTCATGGGAAAGTGCCCTGATGGCTTTGCCGTTTCATCGGCTGCTTTTCAGCACTCTTGTTGCATAAGCGTGCAGTCGCACAAGGCGTTTCACCGAACATGGAGATCTGCATCAAACTGTGCCCTTGGATGAATGGCCGTCCTCAACCACAGAAAAAGAAAGCGAGCGAGCAAGCACATTCCAGTGTTTATTGAAAGTCTTGTCCCCGTTTTGTCAGCCTAGGCTTTTCAGTTGTACTTGTTTGACAGCGATCCTGAGGGAGAGGTGATAGTTTCTGTTGTGGATGCCCTGCTTGGTTTGTCCGAGGCTCAAATTTCAGCTGAGATTGGAGTGCTGAGCGTCCCAGCGGGCAGGCTTGTTTTTCCTCCACAGGTCCAAACTGAGCCGTGATAGCAGCTTCTCCAGGTGCTCTGCAGGTCTCTGCTCTGCAGACATGTTTAATGCATTTGGCCGAACTGCACATCCATTCTAGCCCCCATTTTTCTTGTTCTGTGCTCTGTTTCTTGGCCAGAGGCGGTCCCGGTGATGTTCGAGAAGTGTGAGAATTGATTATCCAACCAGAGCAAGTTCATTACTGGAGTAGATCTTCTCTCACCTTAATGGTGTAAGAACCGCTCCTGAATTCTGGCCCTGCTCTCAGAGCAGTCAGAGATGTTCACAGTCCCTGAGGGAGGGGACTTGACTGTGTCAGGAGCACCAACTGAGGTCTCAGCGGTCCAAGTCTCAATGGACTTTCTTTTTGTTCTACACGCACTTGTTTCTGAGAAGGGACTCTAGTGCTTGTTTTGGCTGGGCCTCAGATCTTGATTGTTTGAACTGAGAAACTGAAAACAGGCCGGTTGATCAAATAAACCGAGTCCTCTTGTTTGTTGTCCTGCTGGTTATCTGGGAGTCTCTGTATTCGACTGACGGAGGATTATGTAAGCGATTTCCTTTTCCATATAACCATCACAGGCCATGGCACCAGCCAGTCTGTCCTTGTTATGCATCAAGCCACATCTGACTCTTCCTCTCTCTGTCTGTCTCTCTCTCTCTGCTGACCTTAAGCTTTTTCTGGAGTATCTCTTTCCTCTCTTCTTTCTGATAGAGATTTCTGCCTTGTTGTGAAATTGATGCAAGCAAGACTGATTCATTTAGGCTGGGGCAAACTGTAGATTTTTTGGGGGGGGGTTATTTTAATTGTCTATCCATTGTTCTTTGTCTATCTGTTGTTCTACAGTATCTGTCATTGTTGTTCTATCTGTCATTTTGTTTCTGCATTCTAACTACTATTCTTTCATTCCTGAGTCTATCTGTCTTTCATTCTATTGTTCTACATTATCTGTCTTTCTGTCTGACATTTTCCCTATCATTCTACATTCTATTGTTCTGTTGTCATGTCTTGTTGTTGATATATTTCAGTCTTTTATTCAGTCTTTTTTTTGTCTGTCTGTCTAACTGATTTAAATGTAAAGTTGATTAATAAAACCAGGAAATGTACATCTATACAAGGCTTTGTAATTCATCCAAATGTTGTGTCCTTACATGAAAGTGGAGAATTAAATCCCATTTAATTTAAAATGCAAATATGTTGGCTGGGTTTGCAGTATGTTAGGCTGGATTTATCATCGGTGCCTGTGCAAATATGTAATTGCCATGTAATTGGCAACCATGTGAGCCCATCTGTGAGATCACAATACAGCGGTGGTCAATCCTCTGCTGGGACCCTCAGAGAGCCTCTTTTTGCTAGACCACTTCAGATCTGCTCAGATTCGCTCATAGCTCCCCTGACATTACTGCGACGGCACCGCGGTCCACCAGCAGAATTCTTATCTGCTATTTACAAAGTCATGGCCCTAAAATGGTACCCTATCATGGCATCTCTCAGTAACCAGCTAGATTTACTCATTTAATGGTAAACAAGGACATATTGTGAATGGTAAGTGCAGAGGTCTGCTCGATAGTCCTCCGCGGTGCATTTTGCTGAGATTGTTTTTTAAAGAGGGCTGAGTGGAGAACATCCAGCGCCATTTCCACTTAATGCACTGTGGCATGCTTCAGTGCGGTGATAAGGGAGGCCTCCTTGAGCGGTAATCTCCATTGACCTTGTGTTCAGAATGGAAGACAACCCTGTGTGAACATGAAACCATGCAACTCGCTCGCCTTAACCTCAGGGATTGATTTTAATTTACCCTGATGTCGTTCTATTGAGAGGCTAGATATGCGTTTCCTGAAGTAAATGCCAGTGCTGGCTAGGCATAAAGGATAGTTGTAGTGCGGAATTATGTAAGATCAAGTCTTGGGCTTTGGTTTTCATTCATTCATTTTCTCCAGCTTAGTCCCTTATTTATAAAGAGTCGCCACAGTGGAATGAACCACCAACTATTCCAACATAGGTTTTACGCAGCGGATGCCCTTCCAGCTGCAACCCATCACTAAAAAACACCCATACACTCTTGCATTCTCACACATACTCAAACACTACGTTCAATTTAGTTAACCCAATTCACCTATAGTGCATATCTTTGGACTGTGGGGGAAACCGGAGCACCCGGAGGAAACCCTCGCGAACATGGGGAGAACATGCAAACTCCACACAGAAATGCCAACTGGCCTAGCCGGGACTCGAACCAGCAACCTTCTTTCTGTGAGGCGACAGTGCTAACCACTGAGCCACCGTGCCACGCAGACTTTGTCTATGTTATTGGTGTGTTGTTGTTTTTTTTTGGCAATAAGTCCACAACTTGTTTATTAGTCATTTCATCAGTTTATAAATCAAAACAGTCAATGTAAAGTATAGATCAGTGGTGGCCAAACTTGGTCCTGGAGGACCGGTGTTCTGCAAAGTTTAGTTCCAACACAGACACACCTGAGCTAGCGTATCAAGCTGTAACTAGGCTTTCTAGAAACATCCATCCATGTTGAGGCAAATTGGAGCTAAAATCTGCAGGACACTGGCCCTCCAAGACCCAGTTTGGGTACTCCTGGTATCGATCAGCTGGTTTGTTTATTAGCAGACATACGAGTGAGCCCCTGATGAATCACAGCTATAATATACATATATTTTACTATATTTTTTATTATAATTGTAAAATAATCTATAATAAATTATATAATATGTAGGTATGTAGGTATTTTTATTTTATGTAATAAATATTTTTTTTATCGTTGTGTTGATCAAATTAGTCCTAAATTATCTACACAATAAACATTGCATGCGCTTTGTCATGTGGTCCGGGCTAATTTAATTTCTGAAATTATACTTTTTACACTAACACTAAATATTAGAGATTTGTTTAAAAAAAATCCCTACTGGAGTGTTTGGGGAATATCAACACTGTGCCGCCTTGCAAGCTCTGTAAATATTAACAGCAATTCTCAGGATTGTTGTTCCCCTCATTCCTCCTGCTCGCCTCCCTCTTTCCTCAGTTTCATTCATCTGTAAATCAGATTAGTGTGAGGGAGTTTGTGCGGTAAAGAACTGATTAATGATGCCTGTTGAAGGGTGCTGTTGGATGAAAGAGTAGAGCTAATAGAGGCTCGGGCCACTCTGCCACGGTGGCGCGGCAGAGGACAGCAAACAGGCAGAACAGCCATTTTTCACTGGAGAAGAGAAAGAGAAGAGGAGGGAGAGAGAAGGAGGGGTGTTGAACTTGTGCCAAATGTTTGGTGGCGGCTGTTGCTAGGAAATCAGGATCCTGAGGCAGAGTGTGTTCTTCAGTGAGCAGTAATGAGAGACAGGAGCACAGCCACACACACACAGAGACACACCAAAAATGGAGATGTGTTTTAGAGACTGAGCACATTCAGTTGTGCTGTGGATTGGATTTATTCTGTTGTAAATTCTGTAAAATTGTGAGATTATGCACAGAATGCTTATAGTTTAGGTTTGATGTTATTATAGGGCTAGTCCAATTATAATTCTGCCATCATTTTAAAGACATTTATGTCAATAGAGATGTTTAGAACAGCTTTGTTTGAGCTCAAATTTATTTTTAACTGCAGTGTCTAGTCTGCATACACTTTCATTCATTGAAAGAAAAAAAATACAGCATGTGCATTCTGCTAAGTCACTTATGTTTGGAGTGCATTTTTCGGGTTTACTGTCCCTTTAAAGAATAATTTCATTGTTTGTTTACATAAAAATATTTCAGGTTTTAAATTTGGTCATCAATTCAATTTGATCTCTTTTAAAGTATTAAAATTAAAATAATAGCATTTAGATGTCTATTTAATATTGGTAAATATAAAGTTATTATTTAAATAAAGCAATGCAATTCTGTAAAAAATTGATGTTGTAATATCTAACAATACAAATGTTGTTATATTATATTATATTATATTATATTATATTATATTATATTATATTATATTATATTATATTATATTATATTATATTATATTATATTATATTGGTTGTTAGCTAACCAAGCACAGGCTACTTTGTTTTAGGTTGGTATGTTGCTTGTCAATAAATACAGTTGTCATACAATATTTGTAATATACATTCATAAAAACATGATTAATACAAATCTTCATTTATACCCTGTAATTGGTGATCGGTATTGACTGATATGGCTTCAAGTGATCAGTAATCAGTGATCGGCCCCAAAAATCCTGATCAGAGCACCTCTTATTATTTTTCAATTTACAAATAAGTAATTTTTGTTTTTATTATCTGTTATATATTATATTATATTATGTTATGTTATGTTATGTTATATAAACATTTTATTATAACAAAATTGTATTGGATTATATTATATTATTATATCATATTATATTATGTTATATTATATTATCTAAAAATGTTATTACTATATTATATTATATTATATTATATAAAAATTGTATTATTATATTATATTATTCATTTATTTGTCGGCTTAGTCCCTTTATTAATCTGGGGTCGCCACAGCGGAATGAACCGCCAACTTATCCAGCATGATTTTACGCAGCGGATGCCCTTCCAGCCACAACCCATCTCTGGGAACCATCCACACACTCATTCATACTCATACACTACGGACAATTTAGCCTACCCAATTCACCTGTACCGAATGTCTTTGGACTGTGGTGGAAACCGGAGCACCCGGAGGAAACCCACACGAACGCAGGAAGAACATGCAAACTCCACACAGAAACGCCAACTGACCCAGCCCAGCCGAGGTCCGAACCTGCGACCCAGCGACGTTCTTAAATTATATTATATATACTACTGCGCCACTGCGTCACCTATATTATATTATATTATATTATATTATATTATATTATATTATATTATATTATATTATATTATATTATATTATATCATATCATATCATATTATATTATATCATATCATATTATATTATATTATATTATATTATATTATAAACATTTATTGGATTATATAATATTTTACCACAGTGTTGTGGTGTTTTAAACTATTAAAAAATTTAAAAGGTCAAAATATGAGTATTATAATGAAAAATCTGTTACAGTCACTGCGCATTTTAACCAAACTCCTTCTCATAAACAGATAAGCTCTCATATGTGTTGTGCATCACACCTGAGCATTGACATGAAGCTCAGTCTGTCTTTGTAGTGAGTGAACACGTCTCTGAAGACACAGACACGCAGGCTCTCTCTTAAAGACACACAAACCACTTTCTCATCCCCCTCTCAAAAGGTGCTCACTCACTCACTCACGTCAAACACAACCGGTGAGGGAGATGAAGATAATTAAAAGCGGGGCCCGACGGGGCTTCAGAAGCCCCATCTGCAGATGCTTCCAGATCAGCCCAGAGACATTTAAAAAAAGAGAGAGAGAAAGAGAGAGAGAGAGAAGCTCTTGACACACAGACTTCGTCCAGAGAGGATGTGGCTGTGAAAGGAAGTGTCACCTGTGAAGAAAAAAAACACACTCATTCGCTTTCTCTGTTTTTTTTTCACTTCTCTCGCTCTAACACTATCTATAGCTCACTTTTCACATTGTGCATTTGCCTAACGCAAGCTTTCAGACCTGTAAGTGCAATGGTGCACACAAAGCAGGTCTAAAATACTGTCAGCCGAGCAGGAGAGAGAAACCATTAACTGATCCAGCAAGCAGTATGGCAGCTACACCCTGAAGTGGCATTATTCCCCTCTCTCTTTCTCTCTCTCTCTCTTCTCTCTTTCTCCTTTTTTGCACCAATCAGACATCAGAGTTCCCTGGCAACAAAATTGGGCACCGGGTTGGGGGTTGGTTGTATTTCATACTCATAATGACACCTCGTTCACAAGGGCTCTGCCGATGATTTTGAAGAGGTGACTCGCAATGCCATGCCTCCCACGTAGGTATGGCTGCTTTTTTACACACACACACACACACACACGCCCACACACACGCGCACACATACACACACACGCCTCCTGCTGACCTTGAGCTGAATGTGGCGTCAGCTGCCCGCCAAACTGTATGACCCCTCCACCACCTTGATTCTCTCCATCCAGTAAGAGCAGCACAATGCAGATCCAGCGAGTGGATGGAGAATAACTGGCAGACACCCCGTCACTGCAGCCTGGCCACTGTGCTGCTTCACTCTGATGAAATTTAATTAGTGCTTCCTACTAGGCTTGTCAAGATACCAATCATTTTGTAGGCAATCGTAGTGGCTGTGTCGATTTACTGATCTGTTTGTTACTGGTGCAAGAAAGAAATATATTTTTTAAGTGGAATTTTATTAATATAAGTTCAAAAATAAAATGCATTATTTGTGGCCATTCATTTATATGTTATGCTATGTTATGTTATGTTATGTTATGTTATATTATGTTATATTACATTACATTATATTGTTATATTATATAATTTTATGCTATATTATGTTATCATTCATTCATTTTCTTTTCGGCTTAGTCCTTTTATTTATCTAGGGTTGCAACAGTGGAATGAATCGCCAACTTATCCTGCATATGTTTTATGCAGCGGATGCCTTTCCATCTGCAACCATCACTAGGAAATATATTATATTATATTATATTATATTATATTATATTATATTATATTATATTATAT
>CAIGQZ010001313.1:16006412-16038522 GCA_903798205.1 Danio tinwini
TTCTTGCTGTGAGGCGATTGTGCTACCCACTGCGCCACTGTGAGGCCCCATTAAGTTAACATATTAATTCAAAAACATTTCCTGACTCCAAATGCTGTAGTGTAGAATATAAAAGTCACACAATGACAGTTTATAATGAAGCGTAGATATAATCTTTTAGAAGCCAGTGGCTAATTTGAATGATCTGTTAATTATTAATCACTTTCCGAACTAGACTGTTAGTTTACACTTACATTTACTACTTTTCTTTGTTTGTATAGTGAATAGGACTACATGTCTTTTGAATGTTTCCTTTTGGGCTTTTGAAAGCCATTCGATTAAGTCAAGAAAATAATAGTTTTTCACCCATAATCATGTTACCCCGCTTTTTTACACAAACACACACATACATTCTCCCTTACACAAACACATCAATGGTGTCTTCTCTTGTGTGTGCGCGTCTCTTATCTTTTGGGCTCAGGAAGTAGTTTGAATTAACAGGCTGGCTTTGAAGCCATCAGGCAAGGTTAACTCCACAAGTATTTCCCGTTATGGCATCGCTCTTAATCCATGAAACCAGATTTCTCATCTGTAAAGTAGATAATGTGTCTGGAAAAGCAAAAACATTTACTGTGGGTTATCATGATTAAGCAGCTTAGCCGTGACACACAGAGCGCTGGGGAATAGCGGCGGGAGACAAGCTCCTTTCTCTCCCTCGGAAAAATATCACTACTGGATTGATGCAGTGAGCTTCTCTCGAAAAACAATCAATTTCTGCCCCCGTAATAAATGGCCTGTTTGTTTGGATTCATGGCAGAGTGGAACGAGGGAGTTTTCTTTCCTCCCCATCATGTCATAGCCGGTTAATGAGCCGACTGCGCGCCTGACATTATTGACTGATAAATAACGCAGGAAATTACTTTTGATTCCATTTTGTATTCACATATCACAGCGCTCCAATTAATCAGCAGCAATTTCGGCTTCGGCATTACCTTTTATAAATGTATTCAATTTCATGGCAAATCACAGATGCTACAGCTTATTAAACCCCTCTTGATCTTGCACTAACCTTAATGTAACATGCACGCGCTCTGCATCACAGAGGCCTAATAATGCTGTGGCAAATGCAGGCTTCTTTCTGACACGTTATTTCACATGTTTCCAGACCACAAACCATGTTAGCGCAGTAATGAACACCGCCCAGCCCTGTGCTGTCCTGCGAGCAGCTAAATCTGCACGACTTTGCACACACTCAGCCAGGATGTGGTCAACGAACAGCTTACCGTGTTTGCCTTCTGACACTTGTTCAAGTTACAAGTTGCTCACGCCACTGTTGGCTGAATGCATTTTAGAGCATACAGAAGCCAGACTTGATGTGTAGATACATGTACAGTATCTGTTTGATTTGTTAAGTTTATTTATTATTTTTTTACTTATTTTTTATTTATTATTTGTTTGGAAAGTATCACTGAGTATAACTCTTTTATATTTTGACTTTGGGATTACTTTTATTGTTTTTATCAGTATTATTGATATTTAAAAGGATGGTTCACTCAAAATAAACTCTGCCACTTACTTACTCTTCACTTTTTTTAAAACCTATTTGAGTTTTTTTCTTCTGTTAAACACAAAGTAAGGGCATACTCACACTATGTAAAGTTGCCTTGAACTGGACCAAAGGTGCGCTGAGCCCAAGTGAACCGCGCTCTGGCACACCTTTTCCAACCGCCGGCCAACTCAACCGTGCCTGAGCCCGATTCAGCACTCACACTACTCAAATGATCCGGGAAATGGGCCTGGGCACGGTTTGGATAGCATTGTGTGAGTGCTCCCAAAGTTATTTTGAAGAATGCTTGTTAATATTACCCATTAACTTCTATTGTAATTTTTTCCTTACTTTGGAAGTCAATGCTATCGCTGATGAGTGTGGGCGAAGGTGAGAGCCGCACGAGCGTGATGCAGCGAGTGTTTACAAGTGTGGAGTCCCGTGAAGGAGCTCCGGATGGAGACTGTTGTTTTGTGTTTACTTTATGACTAAAGTTGTTGCATGTCCAATGGTTTCCGCCTCGAAATGAGCGAATTTGAGCGACTTGTACATTAAGGAAGCGATCAGAAAAAACAAAACACTAGCAAAGAAACTCGACACAGAGGACCATAAAAGCCTACTGCCAGCTAGTGTTTCTGAAGGTTATTGCAGAGCAACAGAAACAGCGCACAGGAGTATAAATGCACGGCTACGCATAAGGCTTGCGCCGTGGGTCACACCAATTACTTGACTCAGAAGTGTAAACCAGGCTTGAGTGCACCCTTACGGCTGATTTATACTTCTGCGTCAAGCGCACGCATATGCTACGGCGCAGCCTACGCTTGGATGCAATGCCCTCGCCTCGACGCTGATGCGCACCTCTCAAAAAAATAACTACACGTCGCAACTACGCGTAGCACAAGCTCTGTGATTGGTCTGCTTGGTAACGCTGACAAGTGTGGGCGGAGGTGAGAGCTGCGCAAACGTGATTCATCGATTGTTTACAAGTATGGAGTCCTGTGAAGGAGCTCTGGATAGAGAGTGTTGTTTTGTGTTTACGTTATGATTAAAGTTGTTGCATGTCTGCCGATTCCAGCCTCAAAATGAGCAAGTTTGAGCCACTTGTACATTAAGGTAGTGTTCAGAAAAAACAAAACACCAGCGAAGAAACTTGACACAGGAACATAAAACCTACTGCCAGCTAGTGTTTCTAAAGGTTATTACAGAGCAACAGAAACAGCGCGCAAAAGTATACTGTAAATGCACGTCAACGCACGGTCATGTTGATAATTTGACGCAGAAGTATAAACCAGGCCTTAGAGCTCACTATAGCTTTTAAATGTCCTGAAAAATAACATACTCTTTCTAACATCTAAAAAAAATCATTTTAATATCACCTTTACTGTCGTGTCTTTTTTTGGGTAAAAACCTGCTTTAAGAAATCTACTTTTTGTTTAATTGAAAGCAATAATAATTGGTAGATATTTGTTTTCTTTGAAGTAGGTTTTTTCATTAACTTTTTTCTGTTAATTTATTTTATTTTTAATTCATTATAATTGTATTTTATTTAATTGTGTACATATATCAGAATTATTAGCTCCCCTTTGATTTTTTTTTTTCAAATATTTCCAAAATGATGTTTAACAGAGCAAGGACATTTTCACAGTATGTCTGATAATATTTTTTTGTTCTGGAAAAAGACTTATTTGATTTATTTTGGCTACAATAAAAACAGTTTTTATTTATTTTTTTAAAAACCATTTTAAGATCAAAATTATTACTCCATTTAAGCTATATATTTTTTCGATAGTCTACAGAACACACCATCCTTATAAAATAACTTGCCTAATTAAACTAACCTGCCTAGTTAGCCTAATTAACCTAGTTAAGCCTTTAACGGTCACTTTAAGCTGTATAGAAGTGTCTTAAGAAATCTAGTTAAATATTATTTAATGTCATCATGGCAAAGATAAAATAAATCAGTTAATGAGTTATTAAACTATTATGTTTAGAAATGTGTTGAAAAAAATCTCTCTGTTAAACAAAAATGGGGGGCTAATAATTCTGACATCAACTGTATGTATGTTTTAAATTGTACATTGTGACTTTAAATAAACTTAATGTAAAAGTGTCAAATGTCGTTTTTATAAAAGTCAGTTTTATTCATAATGAGTCCTTTTTTCAATCCTAATGAATAACCTTTAAAGCCCCTTTTGCATGCTATAGCCTTTAAAAAACTTCAAAATACATCCTACTCTTAATTTACCAAATCTTAAAATACTTCAATGTACCTGTAAGACGAGGTAAACATTTCTCTAAACATTATGCATGTAAAAGCAATCCTATCAAGTGTGTTTGACTACCTCTGAAAATGGTAACCTCTCGTAAGGAAAGCGTCTTATTACCAGGTGTAAACATGGCCTATGAGTGTTCAAGGAATCTCTCTGTCAGATGAGTCATGATTCACTCTCTCGACCGATGACTCCTGACTCATGCTGGACAGATGTGAACTATTCCTCCGAGGGCAAGCTGAGTCTTTCATTTAAGAAAAAGCAGGAAATGTTTGCTTTTGCGTCTCATCCCCACCAATTTGGCCTATTCTCGCCCTCCCCCCTCTATCTCTTTCTTGGTTTAAAAAAAAAGCATAGCCATCATGGGATTCAGGCTCCAATTAGTAACCCTTTGAGTGGAGAAGTCTAAACCAGGCAGATGCACTTGTGCAGATGAATGAAGGGGGAAGCGGATGTATGTGCTTGTACTACGAGTCGGGGCTGTTAAATTGGCTCTGATGATTTCCATTTTGTGGCACAATTAGATTAGAGGAAGGAATCGCACGCTGATCAGTGGCTCTGAAATCAGTATGACACGTCTTTGATGAACCCTTCAGTGTTGAGAGAGAGAGAGAGATAATGTGACGGAGAGAGAGAGAGAGAAGCCCTGTTTTTCACCAGCTCTCTCTCTCTCTCTGCCAGAGACCTTTTTTGAAAGGATTTTGCTCTGAGATCAGTTTCTTATAAGCAGCACAGGTGGTATCGTTTGTTTGTATGTGTGTACACCAGAAGCACTGACACAATTTTGACAAGAAAATATAGCTAGCGGAGAGTAATACGAACTAGGCCCGCGGGAGAAATGTTTCCAGATCTCTAATCTAAGGGGACATTACCATGAGGATCAGCGTATACAAACAAACTACAATTCAAGCTGTTGAGGGACTTGAAGGAGGGGAGTCTGTTGATGAGGGAGTTTGTGTGGCATGTGTGTGTTACACAAAACACCTTTGTTTTTGGTATAAAATAATGCTATACTATAGCTATGGTCAGGGCCGGATTTAACCAATAAGCGAGGTAAGCAGCCACTTAGGGCCCCAGGAAATTGGGGGGGTCCCCCAATAATTATTCTGAAGTATGAATTATATGAAGAGTTCAGATGCAAAACCCTCTAAATCCATCTGACATCTTTTCTTGTTAGTATTTTCTATCAGGCTCCTCTGATAAGGTTTAGCGGTTGCATTTTATAGATAAAGATAAGGTTATTAGCTGGTAAACAAAATAGCTTTTTTCCATAAATGTCACATTAGACAATTCTGTGTTTTTTCAGAAGGTAGATTTTCTTTTGTGTCAAAACCAGCTAAATCCACATATTGAGACAAGACAGTGTAATTAGCTGAAAATCACTAAGGATGCAATTAGAAATTATTTTATTATTTTACAAACCACCTAAAATAAAAATACATAAATCTGTCAAGTAAGCTGTGGTTCATTCCACTGTGGCAACCTCTGATAAATCAGGGCCTAAGCCAAAGGCAAATGAATGACTGAAATCTGTCAAGTGCATTGAGTCAATGACATTAAAATTGAAATTAATAATAAAATCTCAACGATCTATTGTCATTTCTGATATTTTGGATTTAGATTTAATGTACGTAGAACAATGTAAACATTGTAAACTAAGCTTGTTAGATTCAGATATTGTAGCTAGTGTAAAATATACAGCTGCAAAAAATTCTGATGAAAAAACGTAAAAAAAAAGTGTGTAAACATTAAACATACTATAAAAATATTATTAATTCAAATATTTTGGTGTACTGCAAGTAGAACAGAGCAAAACATTGAGAAACATCAATATCTGTTCAATGTCCATTTATATAAAAAGCTTATCAGACATATATTATAAAGGTTTATACTTTACAATTATCTTTAAAAATTTACTTACACACGAAGTAGTCTACTGTGCAAAAAAGGGGATGTCTCTCAGACTATTTTAAAAGATGTCATTCATCATCCTCACAATACACAAGGGTTTAACTATCTCTTCTTTATATTATGTCATGGCATGCATGTGGGAAAAAAAGCATTTTGTTTAATTTTCGTCTTTATGAAATGGAGTTGCTTTTTAATGTATAGTAAATCTGACTCATTAAAAGTAGCATTGCTGAGCAAAAAAACGCTATGAATTCACGTTACACTTCCGACTGCATGTTTTATTTATTTTTTATTTTTTTATAATGCAGAGAGTTTTGAGGGAAGGGGCATTTTCATTTGCCATTCAGTGACAGTCGGACAGGCACATGCAGTACATCGAACTCCATCTTTTAAAATCTAAATCTGAATAGGAATAAAACAGTCACCTCATATAAGCCGGCGTATCAGCGGTCTGCTACATTGAAAACATATGATTTGATTCGTGCCTCCTGATTGTTTCTCAGGACATAGCAGCTTTTGCTGTCAAAGGTGAGTGGCGTTAATAGGCTTTTGCCAACAAACTGTTCTGAATGGGTTGGTGCTGGAATTCAGATGATTTGAAACTAAATTATTATTTGTTGAACATTATCGCTTAATGTCATTATCTCATTTTTGCCGGAAATGGAGTTTAGGCTTTTGCATCTGAACTCTTCATATATTTAACATTACTTTCTATCATATTTTGTGTAGTGAGAGTCAAACTAATACAATTTTAATGTAATTAAATACTATTTAATATATAATGATATTATATTATAATAATTAGGGATGTCCAGATCCAATCATGTGATCGGAAATCAGGCCTAATCATGTGATTTTTCAGACTCGATCGGAATCGGTTGTTACCTCCCGATCAGGACTCAAATATATATGTTTATAAATATAAATACTGTACACTCTCAGAAATAAAGGTACGAAAGCTGTCACTGGGGTGGTACCTTTTCAAAAGGTACAAATTTGTATCTAAAAGGTCCATATTAATACCTCAAGGGTACATTTTGGTACCTAAAAAGTACAAAAGTGTTCCTCTTAAAATTTGTAGGTACTAATATATACTTTTGAGGTACCAATATGGACCCTTCAAGTACAAATGTGTACCTTTTGAAAAGGTACCACCCCAGTGACAGCCCTTGTACCTTTATTTCTGAGTGTATATATATTCTCATTATTTAACACATTATTAGTTATGCATCTATAGTTCCTAAAAGTACATTACTGACTTTGAAAACACTGTTCTCTTTTGTTAACATGCCTGCTGGGTGTTTTAAGTTGAGGTGCTATTTGTTTTTATATTAGATTTTTTATATATTTACTGTTGCACTAAAGTCCAAAAGTGAAGAATAAATGTTATTTATTACTTGATTGTTCAAGCTACCTCACAGAAGTGCTCTGTTTGTTAACAGAGTTGTTGAATGTTAAAATAAGATTAATTAAATAAAAAATAAGGAATATCCTGGATCTGTTTCTTCGCTCTTCTTTATTCTTTTTGTATGTATTATAGAAGTATCCGATTGGGTATCAGTAGATGCTCAAAATCAGAGGGCAAACTCAGACTCGATGGCAAAAAAACCTGATCGGGACATCACTAATAATAATGTGATGTTATGTAATAACAATATTATAAAATAAAATATCCACCACCCTCAATCATGAAGCAGTCCAGCAGTCAAAATTATATATATATATATATATATATATATATATAATTTTATTGATTTATTTATTTTTACATTCATTTTAATCATTTAAAATGTAGACATTGCATTAAGATAAAACGTAGAAAAGATTGAGGAATATAAAAACAAAAACAGCAAAATAAATCAAAATAGGAAGGGTTTGCATTTCAGGACTTGAGCCATATGGCTGAAGTTTCTTTAGGCCCCCAGTGACCCAGTGTCTTGTGAAAAGTGTAGTGTACAGATGATGATTTTCTCATTAGTAAAAGTAGTTGATAAATTAAATTTATGGTTATGACATAACTTAATTAGCATATATTTCTTAAACTTTTTGTTTGTTTGTTTATTCTGTATTCTGTACTAGGGCTGGGTGTTTTATTAAATATGTAAAATATGCTGTTTAAAGTTTAAACAACATTGCAAATAGTGCAGTGGCTTTTATGAGTTTTTTATTTGGCCATTAAGTTCCGTAACAGCGTGTGATTACATTAGTTTTACATTAAGAGATGTTTAAATAACGTCTCAGATTTAAAGTTCCGTGTTAGAGGTGGTTAATGTGGTTTCCGTGAGTCTGTTTAAATGTATTAATTTAAAGAGATCTTAAACCTCACAAAAAGTTTAAACCTTTTTCATTAAGTAGAAAGTTAACAAAGATTTTATGGCTGAATCTGGGGTCTTTTTGCGATTCATAAAATTCAAGTCAGTGGGTGAAAAATATATATACAAGCAAAACTAAATTAATACAGATGGTTCCTGACAGTGTATTGAGGACTTGATCACACTGAGCCTGATCTCTCGAGGAGACGTAACTATTTTATGTTTTGTCAATTTAGTGGCTAATTCGAGTTCAGTTGTATGAACATGTACAATTTTAAAAAGGAGGTGTGGCACCTAACTCCACCCCTAAACCCAACCATCACTGGGGGATAATCAAACCATAATAAACTGTATGAATAAGGTCGAACGAATTCATACGAATTGGCCACTAAATCAAAAAGTTAAGAATTGCCGTGAGATTGTGTTGGCTATTTTTGTATTGATTCTGTTTTTATTTATAAACCAAGTAGTATTACACTTTTATTAGATACACGTCAGATACCATACATCTAGATATACTTTTATAAGCACACATACATTCACTTTCACATTCAGCAACATATACATTTCAATATGTGCTCATGCAGACATATGTTGTATATATAAGGAGAAAAAAATACCAGCAGCAAAACAAATGAACTTAAAAGAAACATATGTAGGAAGTGATCAGTTTCATCAGAATTTTCACACAAAGAAAGAGATCAATTCTATAAAAGTCTTTTTTTTCCAGTTTGTTGATTTACAAATGTTTTAATTTGCTCTAATATAAATGCTTAATGTAATTTCCATTCCTGCATTTTAGTCACTAGGATTCTCTTGTGACAACTTTTTTCTTTTTTGGTAGCCATCAACAGAACATTTATTAAATATTTATCTGTTTTTAAACATTTCTGAGGTAGTCGTCCAAAAAATCAAAATTGACTATCAAAGGGCATCACAGATGGCCCTGAGTGCGTTCGTTGCAGTCTGGAGCTATAAATGTGCTTATTTAGTGACAAGCTGTCCAGCCATGGTTGGGGCTGTGCAATTAATCAAAATTCAATTTCAATTTTGGCCTCCAACAATTATGAACAAAAAACAATAATCATGATAAATAGATTATTGCATAGACTAGTATCCCACCCTCTTTCCAGCAGTCTACATTTGTCTTTCGTGAAGCCCAATTTAATGCCAAATCAGTAAAATTATGTAAAAACCTGCATTAGCAGTATCGGGCATACTTGATTTATTGAAGTGAGTTATGTTTATTCATATTTTTAAAAGTGTGAACGAGAGCTGTGCACACAACAAACAGAACATGGACATGTTAAATCATCTTTTAGCTCAAGCTGCATTCCTAAATGCTCAAATACATGCAAAAATGTGTGAAATGCAACGCTCTATTGGTGATTAATAGCATAAACACTTTTGTGTTGTGTAATAAATGATCATAAAGAGTTGAGAATGAAAATGCATGTTTAATATTAAATGGCATCTGTGTGGATAGTACAGTGACAGGCTATATTCCCACTGACGACTATGATTATTACTATTAATCATCTTTAAATAATTAGATCAAACTAAATTTGGTCATATGGCCAACTAATAATCTTATTATATTTTTTTCCATAACTGACCAGCCAATCATTTTTATCACTTCATGAAAAATGGAAAGTTCAATACATTTTACACAATGTAGAAGAATTTACCATTTCTGTTGATCATCATATGATGCATCCAAACTGCAAAGTGTTAATCTGAAATTTTTACTGACATGACGTTCCATGCTTTTCTTTTTTTGTGTGTGTGTGACATTTCACTCATTCCTACTCCATGAGTCTTTTCCTCTTCCCTTTTTCTCTCGTCTCTATTGGAGAGCAGATTCATGTGATCTTGAAGGGGGCCTTGAACAAATATGATTTGCACATCATTTAAATAGCACGATAGCATTATGCAACACACTTCCCTGTTAGTGGCACGACTGAATTGAGAACACAGAGATGTTTGTGCCCGCGAGGGCAGAGTGACACTCGCTTGTAGAGGAGTGACGCTCGACATGTAACAGGCCCTTCTGATGTGACTGTTGACAGATGATTCGCTCTCCTCTCGGCTCTGTTTCACATGTAGTGGCGTCACTTTGAAGGGTGTAGCTGTAAGCCATATCCTTCCTTGTTCACTGCACTTGTTTTAATATTTAATGGCAAAGGTCAGCCGAGCGAAGCCGCTGCCCCAAATACAGGAATGTGGAGGAGTTGTCTGTCAACTCTGAGAAGCTGTCGGACTCTCTGTTTCTTACACTTTCTCAAGCAGACTTAATGAATTGGTGGCGATTGATCGATCCTTATCAGCAAGGCATCACGTTTCTTTTACATTAGTGTAACACTGCCCCTGTTGTCTCTGTGAAGTTGTGGCGATTATAACATTGTGTCATTTCATAAGCATTTGCAATTGTTTTGGTTTGTTTACTGTACGATGTATTAATTTTTTTAAGGGTGTTTGTACGCTGTGAGGATGGATTTTATTGTAAGTCCTTCTGTCAAGCTGCAGGAAGAAAATCATACAGTTGAAGCCTCTCGTTGGAAGCACTGTTGCCTTTTGAAAAAGGCAGAAAGTTTCCCTTTTTCCTCACAGGAGAGATAAGGCCAAGTGCCTGTGAGGATTACATTGGCTAAGCCCTTATCACTCTAGAAAACTCACCGCCTGCTTCAGTATGACTGCACGTTAAAATCAAGAGGAAATATTCCTCTTTTAAGTGTTCTTATTCCCATTGAAAGTCATTACTGGGCCAGAAGAGGACGAGACGTTTTTTTATTATTATTATTTCCAGCCAGAAAATGTTTCTGTTCTCACTTCTGCAGGCGGCTGGCTAAGAACCGCTTTTCAACACATAGAGTCAGGTGGCTCTGTCAGAGCTGTGCCACTAAAGTGTCCTTTATATTACAATGACATTATATAATGTCGTCAGGATGAGGCTATTATCTGGATGAGAAGCTGTCATGGTTACCAAACACAGACTCTTGGACATTAGCTTGATCTTAAAATGATCCTGTGTTCAAGAATGAAAAACAAGCCATGATTCTAATTGTTTTGATACACAATAGAACACCAATTAATGCAGTTTGAGGGATGTAATTTTTGTTCAGCGCACTTTTGACTCTGTTGAGGGACGTGTGTTTTTAAGATGCATTTCATAAAATTATTTTACATTACAAACCTACAATAATTGATACATTTACAATCATTGTAAAGGAATAGAAAGTTCAAACAACATTCATTGCATAATGTTCTGAATGAGTTTAATGTCATACATTTTCATTATTTTTTAATGCAATGCCCTAAAATATGCATAAGACACATGGGATAAAACATTGACATTGAGTCAAATCTTTATTCTACTGTGACTATGCTCTAACAAAAACTCCTTTAGTAATATAATGTTGTTATAATCCTTTAATAATTAAATGAATATAATATTTATTAATATTGTTATTATGACTAATATTTTTTATTTGCTTATAATTATAATTTTATAGTTCTATAATAAGCTGTGCAATGAAGAGTGTTTAACAATACTTTAGCATTTTCTGTACTGGTTTAATCTAATCGGTCATTAATTGTTTAACAAGATTAACCAAAACATTTGTGATTCATCTTTGTATTAAAACTTACCACTGAGAAATGTCCTTCTGAAAAGTAGTTCATCCGAAGTTTCATTATGGACTTGAATTGATTAAATCAACTGTATTATCATTATCTTAAAAGTGTATACAGTCACTGAAGCACATTTGTGGAACTTTTGGAGCTGGTGGGAGTTTCATTTTTGACAAATACAAAACACTGTATCATCTGACCAATCAGAGCTGAGTTGGCTCTTGGAAAGGCTGGGTGTGGAAAAAACAAATCTTCAAACACATAATTTGAGACATTAAATAATGATTAAATATTAAATAAGATTAAAAAAAATGTGCATTATACCGTTTATAATGAAAAAGTAAATGTGTTTTTAATCCTTTGAGAAAATCTTCCCAACAATTAATAATCTTAATAAGTTAAGTTAATCTTTTTAATGCAACTAGGGGTGGTAATTTTTAGAACCCTCACGATTCGATTATGATTCAGAGATTCAGATTTATTTAGTTTTATTACAAATGAGTATTTTCTCACTATCTGCTATTAAAGAAAAGTACTTAATGAGAAGAGCCAGACAGAATCTGCAGACATTTTTTGCATTAGAATTTTGTAAAAAAAAAAAAATCCTGTTGATTTATGCAGAATTATTTTGGGAGTAACATTACCTAAAACTTAATATATGAAATAAAAAATAATACCTTTAATAACTTTTATTCAATGTTTACAATGCAAATCCAATTAGATCCACTTATTTGGTAAACAAAGCAAGTTTCTCATATAATATATCTACTAAAGACAGAAAATACTTTCCAAACTGCATTGTAAATAAATCATATAAACATTTTCATATTTGTAAATAATATTATTGAAATTGATTGAAAAACTAAATAAATATAAGTTTACACACATTTATACAAGTAAATAAATAGACTCAATGATGGGCAAAAAAATCTGCAGAAATCTATAAATTTCTGCGTGCGCAGATTCCGTTTGGGCCTACTAGTGACCCATAATGATTTAACTTTTCAGACCTTTTATAAAGGAATATGTGGAAGTGATTTGGCAAGTCAACAATAAGGTTGTCGAAATAAGTTGAATAGTTTCATATAAATAATATTATGATCATTGTTGTAAGTTTGTCTTATGCTATACACCAGGGCTATTCAATTGGCGGCCCGCGGGCCGAACCCAGACCCCGAGGCAAGTTGTTCCGGCCCTCCAATTAGTGTGACCAAGACATCAGAAACAAATTGTTCAGCCGAAAAACGGCCGCTATAGTTATGAAGTGATGTGCGTCTGTTCAATATAGCACAAGCTGCAGTTAAAGGCTGCACAGAGCGTGAGTCACCTGACATTAAACTAGTGGAGCGAGCAGCCCAAAACATTTAGATGTATTTGTAGAAAAAGCCTTATTGCACAATGCACTGATATTGTTATTAGGGATGCAACGATTAGCCGATTTCACTATTAACTGCTCTTTAATTCATCACGGTTAATTTATTGTAAAGGCTTCTCTACGCCACATTTCTGTTACAACGAAACTGCTGCAATTAAACAAAGTTATGCCACCTGCGTGCTAGTTTAAAGTTTCGAGCTTGTACACTGAGGCTAATACGCACGCTCACTGGATTAGCTATTCCCATTATTTCATTTATGACCAAAATAATCATGATTATGATTTTTCCCATAAACGACCAGCCCTAATACACTGGTTGCTTTTAGTGTTTGTTTTGCATGCTTTTGGTTGTTTTGAAGCTTGATCAACGTATTTCTCTTTCATGTTTATTAATTAGAAAAGAACAGCAATGATATTCTTATTCTGTGTTCTACAAAAGTCAAAAAGCTTCATAACAAAATGAGAGGGAGTAAATAATTTTTTTGTTTCAATGTTACTGGATGCCCTCTCTATTTTTCCACATTTCCTTGCCCTCTATTCATCTTTTATTTGCATCTCAGCATGTCCATGATTTGACACCTGTCCTCTTTTACCCTCATTTTTTCCTTTTTTCCTTAGCTTCCATCTCACTTTCCTCTGCTGTTTGTCCTTATTTCTCTGTCCTAACCTCCCTCCTTTCTTCCATCCATCTGTCTCTCTCAGTGAGCCCTATGATCTCTCTCTCTCTCTTTCTCTCTCTCTCTCTCTCTCTCTTTCTCTCTCTCTCTCTCTCTCTCTCTCTCTCTCTCTCTCTCTCTCTAAAAATGAATTGGCTGCTTTGAAGTTTCATTGAGTGCTTTATTACAGGACTAAATAATGCACACGGTGGCGGCGAGTTTTTCCTTCATTAAGACATGCTTCCTGTCAGCGAACACCTGACTTCCTCAGCGATAATCAATCCTGTGTCCGGTAACCAGTCCTTAGGGGTGCTCTCTATTGGCCTCGCTTTTATTGATTATGATTATGAAGACAGTGACTCTGCGTGGCTGTTGGCAGGCGCTTTATTATGTTTTCCGTAATCATACATTAAAGAGGTCTGAAATTAGTTAAAAGATGCCATCGGGTCACATCCTGATAGCAGCACATTAAAGTCAACATGAAACCAAATTTGGTTTAATAATACGCTTCCTTGGTCATATTTAACATGATTTATTAGTCATTCAAAATTAAAATCTTTCTTCACTGATAAGCAAATGACTTATTCTTGTTTGATATGTAATATATAATAAAAATATAAAGTAATATATAATAATGACAATAATCATATTCAACAATTATTGTATACATTAGTATGTGCTTTATATGCAAATTTTTGGTTGTTTAAAATTAATGTAATATTGTTTTATATTACACCATCAACGACATTTACCATTTTATATCAATATTTATTATTATTTTATACAAAACAGGTATTTATTTTAGATTTAACACGTATTACTATTATATGTTGATTTATTTTTTATTCACAGAAAAAAACATTATTGTTGTTATTATGCTAAATTTCTTTTATAAAAAAATAATCAAGGTTTGTTCTGTTTCCAAAGTCATCTAAAATATTTTGATTTATGTATGCTTATAAATATATATTTAATAATAACAATAGCAGTTGAATTATATTAAAGAATTATTATTATTATTAATATTAATGTATAAAATGCATAATTTGTTTGTATTATGTGTCATTTTGCTTTAAGATTTTATTGATAGTATTCATGTTTATTTCATTATTTTGGTGTTCTCTATTAGATTATTATTGTTGTTATCATTGATAAATAAAATGTATCATTTGTTTATAATATGTATCATTTGTATCATTAATATTTTAAGTTTTTATTGATAATACAACTAACTATCCCAGCACAATAAGGCACAAGACGTGTTTGCCTTGATTTGTTGCTAATTTCAGACCAGCGCAACCCTAAATAGCACTTTGTAGACTCATGAGTGTGCTAGTCTATAAAGGTGTGTTAAGGTGCATTGTTGGCGCGTTGCTATTTTGAGGAACTGAAATAGACTGCGCCATTGACCTTTTAAAAGCTGGTCTAAAGTCCAGTGCAGAGCTCGTTAGTTGTGTATCCAAACGCTTACACATTGTTTAATACACACATGATGTACAGAAATACACAAATATATTTACATATGAAAATAAAAGGATTTAAATGTTACTAAAATTATTAATTTCTACATATAAAAACCACTGCCTCCATACGTTCTTCATCTCATGGGGCTTTTTTTTTAGTTAATTCATGACAATTTGCATTTGTATGATGTTATTTTTATTAGCATTATTATTAATTATATGCATATTTATATTTGTTTTAACAAAAACTAGTTTAGATTCGTATGCGTCATCAGGGGGATATGAATCGGACACGTTTAAATATAACCTAGTTTTTTGACCACACTTCGTTATTATTGTTCATTTATTCATTTTCTGGAAATTAGAACTGAATTAAGAAATAGTTTTAAAATAAATATTTGCACTTAACAAACAAAATTAAATATGTAGGCTAATGGATGTCTTCAGTGAAGAGCGTACAACATTGTTTCCTTATGCACAAAAGTAAAAGTAAAGTAAAGAGGCCGAATGGAGGAGGCTCGTTCTTTATCCTTGTGCTGCAGATGGTCTGTTTAACTGTTTTCTCACCAGTGAAGCATTCGGTTTTTCCACTTATAGAGGTCCACCATGTACAGTAAATAGCAAATGCGCCATGTCGCAACACAACTGACTCTTAAAGAGAATGGAAGATTAGACTCTGATTGGCTTAATGCACGTTATGCTCAAAACACACCCATAACTCATTAAGAGAATAAGCACAATCTTGTTGGACCATGTGCCGTGGAGCAAACTGTATTTTTCCGTCCTTAAAATAGCAAAAGTGGATTCGGACATGCCCCTTAATGCTTTTTGCGCCATGCACTATAGACTGCATCTAGATCATTAAAATAGAGCCCTATATGTTTATTTTAGTATTTTGGTGTTCTCCTTTAGATTATTATTGTTGTTGTTATTATTATTATTATTATTATTATTATTATTATTATTAATGTTAGTCTACTCTTTAAAGTAGTTTGTCATTATTTTAAGTACATTTTTATTTGGAGGCTTCAAAAACGAATTGCTTATGAATTATTGGTGTTCATTGCTATTATTAAATTAATAACATGCTTGATTCTTTTTTTTTTTTTTTTGGTGTGAGACTAGCTCATCTCAAAACGATGCATATGCAAGAGTAATGTATCACTCATGAAACATTCTTCCCAACACAGTCATTTTAAGGCTCACAACCACTGGGTCAAATGAAGAAATCAGTAAATTGTTTCATTACGTTTTTGTGATATTCTTCTAAGGGATTAAAGCGCAATAGATGGAAGTTAAATTTCACAGCTGCAGAATTGGATTGTCAGTTGCTAAATAAGGAACACCACTATTTTTTTCTCTCTCTTTCCTTCCTTCACGTCTCTGAAGGCTTCAGTAAATTTAAGCCCTCTCAGGGTTTTGTAGTTCGCTCAGCACAGATTGCCTTAAGTGGCTTATGCCAATTGCAGTTTCTTGGTGCGGGCAGGGAGATGCCGCCGAGGGGGAGGGCAGGAAGAGACCAGAGCATTTAGCCATGCAATTACAGACAGAATGACTCCATACGTCCCTCTCTCTCTGTATCTGTCTATCTCTTTCTCTATCTCTCCAGCACATGAGTTAATGTGCAGCACGGATGAGCTTCTTCCAGACCAAACTCCCCCCGAACCAAACAAGCAGAGCCTAAAACAGACAGCATATTTATCAGTCCATGTGGCGCCGTGGCATCAGGCCTTTAACACTGCAACTACCAAGGCAGTCATTTACACTCTTCATATTCATATTAATGTAATGACTTTGTTGAAATAAAACTCAAAATAGCTGTAGTACACTTAAAAAAAAATTGCTGCTTGTACAAACTACTTGCTTAAAATGAGCTGGAACAACTAAATTTTAGAAATTTATTTGGGGGAAACTTAATTGTTTTTTGTTCAATCTGCTTAACTTAGTTATGTCAACTTAATAGATTGCATTTATTATTATATTACATTACACCATCAAAATACACACTCTTTTGTTTGACATTACCATATTATATCAATATTTATTATTATTTTGTACAAAACATTATTTTAGACTTAACACTTATTATGTTGTATGTATTTTTTATTCACAGAAAAAATAACATATTATTGTTATTATACAAAATTATGTATTTAAGAGTTTTTTTTATTAAACATTACAAATCACAGAAGAGTCCTGAGTATTTCAAATTCACAAATTGATTATTTTGACATTATTATTAAGCCATATTATTCCATACACTGTAAACAAATGCTGGGTTCAACACAATGCCTTCATGTCAATGAACACAGCACAATGCCAACACAAATCAGTTAAGTTAATTTAATCTTTTTTTTATCTTTTCAAATGTCAGTGGATTGAACATAAAAAAAAAAAAAAATTCCCCCCGGAAAAAAAAACGTATGTTTTTTTTTCTTTTTTTTTGGGAATTGTGACTAGACTTTAGTTTCGCAACCTGGCACATGAAGAGAGAATTATGAGTAGACATTTGGCGGAATGTCATTCCTACCAGTAAATGTGCGCTTCATGTCGAATATGAAAGTAAAAGCATGCTGAAATAATATTACGAGCGCTGTTAGGAAATTTGACCGAAATTAACATTTGATAATTTTTCCATATTTTAATCTTAGAATAATTTGTATTAGGCCTGTTGTTTTGCTCATTTCTGCACTGACATCTCAAAAGAAATATTAACATTGATCTGCTTCATGATCTGACTGCAGTCTCGCTTCATCTGTTATTTCTCTCTATATTTTGGGCCTAGAATGCAAAATTCTACCCAACATTTTTTTTTAATAGATTGAGTCAATAGATAGATTTTTACAAAACTTGACAACTGAAATGAGGCTATGTATGAGAAAGTCTTACCTCACTGGTTTATATGTGGTGACGATGTCTGTGGGTCTTTTCACATCTCATTTCTTATCATTATAACTTAAAATAACAACATATGACAGCTAAGTAAAAATCCGTGGGACTTTGACGAATGTGATGAGAGTTTACTCGCATGTGACTTGTTTGAACTATTTTGTGGTGTGAAAGCAAACCGCACCAAGAGCAAAAATAAACTCTGTAACAATTTTCAGAACAAAACAATCAATCTACAAGTGTAAAAGCACCCTTATTCATTTATAAATGCCCATTAGGGCTGTGCGATTTGGGGAAAATATCGAATTGTGCTTTTTTTGTTTGTTTGTATTTTTGTTTTGTTTGTTTGTTTGGACAGATATTGCGATTACGATTTGATTTGCGATTTAATTTTGTAGTCAAGCTCCAGCTCAATAATCTGTAAGCCATGGCAACAATTTTGTGACAGCTCTTAAAAATTACCTGTTTTTGTTTGATGTCTATGACTTTAAAATCAAAATATTCCCATATTACCAATGCTTTTCTTTGATTTTAATTTGTCTATTAATACTTCTGAAGCAGCAGACTCATTATCCTACTTGTCAGCAATTTCATGTTTGTTTGTTTTTTTGTTTGTTTGTTTTTTATTGTAGTTCGATTGCGTAATTCTGATTGGGCAGAGTGAAAGTGTGCTTACTCAATTGGCTAGTAAGACTGTCAGACACAGCCGGCAGCCACGCATTTGCTCTGGGTGGGGGAAATTAAATAATTCGTATATATTTCATATTGCAGCCTAATGCGATTAACTAATTGCAACGTTTCAATTTACGATTTCGATTTGGTTTCAATTAATCACACAGCCATAATGCCCATTTTCACAATGGTTTGAAATGTATGTACATATGGCATATTTTTACACCTTTGAAATCTAAATATGTATTTGAAACGCAGTATGTTACTTGCATGCTGTATATTATGCATATTGGTGTATCTTAGATTGCTACATTTCTACATTAGATTTCTTCTTTTCTATATGCGTGACTGTGGTTAGCTGGAGCTTTCACATTTAGCTTGACTGCTTGGCTTGCACACGAGTTCAATTGAACTTTTTTGTTCACAGCACCAGATTTGTGGCTTTATTTGATTTGTTTTTTAATTTCATTGAAGAGCAATAAACAATATTGCGGCTTGGTAAAAATGTCAGACTTTAACTAGAAATGCTTTTTTTTACTATTTGTATTTGTTTATTGTTTTATTAAGGGAAGTCTGAAGTACACCATATAATAAAATAACACTATCAATTCATATACAGAGCCAAGGTATCGCTATCAGGATGAAAAGGGTAATATCAGTATCTGGAGGTAAAAAGGGTATTGGAACGTTTCTAGTTTTTATTAGTTATTATATCATGTGATTTACCGAAGAAATGTGCATAATACTAATTTATTAGAATGTGCATCTGTATAAGTACTGTAGCTACAAAAGCAGACTCTGCGGTTGTCAGTAAGCTAATGTATTTTCACATTCATTGGAATTTCAACTGAGTGTCCTGATGTTTATTATCCTTTATCATAACCATAACATATTAATTTACTTATAGATTTTCTTTCAAGTGTTGACTGCACTGAGTTGTTTCTAATTACTCCAGTGTACAGTAAAGTCCTGAAAAAATGATAGATGTAATTGTTTCCAAAATTCACAATGTTTTTTTATCTGTGTACTACAAATATAATCTGCTTCAAATTTGCTGGCCTACATATTTTTGCCCTATCCATGCATTGAAACATGTTTGTGGTAAGCCAAGCTACATTTATAATATTTACTGTTTTGTCTTAATTTTTCTTTCTGGTATTTTTTATTTATTTCTTTCGTCTGAACCGCACAATGTGGGAACATTTTCTGCATGAGTCACTGTACATGTGGCCGCAAAACCTGTGTGACCTTTTTTTTCTCGAGTACTGTAAAGAGCTGTGGAGGAAGTCAAAGATCTCAGCGGATGAGAAAAAAAGAGAAGAAAACACTGAGCCTGTTATTTCAGGAACTGACATGTTGTACATTACAGAGATGGAACCATGTATCAGACACAGATATTAGTTAGCCAGTTTCTGATCAATTCATTTTTCAAATTGGTTGTAGAAGAGAAAAGGCCGGTGTGACTCAAGAATAGTTTAATTAGTTATTAATTAACTGTGTAAAGTCACTGAGTTCTTTAATGTATCTTAAATAGTCTAATAGTTTAGGACTATTAATTAAAATAATTTAATAAATAATTAACTCCTGACAAAATAAAATAAAAAATAGATAGTTTATCTGAGCATAATAATAAATAAATTGTTAAATTAAATAAAAATGCAATGTAATTCTATTATTATTTTTTATGTGTTATTAGATAATAATATCAGAACAAAATATTTTGTCAGCACAAAAATAATGAATGAATAAACAAATGATCTAATGAATGTGTAAATGATTATTGGCTTGTATAATGTTAAATTGATCCAATCCATGTTCAATCTGAAATAATGTTCAACTACACCATAAAAAATGCTGCTGAATTTCTTCAAGTTGTCCTAACACTAATAGATTCAGTTAACTTAATTGTTTTTACAAATTTAAGTGAATTGAATATAGTTGTAATTTAGTTATTTCACCTATTTTAGTAGTTTGAACAAGCAACCAGTTTTTTTTTTACTGTAATTTGTTCTTTAATCTATATGTTTTTAGACATTGATTTATTATAATCTGTTTTAATGACAAAAGTTGAGTTTAAGTGACTTATAATTGCTGGACCCCCACAGCAGAAATCCAGCAGTAGGATTGTGAATAGTTCAGTAAGGACAGGGATAAAGTCTCTAAAGAGTTTCTGGATCTCCACCAAGATGTTTGTTTTCCTCCTGTGTAAAATGTGCTCTGCTTTAATGCACTCTGATTGGAGAGAATAAAAACTGGCCTCGTCTGCCGTCAGATATTCCAGCAGAGGACTTAAATCATTACCAGCCTGATGAAAGGAAAATTATATTTTTTAAGAACCGAGAAACAAACATTTTCATTGGAAGCACTGTTCAGATTCAGTAAGTGCTCAGTAAATTAGCCTTATATAAATTTAGTCTGGCATACAGAGTCTGCTGGGGAAAGGTTTCATTCAAATGATTTTCATTACATTGCTCGTGTTTGTCTGGCTATATACACATTTAATGAATAGCTAAAATGCTTATTTAATGAATAATTAAATGTACTAGTATTACTACAAAATATGTAAATTTTTGCATATAAACTAATGTACAACTAATTGTTGGTGTTTATAATAATAACAATAGTAGCATTTATAGTAATACTATATTTCTGTTTATATTATTGTTAATATATAATACTTGTGATATATTATATTATATTATAATATAAATAGTTGTGGAGTAATATAAATAATGGTATATTATTAAAATACTGTATATAATATTCAACATTTTGTTTGTTGTATGTTTGGTAAATGGACATTAATGAAAGTTCATTTTATTAAATGTCATAATTTATTATTAAGAACTTAACATTTTGCTTTATTATTTATTTGGAAACTGTCAATTTAATTACTGAATCATTAAAAAATAAGTTTATTATTATTATTATTATTATTAACAATAATAATAATAATAATAGTAAAATTACTATCATCATCATAACTCAATAGTAAGATTTATAGTAATACTATATTCATGTTTATATTATTATTAATGTATAAAACTTGTAATATTATATTATATTATGATATAAATAGTTGTGGAGTAATGTAAATAATGGTAGA
Organism: Danio tinwini; assembly: GCA_903798205.1. Lineage (NCBI taxonomy): Eukaryota > Metazoa > Chordata > Actinopteri > Cypriniformes > Danionidae > Danio > Danio tinwini. Next base: position 16,028,222 of record CAIGQZ010001313.1, read on the forward strand.
TTGTTAAAATACTGTATATAATAGTCAACATTTTGTTTGTTGTATGTTTGGAAAATAGGTAATTAATGAAAGACATTAATGTCCATTTAATAACTAAATCATTAAATATTAAGTTAATCAATTTGGTAATTTACTACCTTATAATATTAATAATGTATTATTATCAATAATAACAATAGTAATAATAATAATTATTATTATTAACATTATTATTACTATTATTTTATCATAACTCAATAATAATATTTTTTCACAATACTGTTATGAATAATAATAATAATAGTAATAATATTTATCATCAATAACAATAATAATTAGTATTATTATCATCATAACATTTTTTTATGAATAATGATAATAACAACAACAGTAATAATGTATTATCATCAGTATAATAATAATAATAATAATTATTATTATTATTATTATTATTATTATTATTATTATTTTTAGTATTAATATCATTCATTCATTCATTTTCTTTTCGGCTTAGACTCTTTATTAATCCGGGGTCGCCACAGTGGAATGAACCGCCAACTTATCCAGCACATGTTTTACGCAGCAAATGCCCTTCCAGCTGCAACCCATCTCTGGGAAACATCCATACACACTCATTCACACTCATACACTACGGACAATTTAGCCTACCCAATTCACCTGTACCGCATGTCTTTGGACAGTGGGGGAAACCTGAGCACCCGGAGGGAACCCACGCGAACACAGGAAGAACATGCAAACTCCACACAGAAACGCCAATTGACCCAGCCGAAGCTTGAATCATCGACCTTCTTGCTGTGAGGCGACAGCACTACCTACTGCGCCACTGCGTCGCCCGTATTAATATTATAACATTTTTGTTATTTTTATGAATTATGATAATAATTGCATTAATATTATTTATCATCATCAATAATAATAATATGTATTTAATATTTATTTGGTAAGAGTCCATAAAAAAAGAAAACGAAAGCTGCCTACTATTGCAAAATAACGCCCTTGAGTCTTGAGTATACATGTTCCTTACGCATCTACAAATATGAAATCCACTCACCTAATCATGTTTGCTAATGTTTGCATTTTACCTCAGACATGTGTGTGCAAGCTGCAGCACCGAAAACCATCTTTGACCCCAGACAGCTCATCCTCGCCTGGCGTGCTGAATAATTGACATCACCTCGGCAGTGTATTAAACGTTTGTTTTCCAGTGACCTCCTCCTCCTCTAGTGAAGTCAGCAGCGCTGGAAGGTGACGAGGGCTGATGTGGGATCAGACGCAAGTGCTCGCTCTCTCTCTATCTCTTCTCTCAAGGGTGATGTAAACCAGAGCTGCTCGTCTGCTGTTTCTAAGGGCAAACAGTCTCTCGCCTCTCGGGCCACCACTCTAATTACCATGGCCTTGGCAGATCAATGACTGATCCGTTTTTTCCCCCCATTGCACAAATGTGTCACTTTAGCTGTGTGTCTTTCCATTAGCTCGCTCAATCATTGGCGGCTGATGAGACCGAGAGCAGCAGGCCTTTTCTTATTGGCACAGGTCCAAGGCCTCGCTAATATAATCCTCTCCATCGATTATGTTGTGTTGACTTTCAGGAGAATTTTTGTAGAGGAGTAATTAGGAGCCGCTCGCCCCACAGCTGCTCTGAGGAGGCAAATACATTAGTATGTAGCGTCGCTTTTTTTTTTTTTTTTTTTTTTTTTTTTTTTTTACTGGTGCACTGGTGGTGTTGGAGATGTTATTACACTCTCGTTTTCTTGTAGGTATATAAGGGTGACATTTACATAATGAAAGTTAAGCTTCTAATCTGATACTTATTAAAGGAAAATTCTACTTCTTTGGAAAATATGCTTATTTTACAACTTCCCTAGAGTTAAACTGTTGAGTTTTACCATTTTTGAAACCATTCAACGGTCTAGCCAGAAGCACTTCTAGCTTAGCTTAGCATTAATCATTGAAAAGGATTAGACTATTAACACATTGCTTAAAAATGACTAAAGAGTTTTGATATTTTTCTATCAAGGAACTTTACCTGCATACCATGGCTGTCGCTGGTGCAATGAGATCACACAGTGCCTGAATATAGTTCCCTGCTAGATAACTTCTAACGTTCTAACTTCTGTCATTGTGCCTGTTGCGGCCATGGTACAACTGCAAATCTCCTGGCCATATCAGCTTAGAAAACAGCAGCTTTTCATTTTCCATCTGTTTTAGTACACAATGTAACTACAAAAGAGTCAAGCCTTAAATAAGGGTGTACTCACACTATGTACCGTTGCCTTGAACGGGGCCAAAGCACGCTGGTCCCCCCTCCCGTCTCCCCCGACGGCCCGCACTCACATTACATTCGGGCCGGGGCGCGCTTACGTCATCGTTGATGCGCTGTTCAGTAAGCGCTCTCGCTCAGCACAGTGGAGATTTCTTTAGTTATATCGTTTAAGTCGTTTGATATGTGTGACATGCAGTCAAATATTTCGCCGAACAGATTAGCCACTTTTGATGCCCATAAACAATCATAAATCGTCTTTAATAAACCATGAAGTTCATTGCGTTCATTGAACAGTACGAATGATTAATTAATCCATATGAAACAGTCCCTCAAAAGTCACGTCTCGCTTTTAGTTTCGGGCTCAGGCATGCTTGCACTAACTAACACTGCAGCATACCGCGCCTGAGCCCAAGTGAACTGCGCTCAGGCCCACCTCTTCCAACCAGGCCAGAGCCGACCAAGTGAACCGTGCCTGAGCCCGATTCAGAGCGCTCACACTTCTCAAACAATCCGGGAAATGGGTCAGAGCACGGTTCGGATAGCATAGTGTGAGTACGCCCTAAGAATCTGGTCATTTTTGAGGGAGATGCTAATGGTCTAATCCGATTCAATGAATTATGCTAAGCTAAGCTAAATCTGCTCCCATAAGACCTGGAGATCAGCTAAATACAGTGCTCAGCATAATTGAGTACACCCTGTTTTGAAAATGAATATTTTTATTCATTTCTCAGTGAATATAGCTGTATGAATATAGCAATATGATTGTCATTTTATCCTTATTTACAGAAGATACACATGTCATTATTTTTAACAATAAAATAGAGCAAGAAACATTTGCTTGTATTTTAAAATAATAATTTGCATATACTTTGTATAATAACCAAATCACTAGGTTTTACACTATTTGTCAGCAAGAAGTGTTTAGATTATTTTTTGAGTATTTTAAAAACATTAAAGCAGACACTGTTTATTTTCTGTTCACCATATTATTGAATTCATTTGTTTGAATATTAATATAATATTGTTATTTATAATAATTTTTAATAGTTAAGTGATTACTCTGTTTTATACTCTACTTTTTATGTTTTGAAGGTTCTATTTTAAAGAACTACAATGTCTATGATCAATCCAGTTTTACATCACTGTAACATTGCATTTAGAAATGCATTTAAATTTTAAATAGAAGACAGTAAAAAAATAAAAAATTCTAAATATTGCAAAATGTATGTTTACTGTAGAATACAGACTACTAATATACAGTGCTCAGCATAATTGAGTACACCTCATTTTGAAAAAGATTTTTTTCCTGTTTCTCAGTGAATATAGGCAATGTATTTTGATGCATTTAAACAAAATAGATTTATTAAACAGATATATTTGTAAAATAATATTTTAGTCACCAAACTTATTTAGAAATTGAAAAATACAATTAAATTTTAGCAAAATATTGCAAAAATTTTCAAAAAAAATTTGTTCTTTTTTTTTTTTTTTTTTGCTTGTCTTAATTTTCCTCTTTTTTTATTGTATTTAATATTTCTCAATAGCATATAAATTTGGCTGTGCTAGTTTTTGGACCGTTACCTTAGATTAGCTCCAGATTTGGCTTCACTACTGACTTATCTTATGTATATGCACAAATATAATATTGTATAGCTTCCTAAAAAATATAAATATAAAAGAGATTTGTGAGGGGTGTACTTACATATGCTGAGCACTGTACAAAAAATCCTGAAACCTCGTACTGACACATTTCTGTTGAGTAGTCTTTAGAAAAAGGCAAAAAGTTAAATAAACATTTTTGATCATGATTTATGCATCGCTTCCCAGTCTTTTAGAATGCAGAACTGATGTTAATAACATCCAATATGTAAAAAATAAATAACATTCAACTTTAATAGCCCTAAAAGTGCATTTTGCTTTTTGCACTCTTGGGTTTTCCCTCATGTTGTCGGCCCTGTCAATCACTCAAAGTTCTTCACATCCTCTTCTCCTTACATGTTAGTATATTAAACGTTTTGACTTATTAATTATGCCTTCAGATGCCAATAAGCATCTAAAACGCTTGGCTCAACACTCATTAGCATATCTACATCTAGTCCAGAGCTTCCTGAAAATATCTGAAGACTTTTTTTCAGGTAGATTTGTGAAAGTGATGATTACATGAACGCTGATTGGCCCCTTTTAAAAGTGTGAGGCAGCAAATTATTTCTAATTGTACAAAGTGTTGCATGTTATGATCATGTTACAGGCGTCTCGTAGTGTTCCAAAACCCCCCGGTTGGGAGGACAGGAGAGGACTTGTTGCATAATTACATGCTTCATGAGCCGATCTGTCTTGTCTTTGAAAGGATAATTGCCTGAGTGTCCTGATGAAATCTTTGTAGTTGTGAGTAAAGCGAAGCCCGTGCAGTTGTGCCACCCACCACGAAATGTGTGGGACATCAAGTTGGCTCTTTCATTCCTCACGGTTATTTTTAAGCGAGGCAATTTAACTCAATTGGCTCTATGTACACACAACGCGTCTGCAGCTCCGAAAGGAGGATCCGATCTGTAAAGGCTTCATCTCCTGTCATGTTTATGGAGGTGTATGTATACAAAAAGCCTTTATATAGAAAATATCAACAGAGAAGCGACAAGCTATAATCAAATCAACATGTAATCTGTTTACACTCTTTAAAATGCAGCGAGATTATTATACTTCTCCGAGCTTCTCATTTGGCTCTTTGTTTAGAAAAGGCCTTCGTTCGCCTGACGTGACCTCGGCTCAGTGTTTGGAAGTGTCCTGCCCGCTATGTGATTTTGGTTTATAGCGCACATCATGTGAGCAGTCGGCCCCTCACATTGGGCGGCTGCTAATGTTTACATAATAGATGTCAAGTTGAAGCCTGAGGTCCATCAACACACACTAACTCACAGCGGACCTCGGCTCACAAACCCTGCTGTTCCCATTTAAGGCGCTTGACCCAGATTTATTAATGACCTTTAGAGTTATTTTACACAATGGCACGCGGAGGGAGCTGAAAATAGTGGCGATTCTTGTGGTAGACGAGAAGGTTATTTGCGCTGCTGACCGCTGACTGTATCAGCGCGCTGCATCTCTGGCCTGCTTTTTCCCCTTTATGAATGACTGATGTTGCTATCAAACACCCTGCCCACATTTAGTCTCATCGTTAGGCATTGACAAGAGGCACTGCTGTTGATGTTTTCATCAGGGACTCTCTCCACAGTTGCCGTCAGATGATTATTTAAACAGCCATTAATCATTAATGGCCCACTTTTGCATGCGCTCTTATGTTTCTGAGGGCGCGAGAGCCGGTTACACTGCGTGGCACGTTGCAATAAAAAAAGCGCCTTCGCTAGGGCTTATATTTCACTTTTAGCCTACGTCTCTACGCGAGGGCAGGCATCGAGTTTGACAGCCTTCACACTACGTTGGATGTGTTTACACATTTGTTTCCTGTGGCGTTCGAATGGGATTTGACAAGCCCGAAGAGCGTGTGGAGGATTAATAAGCCCAACAGTTTCTCAGGAAGACTGAGACTGCTGTAGAATATGTATCCACTTAAAACGAGATGAGGCCAGACTGTGTTCTTGGCTCGCGATTCTGCGTCTTCTGGCATGCTGACGTTCGACGGCGTCAAATTTGCAGTAGACAATAACATATTACCTCTTCTTGGCGTCGTGCCGTAAATTAAAAGTAGTTTTTCTGCTCGGTGATTATTACTCTTGGCTGCTTCTGCTTCTTTGGCTCAAACCCTAATTGTTATGAGCAATTCGCTGAAACAATGTTAAACAGTGACTTGATGAAATCACAGCAACTCTTGATTTAACGGGACAGTTTGCCTAGAGAAGAGTATTTGGTCATTATTTGATCACCCTGAGGTTATTTCAGACCAGATCAGGCTTTTCTTTGTCTTTTAGTACACACAAAATGAAGATGTTCCTTCAAATTTTTATTTCTTTATTTTTTTTTTAAGCCAACAAGACCACATCACACAACACATCAGTTCAAGATCAAACATTAAATATTTGTTCATAGTAGGGCTGCACAATTCAGTCTGTTGCTTGCATTGACATCACAATGTGTGTGTCCACAATAGTCACATCACAGGATCTGCAGTGTCATTATAGTTGATCAGCATAACAGTTGAGAATACATGGGATTTGTGAAGTCATTGCATCGTACTGTATAACCATAACACAGTAAATCTTTATCAGTTGCATGTGTTTTAAAGGGATTTCAAGAGAGTTTAAAGCATTCCAGCACAAAAATGTACAACTTTAATGAGGAATAATTGTAATGATTTTACTGAAGACTATAGTGTTATTTTACATTTCATTATTCAATTTTGCTCTTTTGTAATTAATCTTGCTTGCAATTTGCTTGCTATTTATCAGTATAGTTATCAGCAAGTTTTGTCATAAAAAGTAGCGTTTTGGATCATATTGATGGGGATTGTCTTTAAATAGTTTTTTGTCCCAATACCATGGCTGATTTAGGCCTGTCATTGCTAAATAAATGTCACTAACACTGCCAATTAGTGATAACAAGACTTTGTCCTAATGACTTATTCATTCAAATGATTTATTCAACATGGGTTATTCATTTAGATATGAATCTCTATGAATCATTCAATCATTTGCTCACATGATTTGTTCAAAAGCAGATTTATTCATATATCCAAATATTCTGCCCTTGCTTTGTTGTATTTCCCTCCAATGAAAATAGTTTCAAATACAATACTTTAAAACTATAAAGTAACAAATTCAGTATTTACTTCTTGTTTGTTAAGCAAGTGTATAAAATCAAAACATTTGCTACCCTGCTCATTTGCTGATATCTGGGAAATTGGCAATGTTTTGCTTTGTAACTTGAATTAGACTTGAATTAGAAGTGAAGTCTTACTACATTCTAATAACCTCCATCAAACTGTGAGTTCTTTTGGACTTTCAGGATATGTTTTTCTTTATTTTTTTTATTTTCAGCATATTACAATATTGTAAGATACAATAAACGTAAAATACAATCAAACCTTACTACACTACCTGACAAAAGTCTTGTCGCCTATCCAAGTTTTAGGAACAACAAATAATAACTTGACTTTTAGTTGATCATTTGGTGTCAAGTAGCTTATATAAAAGGCAAAGGCCTCTAGATCATGCTAATTTTACCAAAATAAAATATAATCATTCTTGATTTTTAATTATTTTATTAGGACAGTAAGGTCTGACTTTGCTTAGACAAAAGTTTTGTGACGTAACAGAAATAATGTATAGAAAAGAATATAAAGTCATACAGTAGTGCAGTGGTAAAATAACTAATTTTGTCTGTGACTCCCATGAGCTTGGAGGACTGCATCCATACATCTCTGCAATTACTTAAATAACTTATTAATAAAGTCATCTGGAATGGCAAAGAAAGTGATCTTGCAGGACTCCCAGAGTTCATCAAGATTCTTTGGATTCATCTTTAATGCCTCCTCCTTCATCTTACCCCAGACATGCTCAATAATGTTCATATCTGGTGACTGGGCTGGCCAATCCTGGAGCACCTTGACCTTTCTTTGCTTTCAGAACTTTGATGTGGAGGCTGAAGTATGAGGAGTGCTATCCTGCTGAAGAATTTGCCCTCTTCTGTGGTTTGTAATGTAATGGGCAGCACAAATGTCTTGATACCTCAGGCTGTCGATGTTGCCATCCACTCTGCAGATCTCTCGCACGCCCCCTACTGAATGTAACCCCAAACCATTATTTTTTTTCTTCACCAAACTTGAATGATTTTTTTTTGAGAATCTTGGGTCCATTCATTTTCTAGTAGGTCTTCTGCAATATTTGTAATGATTGGAATGCAGTTCAACAGATGATTTATTGGAAAAATCTTCCTTCTGCCACTTTTCCAAATGATCAACTAGAATTATTATATGTTGCGCTTACAACTGGGTTAGATGACCAGACTTTTGTCAGGTAGTCAATGGAAAAAACACTTTTAACTTTTGTTTTTAAGATTAGCGAAAGTCTTAATTTTGCAAAGACATGAGTGACTATGTGACAGTTTTTATATTGTGTACAAAAAACAGTGCAAAGTCGTCTCACATTCGTCAAAATCACGTTGTTTGTATATTAGCTATTTACATTCATCTGCTTGTTTTTTTTATAAACATAAAATATGTTCATGGCAATATTGTTCCAAAGTAGCATCTGTCCCTATACCAATGTGTTAAGCAGACTGTGCAACTCATCCAGGCGAGCTTTCAACAGCATTTTCAATTTACCTCGCAAACTCCCGGCATGCCGAGGAGCGAGATGGATCTGGAGCCGGCACGTCAGGTGCCTCTTTGTCTTGTCCAACGAATCAAGCACTTTTTTTTTTCTTTTTCAGTATCTCAACAGCAGGTGAAAATCTAATTATACCAGGATAGCGAGAGGAGGCGAGCTGTTGCCATATTTTAGCAGCTCTTAATTGTGTGCTAAATAATCTGCCTCATGCACTCACTCCCATGTGGAGTCGCACCATGAAGAATGTCTCTGTGTCTGAAAAAGTCATGGAAAGATGTTTACTTTGTTTTCCCTTGCTTTTTTTACCGCTAGCACATTTCTTCTCCCAGTCTTGAAGCCTGTCAAACTGACATTTTAACAATAAAGGCAAAACAAACAAAAACATGGTGCTCATATAACACCTTATCTGGAGACTTCGGAAGATGTTTTGTTATTGGAGCGAGGTGATGAATTATTACTCTGGCACCTCAAGGCTTTGGACTCTCTCCTTTTCTCGTTCATACTAAATCCCAGATAAATTCGCACTCTGAACACTAAGTACTCTGCGAACTCAACAGCTTAAAGTTTTGATCTCTGGAGCTTGTGAGGGATCCTGCGACTCTAATTATGTAAAATCCAGCAGTTCTCCAGAGCTCTCTGATGTCCATCACGGTTAACCTCCTCATAGGGTTAATGTGTCAGGTTAGAACTTCTCTTCCTATCGCCTTGGCACTGGGTGAGTGTAATTACGACCTGTCTTATGGCGCTACAAATGAGCGCTCTGGGCCCTCCGCCCCATTGGCTCGCAGAATAACACACTCCACCTGAAGTGTGTGAGGACGGATGGCTCTATTTAATGGACCGACCGTCTACGTTCGGCTCCTGCACTCCAGCAGTCGCGTCACGCACTGCGCCTCGGATACATGTCAGGCTAATGGAGCTGCTGATTATTTATTTATGGGCATTATTGCTAAATTGCTGATTACATATTTTTCTAGTGTCTAATTTCTTTACACAGTCATTTTTATAGTTGAAGGCTATGTCGGCCCGCCAGAAAACTGACCTCCCCTTTTCCTCCCACTGCCATTGTGAGTGAACATAATAGCTTTGCTGTCCCTGGAGGACAGTGGTTAAGTCGTCTGCTTTCTGAAATGTATGTGTTCACCTGCACCAGTCTGTTGAGATTCCGCTTGTAGATTATTAAGTGCATTGACCCATCTTGATATACGATTCTGCAATGAGATTTTTGATAAAGGGTATCTGATTGGACTCTAGCTCTGGCTCTTCATTGCTTTGGCCACAGAAGGTCTGTGCGCCTAGACTACAGCTCTGCACAGAAAGTTTGGCCAGAAGAGAAATGGTCATATTCAACTGATCATGGTTTTTCTCAAGGTTTTTTCCTTCACTTACGTCAATTGCTGAAGTTTGTTTGTCGCCAATGACTTGCTTGGTTTAGGGATATGTGGAGCTGCGCATCGATAGATTTGCTCTTCAGTGTTTGGACTTTCAGCAGTGAAAATTAAACCACACTGAACTGAACTAAACTAAACTTCAACTCTGAAAACAAAATGACCAAGCTCATGCAGCACTGATAGAATACATGCAAAGTGTGCATGTACTGTATTTGAAACGTAAAATTCTGTAGTTCATTTAGTTATTGTTTAAGGCCAGTTGGCGATTTCAGTCATCATACAGCAGCCATCCTTTATTTTCTCATCACTGACATGCAGTCTAATCAGTCTCTCTGTCACGTATTGATTTTTTATTTATTTTTGGACACTTTA
>CAIGQZ010001313.1:16038532-16049247 GCA_903798205.1 Danio tinwini
AGTCTCTCTGTCACGTATTGATTTTTTATTTATTTTTGGACACTTTAATGTATACGTTTGCAGCATTTATAAAGTGTCCATTCTTAAAGTCAGTCTGTCTGATGTGATGTTTCTGTGTGCAATTTGATTAAACAGGAATCCTGGAACTGAATATTCTAGTTAGCCAATAACCACAGACGAAATAATAAACATATAAAGCAGGGCTCCACGATACTGGAAAAAAATGGCTCTGCGATATATATTACGATATAAATATTTTTACAAAATGACTCTATTTGTAAATAATTCAGAGTTTTACATAGATTGGGATGATTTGTTAAGAGGGCGTCTGCAATTATAAAAATTATAAAAAGACATACAATAAATAAATTATATAAAATTATAAAAAGTATAAAAAGACATACAATAAATAAAATAAATTAAAGCACAGATAAACAAACTAAATAAATAGCTCTTTATGGTTTTCGGTGGAGTCTAACAGTATTGACATACAGAAATGAAATAATCAAACATAAAATAACATGGACTTCATCATATACGTAATTAAACGCAATTCACCTTTGTTAAAGTGGCAAACGTAATCATTTCTTGTGTCCAAATGGTTTAAATCAACTTGAAATTGCTTGACATCCTGCAGTGTGACTGTTGCAGATTCCCACATTGTGATATCGATGCTGAAACGATATATTGTGCAGCCCTAACATACTGTAAAGTAGTAACTTTAGGTTGAAGCAAAGTAGTACAGTAAAAGTACCAATAAAGACCTAAAAATGGAAAAAGTAACTACTGAATGTACAATCCCTGATGGAAAAACTACTTGATTACAATAATTTAAGCTTTTGTAATTAGTTACTTTACTCCACTGTTCATAACTCATTTTCAATTATTGCCCTGTTTTTTGTAAAGCTGCTTTGCTACAATTTGCACTGACTTGAGCAGTACAAAAATGAAAATGTCTTGATAATCAATACCATCAGCATAAATGAGACTTTACATGAAGTAAACGCACAGATTAAGTCCATCTCAACATGATACTTTGGCCCACTTGTGCTGACGATCTCCGAATGTTTATTATAGTTGTCTTGGTGTTCATTGTAATCTTTAATCAAGCGCAGGCCTTTCCTCTTGGCGTCGCAGTGGGATAAAGACACGTTTGATGGGGCCCAGGAAGAAATAGAAAAAGAATACAGCGATTGAAAAGAGCTGGCAGCTGTTGAGCTTTCATGTCACAGGCTGTCTGCCATTAGACTGAGCAGCAATATTAGATAAGGCCCTGTAGAACATGTTTCTTAAGACAGGCAAAAGGAAACCAGATGTGATGTGGACTGTGAAGACTTCAGTTCTGTAAGATGAGCAGAAAACATCAAACATCATCCAAGCCCTTTGGTATTTTCAATCCTGCAACGTCTTCCTAATAAAATAGATTTATCTAACATTGAATTGGTGTAATTGAGATGCTCTGAATAAAACATTTTACATTGAGAATGTGATGCATATTTATTTATTTGATTGAGAGATATTCATCGGAAAAAAAGAGAATTTAGAAAATTATAAATGTGATAATGTGACATTGTTTTTAAGTTTTCTTTTTGACAATTTTTGGGAGAAGAATGTTTCAGAAAAACAAAGATTTTTGTTGTGAATATATTCATCAATAATACATGTAATTTGTACATACAGTGGATCATAATACAGCTCTTTTATAATTTTTGTGTTGCATTTTTATTTATGGTAGAATAAAGTAAAAAAAAATGACAAGGATTTGATGAATGACATTCCTTCAGTAGCCCATACAGTCCCAGGTAAATAAGAAATACAATTTGTACATACTATGGCTCACTATAAATATCTTATATGAGGCCTTGAGACGAAGAACATATAAGTCTATAATTTTTATTTATTTCATTTAGATTGTGAACATTATATTATATATTTATATTTAACTTAAAGATAGACAACAAAAGCTTCTCAATTCTAAGGAGATAACATTTTTCAGTGTTAGTATAAAAATCAAGAGTTATTTAGATTTATATTTCTCAAATGTGGAAGGACGGTATACGCATGTCCAGTTAATGTGGAATAACAGTATACCTTCAATTCATCATATCACTTTAAACCACTAAATATCTGATTCTTTTATTTTATTTTAGTTTTAATACTGTAATGAAAACTTCAGGTTAATATTAAGCATTTCTTTCAAGCTTATTTTTGTTATTATTATTATTTAACAACAGATAATGCAGTAAGAACAATGTACAATAGAACTTCTTACAGTACAGACAATAACAATCAATTATTAACAATAAATAAATAAATACAACAATAAATACATACAATGCAGACATGCATCATAGCTAAATATTATCGTTTATATAAAAAAACAGGTGCAGCGCACCTAGTATATACTACAAACTGTTCTCGCGTTCTGTCATCTCATGATATAAATAAATATATAAACAAATTATCTCTGTTTGCTGTAGTTTACACAGGACTGATGGGAAATATGCATTGATACAGCTTTATTATATATGGTATGTGGTTTATTGTGATAGGTTAACTGTTTTTGTGATGTTTAGCGCTCCTCAGCGTGTTCCGAGAGGGAGAGAGATCACATATACGGTTCTTCCACTGACCTCTTTTTGTGGATTTTTCCCTGGTTTGTTCTCCTCTTAGATTTAGATATGGTTTCCCAGCATCCCTCGAAGCCTGCTTACTCAGTTTTTTTTTTCATTTGTTCATGTTGATTTGTCATGACGAAGATCTGCATTTTAATGTCTGAAGCGGACATGACAGCAAGTGGCATCTCTATTCTTCTTAGTGGACATAAACGTTTTTTCCACGTGACACAATTTTAATGTTTAAAATGCAGATTCTTGGTCACGCGAAAATATCCCTAAACGGTCTCTGTATACAAAGTTCACACATACAGTTAATGTCATGTTATCTCATTTTTAATTTTTTTTGGACTTATAGGGTTGTTCATCGCAGCACTCATGTAATGTTCTATTTTGTATTTTTATTTATGAGAAAACTAAGATTTAAAAAAAATGTCAAATATATGATGAACGACATTCCAAGAACAGACCATCCAACAATCGTTAGAGTTGTGTTCTGAATTTATTCATAAATAATAAATGCTATTCATACTGTACATGCAGTGACTCATAACTCTCATATGTTTGTATGTTGCAGATTTATTTATTGGGGATTAAAATGTCAAAAAAATTAATTGAAGATAGTTTAGAAGTAAAATATCTAGATTGTTCCAATGGGAGAATGCATCTTTTTTTTTATTAAATGAATAATAAATTAATTAAATAACATACTAAAATCTCCTAATAATTTGACCCTTTTTTAAGGGTAGACATGCAATCTTCAATCTCAAAAAACACTTGATATTTCTAAATGAACAAATATTATAAATATCTTTGTAAAATCATAATGAATTCTTTACATTTCTACAGAAAGATAAGTGTACATTTTGTAAATGAGACCAGAATTGTAATGTTTGCATGAACTATCCCATAAATTATAATTGTCTCTTTAAGTGGGATAAATATTTACCACATATAGATTCAATTGCTTGATTAAATCAGCTCCAACCAGTGGTCCAGACTCGGCTGTGTTTCTTATGGTGGTTGACAATCAGTCTCTCCATCCAGGGAAGTGCGGCAGCAGTGTATTACTCATTGAAGATGACTGCTGTGATAGCCAGGTGTCAGGTCAGCGCAATCTGCTCCGAGCAGGCCATGTATTGATCCTTCACGCAGAGATAAAACCTGCGTATGACATGTGAAAGGGTGAAGATTCTCATCTCAAGTGCTGGAAGTTCAAGCCGGCCTGATCCAACAGCAGCAGCAGCAGCGGCTTCTCTTTCTGTGAGCACATGGGCTTGAGAGGCCTGTTTAGCATGCAGATTTAATAGAGAATGCTAAACACGGCCCTTTGAAGGGCTTTAATAAACTGGAGCAGATGTCTTGTGAGCACTAGGGCTTCGTCGTCTGCCGCCGAATGGCCTCGTCTGGATACATGCATTTCTATGTGACAGACAGTGGTAATTCATAAATCATACGCTGTGCATTTAAGGCTTCTTTGAGTGACAGGTGACCTTTCATGTTGAGTCTGTGCTTTTTACCCAGAAGATGTCCAGAGTCGCTTACTGTCATGCAACAGCAGCTGCTGTGTGAAAACCTTATGCCAAGATGTTTTTGATACATTTTAGACACAGAAGGACCAACTCTTGTCTAGGAGCGTTCAAGTGAGACTTAAATATGCCATTGAGGGATAAATTAGAATATTTAGACATAAATTTGCTGGAAATTGAGATGCAAGTGAGAGATAAGATTAAATTAACTTTATCTAATATTTGCTTGAGCTAGCTAATGTTAGTTACCACTACAGTTACTTACAATACTTAATTACACTGTATAAATCTGCTTAAATTAGTATCTGTATGCTGCATATACTGTATCTGTTAAATTAGTTTTTTTCCCATTTGATTATAGTTATGAATTGAATTATGATACCTTTATCTCTGCTGTCGTCTTTTGATGTTGAAAATTCAGCTCTTCAGTTTAACAGTCACCTTTATTGACATTTTGGTTGTGTCAAACATTGCATTGTATAATAAATTATAGAGAGAATTTAAATCTGTAAAATAAAACGTACAGGTGTTTGTACCATAATTTACAACACCAACCCAGCAATATATATAAAACAAAGTCATACATTTATTAAGATATTGTGTTGTAGGTCTTAAATCTTTTTTAAACAGGTCTTAATTTTCCTTTGTTCATGTATAGCTACCTGCTCAACACCCATCCAACCACCAACAATCCATCTCAATACAACTTTTAACCTTTTATTTAAGAATGTAATTTTTGACTCTATGGATCCTTTTCATAAGCCTGTTATGACATGATTAACGGTCATCAGCATCTTAAATCCTTGAAGGTTTTTAATATTTAGATTTTTTTTAAACGTATGAACATTTATATGTATTTATGTATGAAGTATATTATCTTTATTTCAAATGACAAAAAACAAATTCCCACTTGTGCGAGGTGTTTCTAATGCAGCGTCTATGGGGGCTGTACAGTAAATTTGACGTTATTTTCTCCTCTGGCTGATATCTCGCACAATAGTTTTTCTTTTTCTGAAAGTTTTTTTTAAATAATTGTGAAGATTTTTTGTATTATTTCAGCAAATAGAGTTGTGAAAAATAATTTGTTGTACTCTCCTATTCATTGCGCTCTATATTTTCCTAACTATGACGCCTTCCGCTACTGAGAGACCCGGAAATGTGAAAAGGGTCTATTTACCATAATGGTTTAATTATTTTACTTACAATAACATTTGTTTAAAAGTTCTCCATGTATTTACTGCTGAGGAAGGTGACCTGGTTTTTAAAACCTTTAGAAAACATTTTTCAATATTACTTATTTTTTAAGAAAGGTTATGTTGAAAAAAAAAGTGTGTATACAACTAGAGCTTTTCTGTTTTGACACAATATTTAAAATATTTTGCTCAGAACTAACTAAAATATGATTTTTTATTATTATTATTGAATTATTATTATTTTATTAATAAATTATTAAAAGGTTTGATAAGGCAAATAAAGATCTTTTCCAACTGGGCCATTCGAAAATCTTCTTAGTGTTTAGCTCTGTATGAGTTTAAAATTTCATTCATAATGGTCTTAAAAAATGTCTTAAAGTCTTTAATTTAACTTGCTGAAACCAGCAGAAACCCCTGATATCACTTTAAACTATAAAATGTCAATAAAGGCAACTTTTATTTTACTTTTTAACATCAAGGTCCCATAATAATAATAATAAAAAAACGAATATATCCCAAAATATGGAAGCTATCTAAAAAATTTTACAGTTAACAACTGTGATGAAATACCTTAAAGGTGCTGTAGGTGATCTCTCTAAATGCTAACTGGTTAGCATAATATCTTTCAAATACAATCGCTCCCCTGCCATCTAAAGCCCCACCTTCTGAAATCACGAGCATGCACATTAAAGATGACCCCCTAGATTGATTCAAGATTTTAAAAAGTTTTGATTCAGCATTTGTTTTTACCGCTGTCACTCGTGTTCACGTGACCGCAGCACGCGTGCACGCACAAATGGCAGATCTGAGTGAACAGCGGTGGGCAGTTGTACAAATCTACATTTGTTGACAGACAGTTTGGGCTACTTTACAGAATTATGGGTATTATCGGCTCTCAGAACCAGAATTAGGGGTATTATCTTTTTTTTGTTTGTTTTATGCCTCACCCAGAATACAAAAATGCAAATAAATACATTTAGATCACTTACATTATTAATTACTATTGGAATGTGAAGAGACTTTCAACCAGCACAACAAAACATGTTTCTGAAGACAATCACCTACTGCACCTTTAAGGTGTTCTGAATAACCTTGGAACAGAGGTACTGTAAATTCACTGGTTAAAATTCTGGACATTACGCTGGTTTTTGCTCCGTCTTGTTTTGGTTTAGAAAATTGGGGAAAAAAATAGTATTTCTCCAGGCACATTGTTTTCCATCGATTTTAGAAGTGTAAACATCAAACAAAACTTTCTAGTGATTCTTCGTGCCTCTTAAATCTAAAAATCTTCCAGTTCTATTCTTCATGCAACTGATACTTAACTGCATTCGGCTCATCTACCTTTAAGGGGTGGGGCTTACCGCTTGGTACTTTTAAAAGCAGGAGGACACTAGTACTTGCTTTCAAAAAAAGTTGGTCTTTAGGAAGGTGTGAAGTGGCAGCACCAATGGAGTTACGTTTAGGGGGGGAAAGAGAGCGGCACATCCATTAAAGCAGCTTCCCTCTGGCCATCTCACCAACTTCAAACACACCAACATTAAAGTCCCAATAATGCAGTGGGCTGATGTTCGCATATCACAGCGGAGGTGTGCTAATGACAGGGGTAATGCTGAGAGACGTGCACACAGATGCTCCATTACCTCTGCACAGACACATCTCTGACTGCCCGTCATGCTGCTGGGCTTGAGCCTCTTTTACCACCATAATGTTTGTTGTCAAAAGCATTTCATTTTTAGAGTCAGAGCTATATTGCGGTTGTAACAAGCCATCAGCTGAGGATCTTGATGAGTTTTGATTGCTGTTGCGCAGTTGGATTGATCAGATCAGAGATTGTTTGTCCTCACAATGCTATGGTGGAGGTTTTTACAGTATGCATGGTTTCATTTAATGTCTTATGTAATGCTACATTCAATTTAAGTAATTCTACTTTTAGTTTTTTAAAAAGCATTTAAAGTACAACACACACAATTTTTATTTATTATTTGTACAATGTAAGGTAACACTTTAAAATAATGGTCCATTAGTTAATGTTAGTTAGTGTGTTTACTAACATAAACTATTAGCTATACTGTACATTTATTACGGTATTTATTTGTCTTTGTTAATGTTATTTAACTTCGTTATCTCACTGTGCATGAACTAATGTTAACAAGTGGATTTTAATAATGCATTAGTTAATATTGAAATATTATTAATAAATGCTTTACTAGATTATTGATACTTAGTTAATGCATTCACTAGCAGGAACTAATAGACCATTATTCTAAAATGTTACCCAATGTGTATATACTTATCCAACATGTTTACTTTTTGTAAACTAAATATTAATAAATAGTTAATAATACATTTAAATATTCAAATATATAATTTTTTTATATTTCTTAAAATATATAATACAAATACATCAAAATTAAATATGAGGATATCAGTTCTTTTTAATTTAGTTGATATATATATTAGGACTGTCAGTCGATTAAAATATTTCATCATGATTAATTGCATGATTGCCGTGAGTTAAATACCCAGTTGCAGGCCTGTGTTGGTGCTTGCTTTTGTGGTGGCATAAAACACAGTTGCCCCTTCTCCCAAAGAGCAAAAAACAACAGTTCGCTCTAGAATGCTCTAGAACTGGAGCTATAGTGCGTGGTGGAAAAGGAGAAAGTCGGAGTAAGTCACCTTACAACCACTTCCGTTATGGCACTACAGGTAAAACTTCTTAATTAAATATAAATGCATAAATTCAGAAACAATCATCCATTATACAATAAACAAATAATGAAAGAAATAAAAATATAATAAATTAATTAATTGACAACTGGGCTTCACAAAGTTAAAATGTATATTTTAACAGAACATTTTTCATAATAATCCAGCAGACCGTCCAGCAACAAAATACAATAAAGCCAAACTTTAAATAAATCTGTTAAATAAAAATATTTTTATATATTTAATTTAATATTTAGCAAAATGTTCTTTTGTAGCTCATGAACATTTATTTGCTTTTCTGGGGTGAAATTAATGCTTCATGACATTGTTTACACGTTGTTTAGACAAAACATGTTTAGACACACTGTGTGTTCACACCAAAAGCGGTGAGAGCATCAAAGTAACCATAAGGCATTCATTTTCAATGGGAGCCGTTGAGCAGTGGCACGGTGCGTGTTTGCCGGTGTGGGCATCGAGAAGAGTTGAAATCAAGTCAACTTTATGGTAATGAGCTATTACGCGGTTTGGCCGCACCCAGTCGAAATGTAGAGGTCCACCGCTTAAGAGGAGTCCAGAGAACACAGTTCTGTGAACTTTAGTTCCAACACAGTTGTTCCCAAGGGTTTGATTATTGCGTTGGCTGGATTTCAAATTATTTAAAATGTTTTCTTAGAGGGACATCCATTAAAAAAAAAGTTACTGGCAAGTTGATATGCATTAATGTTATTTTTTTTCTTCAAAAGAAAGTGAAAATCTCATGCTAACTATAATGACAATACAAACCAGTATTGCTGCTTCAGAATATTTCAGACATGGACCCTTAATGCATAAGTAGAGCAAAGCCACACCACACACAACAACTTGATCTTCCATAGTTAAATAAATTTTTGATTAATAACATTTTCACACTAGGAAACATGTTTTTATGTGGAAATGTAACTGATTTGCTGCAACATCCCCTTTAAACATGAAATCAATATAGCGAATTTTGACAATCTCACCGGCGGAGCAGTAAAGGTAAAACTGAACTGACACTGTTTCAATTTACTATAATATTCTATGTGAAGCTGCTTTGACACAATCTACATTGTATAAGCGCTATACAAATAAAGGTGAATTGAATTTAATTTAATTGAATAAAGGCCGGCAGCGTTGTCACCAGGGTGGCCAGAGCGAACTGTGACTCTTTCGCCACCTTTGGTGTGAACGCAGAGTAAGCGATTACATGAAATGTGATACATTTAAATATGAATCATTGTTATTTTGTCAATTGTCTCAATGTTCTAAAAGCAATCTGTCATGGAGTTTTGTTTTGTTTTATTCTCAAATCTGATTGGCTGAAATATATTCTACCGGTGTCAGTACTGATCCAATATGGCATTCATAAAGCTTATGTAGTAGATTGTGGTGCTAGGTGTCTTGGCGACAAGTTTTTTTTTTCTCCCCATTTGTAAACTTTAAATAAAGATACCAACATGTTTGCTTGTAAATGTATATCCACACGTGAGCAGCAACAGAACAAGCATCTCAGATTGACTGTGTGTGAATGGTGTAATAGCTGACACCGTCCCACTAAACACGAAGGTCACTTCTCACTGCTAAAGCCTCATCTGTTTTAATGGAGAGCTCTGCAGTCTCTCTATCTCTCTGTTTTCTGCTTTTTTCCTCTCTCTCCTTGTTCTCTTTCCCCCTTAATCTCACCTGCACTGTATCTCTGAATTATTCTCTCTGTATGGAAGAAACAGGCTCAGCGTCGGGTTTCAGGTTTAAACGTGAAGGTGTTTCCTTACCAGCTCTGTATTCATTCACACAATGAACTGAGGAGCCTCTCTTGTTTCTCTGTAAGAAGAGTCCAGACAAGACTTTTGTTTTCCACTTCATCAGATGCAAGCATGTTTTTTTTTGTTTTGTTTTTTTGCGCTGATGTCCTCCTGGAACAAATGCTGGAGATCGGCTATTGCACTGGGCCTCAGTGCTCTCTCTCAGGAAAATCACACCATGTCTTTAGATAGCTTCCCTGGGAGCTTAATACTCTTGGGAAACTACAGAGTACTTTTTTTTGTGATTAGATTTTGCATTTTATTTAATTAACATTTTTGTTTGTAAAGTTTATTTTATTTGTTTATTTTGCTTTTATTTGGTTTTCATTGCATTTATATTATATATTTTAACATCTCATATGTACAAAGAACCAAGGTATTGACAGTTTTTTATTTATAAATAATTTAGCATTTTGTTCTTTGTTATTTTTTTATAATATGTTTGGCCCCTTTGTTGCTTAATTTATTTAATGATTTATTTAAAATTATATACTTTTAGTTTTATTATTTATTATTTAACATATGATATGTATAAAGCTTAAGGTAGTGACAGTTTTTTATTTAGAAATTATTTAGCATTTTATTTTATTCTTTGTTGTTTTTATTTGTAATTAATTTTATTTATATACATATATATAAATAAATAAGATACGTTTGGCTCTTTTGTTGCTTATTTTATTTATTTAATGATTTATTTAAAATGATATCATTTTATTATTGTTTTTGTTATTTTGCAGTTTATTATTTATATTTTATTCTTTATTTTTCTTTTTAATATATATATATATATTATATAATAAATAATAAAATTATATTATATTAATATATAATAAAATATGTATATATATATAT
>CAIGQZ010001313.1:16054247-16065462 GCA_903798205.1 Danio tinwini
TTATGACGTTTTTTAACAGGAGGAAAGTGCAAATTACTTCCAAACACTTCAGATATAGTCTGTGTTAGTAAATGCAGGATGAAATCCAGGCAGAACACTATGGCAACACTTCAGACGACTGTTCTAGAGCCTACAGCAAAAAAATCTGTCAGATTCTGGAGTACATTACAGGTCTAAAGAACATTATAAATGATAAATGATCTTAAATAAAACAAATACATTTATTGAGATGGTGTATAAGTATATAATTTCACTCACCTGGGAAACGGAGGCCATGTGAATGGTTTGTGAGCACAATGGTGCACACAGCATGCCATATCATCTGATAATTGTAAGAAATAATTCCAAAAGGCATCTGACTGTGTAAAGCCACATAAAACAACACAAAAATACGATGAATATGCCGATTAGATCAGCGGCTAATCAGCTGAGGTGACGTGACGGCGACCAGGGAGAGCTAGCTGTCACTCAAGTTGCCACGCCCTTAATTATGCAAACTTGATAAAACCTAATATAAAGGAAATGGATGAGTTATAAAAAAATTCACCCCCCTCACAGTTGTCACGAAGGGTAATATTGGCTATTTTAACCTAAATCTTTCTTTGTACCAGGCTGTAAACACCTTTATTTCTGCTGTAAAGTTGGCCATTTTAACAGTGGTCTCAATAGAAATTTGCTCTATTATGGAGCCAGAACTAGCGGAATTTCGATGAATTGCAGTTTCAGTTACTTCCGTATTGGCTTCCCGAGGGAGAGCGGGAGGTTGCCTCTTGAGTAATAGTAGTAGTACTAGATTTATTATTATATATTTATTTATTTGTTTTACTGTATGTAATGTACAATATTATGTATTTTTATTTATTTTAAGTAATGTCCCGTATTATTTATTTTATTGATTTCTTTTCTGAGTTATCCAAGTATTATCATCCCACATATATATATTACATTGTTTTTTAGGAATTTACCTTTTTGTTTTCGACTTCTGTGATTAGCTAAAAAGTACATATGTTCTAAAAAAAAAAACAACGCTGTAAGCACATTTTCTACATTTGCTCAGAGACAGTGATGAGTATTGGCATAGATGCGATGTATACTATAAGTGCTCCTCATAGAGCCGTGTGACCTTGCAAACATTACTGTATGAGGAGGTGCTCAAGGTGCCCTCTGTTGTATTGGATTGTCTCTGTGAACTCTCTCTGCTCTCTGATGGAGGAGCCAGCGCAATTATGGACTCCATTTGTCATCATTCATTCTCATCTCCTAAACCCCTTAATCCTATTTGTGCCTCATCATACTCTCCATTATTTCAAGCTTAGTATGTTTACTCCATTCAGAGGAGGGACATCTATTTTTTGTTTTCTCTTTGTTCACTTGTAATGCTGAGATTTATTGATAGAAGCTCCAACTATCTGCTTGATTTCTTTCTTCAGTTTTGTAGTCATGTTCAGATTTTGAGATTTTTAGCCTTTTCACTGTTTTTTTTTTTTCTTTAAAAAAACTCTTACGGCTCATTTACAACGAACATATCTTCGCTTCTAGCAACATGAGACGCAGTGCTCAGGAGTGGGTTTTAAAAAAAGATGGGTCCACTTATTATAAATGTGATGTAATAACAACAATTACCGAACCAATTAGAATAAGGAGCCACAATAAGCGCCTTCTCTGCCATGATATAACAATAAAATAAAACTGTAGTCACGCTAACTTTCTGCTATAAACAGAAACTCACAATGTTTGCCTCGCCTCTGACCTCTTCTGATTGGTCCACTGCTTTTAAAACTGACAGTGCTAAGCTTCTGAGTTTGAAGTTGAAGTGTTTGTTCTGTGTGAACAACCCCTTGAGTGTTGTTATACTTTAGCAATTTATGTCTGTAGATTTCAATTATAGTACTCATTTTTAAAGCAGATTTCTCAGAATGAGTGTTTTGCAATACATCTTTATTTGAACTGCGATAACACCAAATATTACAGGTTTATTCATATCAGTATTCTTACTATTTTTACTCAATTGATCAGTTCAGAGTGAGTCTTCAGTAAACTATTCACAGATTTAAATGATCTGTTCAGAGTGATGATCCAGTAAAAAATCACTGATTCAAATGATCCATTCAGAGTGAGTCTCCAGTAAACATTTCACTGATTCAGTTATGTTCAGAGTGAAGCCTGGTTTATACTTCTGCGTCAAGTGATTAGCGTCACCCACGGCGCAAGCTTTGCGCATAGCCATGCATTTATACTTCTTCGCGCTATTTCTGTTGCTCTGCAATAACACTTTCGAAACGCTAGCTGGCAGTAGGTGTTTATGTTCCTCTGTGTCAAGTTTCTTCGCTGGTGTTTTGTTTTTTTCTTAATGCTTCCTTAATGTAAAGTGGCTCAAATTTGCTCATTTTGAGGCGGGAACCGGCGGACGTGCAACAACTTTAATCATAAGGTAAACACAAAACAACAGTCTTCATCTGGAGGTTCTTCACCGGACTCCACACTTGTAAACAGTCATTGCATCACGCTCACGCGACTCTTTCCTCCACCCACACTCGTCAGCGTTACCAAGTTGACCAATCACAGAGCTTGCGATACGATAGAGGTGCGCGTCAACGTCGCCAACGGCCACGGCGAGGGCTATGCGTCCACACATACGCTGCTCCGTAGCATATGCGCGCGCTTGACGCAGAAGTATAAATTAGCCTTGAGTCTCCAGTAAACAATGGACTCATTCAAATGATCCATTCAGAGTGAGTCTCCAGTAAACAATTCACTGATTTAAATGACTCGATCAGAGTGATTCTCCAGTAAACAATTCTCTAAGTGAAATGATTCATTCAGAGTAACTCTCCAGTAAACAATACACTGATTCAAATGATCCGGTCAGAGTGAGTCTCAAGTAAATGATTGACCAAATTTACAAACTGATCTAACGCAAGTTAAAGAGTGTATTTTTGCTCTTGTAACATAACAGATGTTATATGACTACATAGATTTTATATTTTTTACACATGCTGCTACTTTTTAGTTAACTTTTTTATATTGTATCTTTATACATGTTAATATTTGTTATAGTTCTTGCAAAATAAACATTCATCAATAAGTACTTTTTTAATACTTAAGTATACTTTACAAGTCGAGTACTTTTGTACTTTGACTCAAGCAAAATCGAAAAGAAGGACTTTAAACTTTTACAGTAGGGTTATTTTATTAGGGTATTTGTGCTTTTATTCACGTGTCTGAATTGTGTAGCTCGTCCTCAACTGCAGCTTTTTTATTTTACATAATATTAGAATTTCCTCTTTTTTTCTGGATATTTGCAGTGATTTCTAAATGCATGTGTATTTAAGCATTGATAAATAGAGATTCCCAAAAACATTTGCATCCAATATGTAAAAAAAGACACACACAACTTTAACCTGTCCTGACTTTAACACATATTAAGATTTTTTTTATGCAAATTAGCACATATTTAATGAAACAATGTGTCATTTGCACATTTGAAAAGTACATTTTGGAAAATGTGTGATACAAAAAAATATTATCACTTCCTAATGTAATCAGCTGTGGAAAAATGGTGAGAATAACTTTTAAATAAACCCAAACTAAGCAATTAATCATCTTGTGTGTTCTAGTCTCCAAAACCTGCATGTTTTGACCACCATTTTTGTCTTGTTCTGAAGGGCTTCTTCCTGACCGTGTCCTTGGAGTCGATCCTAAAGGTGGCCAAACATGCTTCTGAAAACAACAAGATCTTCTGCTTGAATCTGTCAGCTCCGTTCATTTGCGAGTTTTTCAAGGAGGCCCTGATGAAGGTGATGCCCTATGTCGACATCCTTTTCGGCAACGAAACGGTAAGTGCATGCGTGTATTCTTCTAGAAGCTTATCTGATCATGTAACCACTTATCAGTACATCAATCATATTCACTCTTTCAATCGTACACTTGAGATGAAGGATCGCATGTAGCCTTGAACAGACAAAGAACTCAAATTCACTTCTTTTGCATTTATACTACACATAAAATAGCCTTCTCATCTCAAATGCATTGTGATCAAGCAGTGACTGCATTCATTGTGAAAGTAAGAGCCTGCAGACTGGACCATAAACAGACTTTACCTCAGTCTGTTCTTAGTCATTGTGGTCGATCTTTCTCTATGCGCGGTACAGATGTGTTACAGACTTGAAGTGTGGGTTAAGTGTGTTTGACTTGTGCTGAGAGTCAGACTTAACACGTTAAAGCTTTATTTGTTTTTTATCGGAATATCTTAAGGGTGTAGGGGTTGGTGGTATGACCCAGAACTTCAGTGAGTAATTTGATTTCACAGAACGGGTGTTATCTTTATATCTGGATGTAGATTCTGAATGTCTTTTCACATACATCTTTCTGGTTTGGGGTCATTATGATGTGTTTATTTCATGAAATCTTTTTTTTTTTATTAGCAAGGACTAGATGAAAAGTGGATCAAATAGATCAGAAGTGACGGTCAAGCACAAATTATTTAAAATCCATTTAGGGATACATTGAGCACCATAACTCTTCATTTATTATTTTCATTTTTAAATCTTTATTAATAAAATTTGATATTAAAATGATTTCTGATGGATCATGTGACAAAAGACAGGAGCGAAAACTTTGCATCGCAGAAATTAATATATTTTTTTAAATAATGGTTGAGTGATCAATTGTATAAATATCTACATGGTCTAGTACATTGGTAACCAACCCTGTTCCTGGCGATCGACCTTCCTGCAGATTTCAGCTCCAACTCTGATCAAACACACCTGAACCAATTAATTAGAACCTGAGGAGCGCTTGATGATTACAGGCAGGTATGTTTGATATTGGCTGCAATTGAAAACTGCAGGAAGGTCGATCCCCAGGAATAGGGTTGAGCACCCCTGGTCTAGTGTATTAATTATAAATAAAATAATAATTTTTGAAGCTATAAAAAATATTTAGAGTATTAAAATATATATCTGACATTTCAAAATGCAGCTTTGGGATTGCAGGCTTTCTTTCTGTGTCTACAAGTTAAGCATTTTTGATCGTTTATATGATTTACAGAAGTGTTTTGCATATTATGTCTATTTGAAGGAAACCATTTTGCCTCTGTTGCTTTATTTTCACTTTTAACATTACAGTTGTTATAGACTTTGTTGGGAAAGTTACTTTTGAAATTAATGCTTTACAATATTGAGTTACTCCTCAACTACTTGCGTTACTTAGTTATTTTTTTATGGTAAGTAATGCATTACGTTACTTTTGAGTTGCTTTTGCGTTCATTTTTCCTTACCTATGCTAAGGCTTGATCACTTTCTGAAGAGAGGAGCTCTGCAATTAACAACGTACTGTAAAATCTACACTCAAAAACATATTTTTTCTGCTTTTTCAAACTACTATTTAAAATGAGCTAAACAACCCAATTCCTCAGGTGTTTTTTGGGACAACTTAATTGTTTTAAGTGCAATGCAAATTTGTTCAAACAATTACATTAACTTAATCGTTTTGTGTTGGGAAAACATAAAGGAATCGTGTGGAACCCAGCATTTTATACAGTATACACCTTCATTTACCTTTTAAAAGAAATGATAATTTAGGATAATGTTATCTTCTGAGAACTTTCTGACCCCAGGGCTATACATACAGTTTATACGGATTAATAAAAGTTTAAAGCAATGTGTTTGCTAATTTTGTTTTATTAGTTTTATAAATCACTGTCCGTTGAGACGATCTTGTTTTGCTTTTCTTTGATGCGTTCAAAATGATGAAAGCATTCTCACATTGAGTGTGTGATTCAACGTGACTGTTCACATTAATTCAGCTATTTATTTTTTAAAAGCTAATTAATTCAAATAAAAAGTAACTCGCATTTTTTAATAATTTTATTTATATTTTATTATAACTTTTTTATGCATTACTTTACTCGTTACTTAGAAAAGTAATATTATTACATAACTTTTGTTACTTGTCATGCATTACCCCCAAAACTGATTAAAGATATATTTTTAAGAAGTTTATATATAATAATATTTTATACCTAAAGATATACAGTCCCTGACAAAAGTCTTGTTGCTTGTGTACAAATTGACCTGAAGTGCTGCTGAAATATAGTCTCATCAAGATTTTTTACAAGAAATGGCTCATTTTAATCCCAACAGCTTTTGTAATAATGTTTCAGTGCAAAACGAAACTGTCAAAAAGTATTCTAATTTTTCCAGCTTGGTAAAGCACATTGAGGTTATTTTTGCAAAGACATAAGTGTTGTTGCCTTGTCATATGAGCTTTCACCTGTGAATAACAATGGAACTCCTGTACGCTAGACCTTCACATCAACTGCAACTAGACATGAATCGGAGATTCACTCAGAAAACAGTGAAGTTTAGTGGTGGAAAAAATCATGGTCTGGGGTTAGTTCCAGTATGGTGTGCATGAGATCTGCAGGGGTAAAAGAGGCCAAATTCTACTGCAGGAGGGTGCTCCATTACATGCTTCCATCTCCACATCAAAGTTCCTCAAGGCGAAGAAGATCAAAATGCTCCAGGATTGGCCAACCCAGTGACCAGAATGAACATTATTGAGCATATGTGGGGTAGGATAAAAAAGGAAGCATGAAAGACAAAACCAAAGAATATTGATGAACTCTGGGAGGCATGCATTTCTGATGAATTCCTCAATAAATTGTATGAATCCTTGCCAAACCGCATGGATGCAGTCCTTCAAGCTCATGAAAGTCATACAAGATATTAAATTCAGATCTCACAGCACCACTACTTAATTTGCTGACATATTTTTGTATTTGCAGTAGATTTTATCAGTGGATTTCTGTATTGTCTTGCCAAAATGTGACATTTCTTTCTTGATTACATGATAAATCTTTTTTTAGTGAATGAAATTATTATTATTAGAACTCATGTTAGCCACTTATTTCAGTGCATGAAACATCCTTTAGGAGGGTTTTAGCTTTCATATGGGTTATTTCTAATCCCAATTGAATAATTAAAAGTCAGGTTAATAGCAGGTATTTCTACAAACTAGATAAGCAAAAAAACTTTTGTGAGGAACTCTATAATATATCATTATGTTGGCCTGTTATACCACGCTGTCTTCAAACAAATGTATCTCCTTCTAGGCCGTTCATGCTATAAAGCCCAAATTTAGTCAAAATGTACCTTCTGCATTCAAGATTGTTGCTGTATCTCCTCATACCTATAAGAATTATCGTTTTTTTATATATATAATTTTTTATAGTAATTTTTTATATCATCACTAAGCTATCAATTGTCACCATAGCAACAAAACAGGCTAACCTAGCAACCATTTAAAAACAGCAATATCTCTACATCAGAACATCATAGGGACCTGGGTATTGGCTCATTTGACTCATGCTAGAAAATGGGACTTCCTGTGTACTATGCATGGTAACAATGATAAGCCAAGTGCTAATAACGATTAGCTACATGTTATTAATGATTATCTAAGTGCAATAGCGTATGCTAGAAATGCCTACTAAGTATTAGGGTTTGATCAAACATGTACATGAGCATTGCTATTTAGCAACTGCTTAGCAACCACCTAGCAATGGCATAAACGTTTTAGCAACTGCCTAGCAACCACTTAGCAACCTCTGTGCTTTCTGCCAACTGCCATTCCCAGTCAATTCTCAAGCCAACATCAAAGTTCGTCAACAAACTTTAGGTTCTAGTTAAGTAATATTTTTTATTATTATTGTATATATTATTATAATATCACAATAGTATTATCATTATTATGTATCAATGCTTTACATCAGCATTACATTGCATCATGATAAAGATTATATTCCACAGCATAAACACACACTTGATAATAGAGGAAAGATATTCCAATGTTAAATGCAGTTGTCATGTCCTATTGTTCCTTTGATGTATAATCTGCATGAAGCACTCCTGCCCACAACAGTCACATACTGTATCACATAAATGATTAGGCAAAATCTCCATTTCTGCTTTTGAAATTTTCTATAGCAACAACAAGCCGCACAGGCAGGAAATGAAACAGTGATGCTGGTCAGAATCCGACTCTCTTCAGCCACACTATTAATAGAGCTGCTGTAGTTCCTCTTAAGCTGACAGCCAGAGTTTTGCTTTTTCTCAGGCTAATTAAATAGTGCATATGTGGCGAGTAGCAGCAGACTTTGTTGGGCGGTATTAATGCGTGTTAGTCTTTATGTGTGTCTGCTGGTTGGTATGAAGTGTTTTGGCAGCTGGAGCTTGTCTGAATGCTGTGTGTGTATGTGTGTGTGTGGGTGGGATCTAACGCAGACAGGCAGGCCTTTATCTGCGCTGACAGCGAGAGACGTCCAGGCCCTGCACCAGCCTCACGCCCCCTTAAACTGGCACACACCGAGAGTGTAATATCCAGGGAGCGACGTCGGTCTAATTGAGTCCTTCCCTGCTCTCCCCTCCTGCCTGCCTGCCTGCCTGCCTGCGTGACATGAACCAGAGAAAAGTGAAACATTTCAGGAAATGTAATGGCCTCCAGTTAATTAAGTGCGAGTGGCGGGTGCAGTAAGAGCCAAAAGCAGATGGCGCTGAATTTACGCCTGACGCACACACGAGCGTGTGCGTAATCTCTAACCGTTTGCCCTGCGTTTGCCACCACATACATGATAAAACTCGACAATGTGAATTGCGTGTCATTACAGATGAATTTGTTGAGCAGGAGGCTCAGACAATGTAGATAAATGGCATGATTAATTGGAACAGAATGAATAACCCTGACTGATGTTGTATAAGCAGTGATTAACTCGCGCTCAGAGCTCAGATTGTTTTAAATAACAGGGGAGTTAAAGCCATGATTGCTGGGAGGTTGCGAAATGATTGAAATCGCTCCTCTGCTGCTTATGAGAAAGAGAGAGAGATGAGAAAAGCCTTGGAAGAGTTGACTCATTGTAAAGCGCGACCCAAAGGCCTTCTGCGTATAGAGCAGACTTTTCAATAATGTTATTCATGTCTCGGAAGATGGACGAGGAAATTGGAGGCTTTTGACATGCCTCTGAACAAATGATGGTGGAGTTTACATCAGAAGATGACTTGCTGGCCTGTGAGTGTTGTGGTAATGCCTTTATTAAAGTAGTTCCTTCAGTTTGATTGGTTTAGTGGTTTTGAATGTCCAGTTAACAGTGTTGGGAATTTTATACAGTTTCTCTGACCATGATTATTTTTTTTACAGTTGTTGTGGGTAGGAAGGCAAGTTGGCCACTGAAAATTGTATTGTCTTAAAATATGGTTATTTTATTGGCTTGTTTTTTATTTATTTAGTTCAATTTTAAAACATCTTACGAAATCACTTTAATTATTTACTATTAATAAATAAATATTACAAAATATTTTTGGTTTGGGCTTCACCTTCATCTAGAATTTTTGGTTTCCTGGAAATGTTTTCATTATGATGCGTTCACACCAGGCACGGATGAAGCATTAAGGGCGACTGATTTACATGGTAAGTCAATGCAAAGACGTGAATAGATATCCTGCTGTGCGAATGAGGCGGTGGGAGTTGAGCGTTTGGTGCGCTGAACACACGCATTGCTTGAGTTGGAAAATCTGAACTTCAGTGGACAGTCGCACAGCGTTAACCAATCAGGAGCTTTCTCTTGTATGGGCATGATTATGACGTAGTGCCTTGTGTCCCGAATGGAAATTGTTTTGCCGACAATGGACAGCAGTTTATCAAACTGGGCTTGGCTCAGTCGGAAGCACCGCTGAAAAGCTCCATCCAGGTATAGTTTCTGGAAGAGTTTATGAACTCACAGAGCTGGGTGCACCTCTAAAAGAATCTAGTGGATGCCAAACAAATATACACTGTTTTTCAGCCTTCCTAAAGCACATATAGCATTTAGAATTGAACTTAGAGTCACTGGGCAGACAAAAGCCCTGCCCATGACGTGAATCTGCATCTATTGTAAAGTGAATTTGACGCACAAATGAAGCGATTTAACTAAAAACTTTCACAGGTCTATTTATGCATGAATAGCTTGATTTATTCGCACCTGCCGCATCTGGTGTGAACAGCATTAGGGTTCCATTATTTATTGTAACATATCAGTTATTGTTTGTTAGTCTATTTATTTCATTTTATTTAATGGTATTGAATACTGCTCTTTTTTTTGCAATAACAAGCAAATAAGCTAATGTAACATCTGATTCCTTTTCCAGTTTATGGAACTCGCATTTTTTGGTTGATTATTATAATTATTTATTAAATTAGAAATCACACCCAATTGCATTATTTTGGCTGAATAAACATACTCAAAGTACACAACTCTTTAACAAGCTCTGTTTAATGAATATTGTCATGGTAAAGTAAGTAAATGAATTTCACAAATTCTCAGTTCTAATCGGAACACCAATACGCCAGAATCTGGCTGGGTTTAATTTTGACTGTAAATGGAGTTTCACATTAAGACTCTCCTTGCTGCCAGTAACCACTGTGCACTTTCTGTGTTTGCATAAGTACAGTGATATTTTCCTGTGTGTGTGTGTGTGTGTGTGGGGGGGGGGGGGGGTTTGGTTGGGTGGGGGGGGGGGGGGGGGGGGGGGGGGGTCTTCTGCTGATTGTGTGTAGGTGACGGACAGTTCATGCAGGAAGCCTGAGGCGATGAGGGAAAGGAAATGCCTGACACACACACTCAGTCACACACACACACTGAAAGACAGATGTCAACTTCTAAGAAATCTTGTTGACAATCAAACATGGACATTTGCAGAGCTCTGAGCCGTGGCAGGCCATTTGGTGATGTTTTACATGGTTAGCAGAAAACTGTTTTCAAGTAGTTGGGAAGCAGCTGTGTGGATCGTGAGCAGAAGGAGAGGCGAGGTGAGGTAATTAAAATGGTGCTGGAGCTGCGACACACACGCAATGTTCAGTTTCCACCAGCAGTACTTCACTCAATTCCAGCCATCGCTTCACACACGACCCCTGGACAATCAATGACCTGTTAGAATGCAGTCCCTGAGAGGACACACTGCAGCAGTGGCGGCACCAGTAAGTGATTCGCTCTCAGGGAGCAAGAGACACTAACAGAAGCTGCAAAAACACTTGTTTAGTTATTTTGGGATTGATTATATACACTTTATTAACACTCCTGTGTTTGTTTGTTTTTTTTTGGTTTTTTTTATTTCCCAAATTATGTTTAACAGAGCAAGGAAAAATTATACTGTATAATATATATATATATATATATATATAT